>CM035406.1:135651123-135786123 GCA_020310875.1 Ceratopteris richardii
ATATGCATATGCATATGCATGTGTGTATGCATATTCATGTGTGTATGCATATGCATGTGTGTATGCATATGCATGTGTGTATGCATATGCATGTGTGTATATGCATGTATGTATATGCATATACATGTGTGTATGCATATGCATGTGTGTATATGCATGTATGTATATGCATATGCATGTGTGTATGCATATGCATGTGTGTATGTATATGCATGTGTGTATGTATATGCATGTGTGTATGCATATGCATGTATGTATATGCATATGCATGTATGTATATGCATATGCATGTATGTATATGCATATGCATGTATGTATATGGATATGCATGTATGTATATGCATATGCATGTGTGTATGCATATGCATGTGTGTATGCATATGCATGTGTGTATGTATATGCATGTGTGTATGCACATGTATGTGTATGTGTGTATGCATATGCATGTGTATGTATATGTATGTGTGTATTCATATGCATGTGTGTATGCATATGCATGTATGTATATGCATATGCATGTATGTATATGCATATTCATGTGTGTATGAATATGCATGTGTGTATGTATATGCATGTGTGTATGTATATGCATGTGTGTATGTATATGCATATGTGTGTATGTATATGAATGTGTGTATGTATATGCATGTGTGTATGCATATGCATGTGTGTATATGTGTATGCACATGCATGTGTATGTCTGTATGCATATGCATGTATATGTATATGCATGTGTGTATGCATATGCATGTGTGTATGCATATGCATGTGTGTATGCATATGCATGTGTGTATGCATATGCATTTGTGTATGTGAGTATGCATATGCATGTGTATGTGTATGCACATATGTGTGTATGTATATGCATATGCTTGTGTATATGCATATGCATTTGTGTATGTGTGTATGTATATGCATGTGTGTTATATGCATATGCATGTATGTATATGCATATTCATGTGTGTATGCATATGCATGTGTGTATGTGTGTATGCACATGCATGTGTATGTGTGTATGCATATGCATGTGTATGTATATGCATATGCATGTGTGTATGTATATGCATATGCATGTGTATGTATATGCATATGCATGTGTGTATGTATGTATGTATATGCATGTTTGTATGTATATGCAGTTTGTGTGTGTATGTATGTATGCATATAATATGTATGTGTATGTGTGTATGCACATATGTGTGTATGTATATGCAGTTTGTGTGTGTATGTATGTATGCATATAATATGTATGTGTATGTGTGTATGCACATATGTGTGTATGTATATGCATGTGTGTATGTATATGTATATGTGTGTGCATGTATGTATGCATATGCATGTGTGGATGCACATATGTGTGTGTATACGTATGTGAGTGTTTATGTATATGTATATGTATCTCTCTCTCTCTCTCTCTCTCTTTGTCTTTATGTTTCTCTAGATCTCTCTCTTTCTTTCATCTCTCTCTCTCTATGGGTCGATTGAAAACAAAACAATCACTTACAGCAATGTAATTGTTTGGATCATTGTCATCAAGATCCACTTAAAGTTGTCCTTCGTCAAATTCCAAAGACCCGATCCCAAAATCCCTTGCAAAACTAAAGAGAAAAGAAATTAGAAAAGGAAAAACATAAAGAAAGAAAAAAGAGTGCTAGAGTATGTGTGATACTTACCAAAACTTCAGATCTAGAAAAATAGAGAGGAGTGCATAGAGAGGGAGAGAGAGATAGATAGATAGAGAGACAGAGAGAGAGGGGGAAAGGGAGATGTAGCTTGCGCGCACAAACTCAACACTAGCAGGTTTTGTTTCAAAATGTAACGAATGTCGATTTTTTGCTTTTGGGTCTAGTTAAAACATTGCGTCGGTATAAGCGTCGATATGTGCATTGGTAGTTTTGAGTAACTTATCGATGCTCATACCGACGTATGTGTACCGATGCATATATTGCTTCCGTGGTTTTTCAAAGGTTTTCAACGGTCATACCAACGTCGACGCATGACCGGTGGTATGCACAACATTGGTATGCCCTTGGTATGTTGTAGTGTTCCCACCATTGAAGATGCTTGGATGAGTACCAAAGAATGAAAAATGACTCTTCTCATGGACAATGGAAGGATGCAAATTAATTAGGAGATAATTATTTTCCAATTTAATGTTTGATTTCAATACTTGTTTTTGCGCTTGTCTTTCATGTAAGGTGCATTTTATTATCATTGAAGCATGGTAAAAATCTTTATTTTTTATAATATGATGCAAATTAATGAAAGCTATATGAAAGAGCATAAACATATTGAAACCCTTATCAAACATAAGCATGCATCTATGAATTGTCGCATGAAAATGAAAGAATATTGGTGCATTTCTCCTTCCGAAAGACTGTTTTCATGCACAACACAAGTTTCTTCTTGGTTGAAAAATATATTTGATGCGCTCAAGTTTGTGCACATGGATGGTTATATCTCTTTGAAAGGTAGCAAGTAAATTGTTTTTGCATGGATGCATGTGGAGCAAGCTCAAGAACTGCTTGAAGTAAATTTAGGACATAAAAAAGGCACAAAAATATTAAACCTTATTGCAGGTTAAAGAAAGTAAAAATATTCAAGATATATAAACATTATTTAGAAAATAACTTTTTGACATGCTAAATTCTAGAAATTGTGGGATGCCTAACCCTAAAGGTAGTTGTAGTTGTAGCATGCCCAATTTTTATCTCGTATGAGGAGAAAAGCATAAGCTTTCTTCACACTCCAGTACGCATGCACTAATTCAAGTTGAAAGCTATTTGTAAAACTCAATCATTAAGGTCTTCCAAGATGTTGGTAACCTATCACTTCAAGGAAAGAATCATGATGATTATTAAGTGATAGAAGCCGATGAAGTGTTCATATTAGAATTATCATACAATGGTTCAATCATCAAAAGATGCTTGTACTTTAAAGTATGCCATTAAAGTGGATTATCAAATTATGTTTAAAGTACTCTAATAATATCAATCAATTGAACAATGATAATAATTTTTTCAAACTCAAGAATAGGAACACTTGTAAATGAAAGTTCCAACCAAACTCTCTTCAAGAAATAGGGAACCATATCCTAAGATGATCCTTTAGTTTGATACTTGAGACATGAACACCATTCCAACAATAAAGGTTTGAGAGTCTTGCTCAAAATTCAAGAATTTCTTTCAAAAATCATTATATTATTGCAATGGATTCCATGATGAATCATTTTCTTAGGTTATTTTATTTCTTATAAGGAATCTCAAGTATTGGAAGAATAAACTACTCCCTAGTAGTGAGCACAAAATTCTTCAGCTCATTAGACGCAAGTAGTTCCCAAGAAGTCCTAAACCACTACTAGTGGTACTTAAGTCCAATGATTGGTATAAACTAAAGGTATATCAATCTTGATAAGACCATGCCTATAAGGTGCTTTATGGGGAGAAGAACTACTAGGAATTAAGTCTATAATGTGGTAAAGAGATCCCTTAGAAGGTGGTAGTTTAGAGGAAGATCAGCCATAAAACAATCCTTATAGGAATCCATACATGATTTATGTGCATCAGGAAGTGTATGTGTATAATCAACTATGTGATTGACAAAACCAATACATAAATTGTAGCCTTTCCACTTTTTTGTGTATAATCTTGATTGTAGTCGGTGCTATGGCACAAAACATTCCACCATAACTAGGCCTTATCCACCAAATAATTAGTAACAAATTTCACTTTTTCACTTTCAGAGTAAGATTCATCAGAATAGAATTCATCAAACTGAGATAGCCATGAAAGAACATATTGGGCATCCTTTTGGCCATATGTAGAGAACCAAAACCTAGGTCTGGACTAGACGGTTGAGACGGTTATCGAATCACAAACGGAATGAATGCCGAAACCACCTCCATGGATGCCTTGGCTTTGATACCGTCGTTGAGCTTTAGATCCCACAGATGCACGAATGTAGAGGATAGTATCGAAAAAAATCTCACAAAAGTACTCAGAGAATAGAAAGAGATAAGAGACTTGACACCAGATTGGGTACAATCTCCCCCACATACTCTAATGGATGAGTTATTGGAGCATGTGTATTTATAGGTATTTCTTATTATGCCCTGAATAGAAGATACTTCAAAAAGCGTGCTTTTGCTTTATTTACAAAATCATGCTATTCTATTCTTACAAAAATATCGCTTTCTAAAGCAATCTATTATTTTTATAAAAATAACTAAAAATATTATCTTCTAAAAATAGCTATCTTTTAAATATCTCCGAAAATATTTCAACAATTCCATGCGCATTCACACCCTCATGAATCCTCACTTGCTAAATCAAAACACAAAACACATTAAAAACCTCAAGGAATTAAAATCCATTTAACATTCCATTATTCCATAAAGTATAACAAGTTATGTCCAAAAATGGAATAGTAAGGAATCCATACATTTCATATGTTTGTGCCTAGATCGCACATTGAGAAACAGTACTTTATACTTTTACTAGTTTCTCCGAGTGCAAAGTTGGATGGTATTTTGAATCATTTAGGTTGGGATCCCACTACAGAGATGAAACATGTTCTTCCTATTTTAGAACATGAGGCTCCGGGTTGCCTATGGTTACTATATATATATATATATATATATATATATATATATATATATATATATATATATATATATATATATATATATATATATATATATATATATATATATATATATATATATATATATATATATATATTCAAGGACGAAAATCATTTCCAAGGGGGAAAGAATGCAATAAAGTAAGTCTATGATCTAAGGGTCTGATCGGTTCAGCTATTTGAAATTATATTTAGCTAATTGTTTTTGCTCTCCCAATTATGCTTTTCTATACTAACTACCATTGCAAAACCTACATAAGCATGTTCTATGTGAAGATTTACATTGCATTGCGCATTAGGGATTCCTTCATCTAGAGTCTTTTCAGATCACCATATAAGCTTCATGTTGGGGAGGACAACACCATCTTTTTAGGTGCATTCCTCTTGGCATTTTAAGAAATTAGGTTCTCTATCTCTCTGTCATTGTTTTTCTTAAATCTATCTATTGGTCTTGTTAAGCTCTGACTCAATGATTCTTTGTTGCTCACTGATAGGGTTCCTGGCTAGAGAAAGCCAAAATGAGTTTGGTTCCTTAGTTTTTTCTCACAATGAACTAGAGAATTGGATTTTACAATGTTCATTGATGCAATAAAGTGATCTACTAAGAGAAATTACAATTACCTATAGCTTCCTTTCTTATTATCAAGTTGATTACAATACATTAATCCTCCATAAACAATGTAACTTCTAGTCATGGAGATACTATTTGAAATTATATTTAGGTGATTATTTTTGCTCTGCCAACTATGCTTTTCTATATTGAATACCATTGTAAAACCTACATAAGCATGTCCTATGCGCATTAGTGATCCCTTGATCTAGAGTCTTTTTAGATCACCATCTAAGCTTCATATTGGGGATGACAACACCATCTTTTTAGGTGCCTTTCTCTTGGCATTTTAAGAAATTAGGTTCTCTATCTCTCTGTTACTGTTTTTCTTAGATCTATATATTGGTCTTGTTAAGCTCTTAATGAGTGATTCTTTGTTGCTCACTGACAGGGCTCCTGGCTAGAGGAAGCCATAATGAGTTTGGTTCCTTAGTGTTTTTTCAAAACGAACTAGACAATTGGATTTTCCAATGTTCATTGATGCAATAAATTCATTTACTAAAAAAAATACAATTAGCCATACCTTCCTTTCTTATTGTCAAACTAATTATGATACAACAATTTATAAATTTGCGTAACTTTGGTAATTACCCTCGATCAAACAATCTCCCAATGTCATAATTCACATTAAGCACAATCACATTAGAATGGATAGAACAGAGCAAAGAAGAGAAATAGATAGAGACCCAGAATATCAATAAATAATCCATGTCTAAGCACCACTAGCGAATGGAGTATGATGTCCTCCTCTCTTCATGGCATTGAGTCCACTTTTCATTATATTAAATAAAGCATTACACCGCTTGGAAAGGTCACATCCCTTTTGTAAGTGATTATTAATTTTTACAAAAGGATATACAAAATACCAAAAATAACAATGTTCCAAACGTCCTAATAATCTATTCTGATGGGCTATTATTTCTTGGAGTACCACTTCATTAGCTTTCTTCAGAAAAAGACCCTTTAGAGATAGGAGGACTTGGTAGGTCCTTTGTCCATTCCTTTGGAGATATCTATAATGGCTTCAAGAATAGAAATTTCCTTTTTAAATCATATTTTATACTTGTGGATTCAATGTTTGTGATTTTTTTGAGAAAAGTGTTTCAAAAATTTTCACCTCATCTGAAGCATAGTTATCTATGTCAAATTATCAATGTTGTTCTTAGTCAATGGATATTTGTTATGAATAACCTTAATCAGCCCTTGCTTGAAGCACCTCTAAAGGCCACCAAACCAGTACAACATATGAGGGGTATACCAAGGTTTCTACTGGTGCAAATACATGGGTGCCATTTTTCTTAGATGCGGGTGTAAGCTTTGGCATAGGTGTCAGTACCAAAAATCCGATATAAGCGCCGGTATAGGCATCGTTATAAACATCAGTGTATGCATCGATGTGAACATCAGCAATCCCTTGGGCATAAGCATGAATGTAAGCATCGGTATGCGCCTAGGCATACTAACGCTCATACTAGTGCCTATACGGATGACCATATTTGCAAAATGTTTTTGGGGCAGAGTGTGTTGTCTCTTGCTGCAACAATATTACCATGTTGTTGTGAAGCAAAAGACAATACACTTTGCCCAAAAAAACTGAGTGCATGTGACATGTACTCTAGTGGTCTCAGATCTATTGTTTAGATGATCGGCAACCAAAACATGATTTGATAAAGCAAAACACTATCAGACATAAAAGAGATGAGCAGAATGAACCATGAACCATGTACAAAAGAAATATCCATAAATTAATCATGTACAAAAGAGATATATATTATATAAATGAACCATGTCCAAAAGTGTGGCAAACCACTGCCATATATGAGCCAAATCTAGAATGTGGCAAAGCATTGCCATATTGGAACCAAATACAAAATTTTGGTGCACCACTGCCATATATGAGACAAATACAAAATTGTGGTACACCACTGCCATACACATGCCCACAGGGATCAAAACATCTATATCTGTAGTCTTGCAATAAAGCACATTCGTGAAATGAGACAAATTGACATGATTTTTATAGACAACAACTAAAAACACCAAACCAAGTTTATAAGCTCACCTCATCGTAGATGCTTCCATGAAATGACTGCACCACATCCCTCCAAGTCCTTCAATTGTGCAAGCAATCCATGAAGCTATCCATGAACATACATGACATGTTTAACACAAGAAAATTCAATAATCTAAATGATACTTAAAAACTCATGATGCATAGTGTCATATCTACCACTACCCAAATGTGATGATCTAACCGTATCTAGACATGTGGCCATCACATCTCACTATTGGCGATATTGATCAGGAGTTTGGTACTGCTCATCGTGAATCATATCTCGTTCCTCAACATCTAAACATATAGGCTTCGATAAGCTTGCTCTAAAAGCATCACAAGCCTCGGATTGTGGATGGGACATCAACTCATGAGATGTGTGTTGAATCCACTCTGAGTTGACAATAGGATGCCCAGGTGCTGGCCGATACTCCTGATAGATCGCTTATGATATAATTTTGATGATCTTTATCCTATTCACCCAACATGACAGAGTGTCAAAATTGTATGGATCAAGGCTGTTGTATGCACTAACGCATGGCCTTTTGGATCGCATCCATCCTCGGAGCTCCATCACGTATACTAAACACTTGGAGTCATCATGGTCATGAGCATCCCAAGGTTTACGTGGTGTACCATGTGGTGTATCATATGGCATACTTGAATCTGAGATGCTCGCTCTAAGAGTAGAAGTGAGAGACACATCCATCGCATTGCCTTCACAACATCGGTCGCCTCTTGAGCCACTTGTAGATCCACCTTTGGAACCTCCTCCTCTAGAGCATGACCTCAACCGACGAGATGGGCCAGCACCTATATCGCATTGAGGTGTCGAATGCATACATCGACTATTGGAGCCACTAGGGGATGGCTGAGAAGGCTATCGTGGTGGAATCATAAAGCCAGGAGTACCTTCGATGGGAATAGCCCCACCCTTGGGAGTGATACCGATGGGAGTGACACTGACAAGAGTGAGGCTGGCAAGAGTGAGCCTGAGAGGAGTGCTACCACGAGCGATCCAGTATTGTGATGCGATGGCCATATAAGCATGAGGTACCTGAGATATATACTCTAAGAACTGCTCCTCTATCATGGAATGCGGAGTGACTAGAAGATTGTCTCCCATCGTGCTTTGCAACAAAAAAATCAAATAATTAGCATATAACAATAATGGTAATATAGAGAAATAGTAGTGTACATAAGAACATAGCAAAAAAAAAACACAAATTAATATGTACAAGTGTTTGCTTCACATATCCTCTATTCTAGCATCCTCTTGGAGATTTGATGCATAGAGGATATCCATCTCTACATTGGTGACTTCTAGATCCCTTGCTATGCTAGCTCCTTCTTGATCATCATTCTCGTACAACATATTGTCTGTTAATTCATCGTGTATCTCGTCTTCTTCAAAGACCTCTTCATCTCGGACAATGATCTCTTCTGCCTCGAGTACCAAATGAATCTCGGAGTCCACTATAGATTTAGTGTGAAGGCAGTGTGAAGGCACTCTTTAGAACCTCATGCACCCAATAGGTATTGGAAACTCTGAAATTATCTTCTTCACTTGTTGCTCTTTCATCTTGAAAAGCAGCTAAGGAGATCTTGGTAGCGACACTGTTACGTTGGGCTTGGTAATTGGTCACATCTCTCGCATATGACCTCGCTCTTCCAAGTCCTCCCTTTGTGATTTGCCTTTTTTCTTTCCAATTAAAGTCTTCCATAGAATCTCTCCCATATTCTTGTTATTGCCATCTACCAAAAACTGATCTTTAAGAAGCCTATGATAAGAAATTAGAACGATATTAGTAAATAAAGTTATTTTCATATAGCAATGAAAGTTTATTTCAAATCCACTTACCTAAACAATTCATAGACACTAGTATCTGACCATCCATAAATAGATTGAAGATTGAGCATCACGATTCAAATATGTAGTATAGATATCTTTGCCATAGTGTGTAGTGGTAAATAGGCTAGGCTTTGCATGTTCTAGTATTCTTCCTCGGCTTTTGATCATGGAAATTCTATCGTGTGCATGGAACCCACGACATGTTCTCCACCATCATGATCTGCGTCCATCTCATAAAACGCTTCGAGCATTTCTTCCATGTGTTCATTCTATGTAATGCTAATAGTACCTTGTACTTCTACCTCCCTCTTCATTCTCTTTTGTCCATGAGAGGTTATCGGTGCAATATTGTTTCGGTCCACCTGCTCACCAAGGGGACCATGTGAATGGTAGCATAGGTTTTGTAGTCAATTATTATCAAAGGATCCACATTCTCTAACATGTGCAATACAAATCTGTTGTTTCCAATAAACTTGAGACTTGCACTGAGTGCAAGGACATGCCATTCTCTCCTCCAGATCCAAAGACATTTAATTTTAGAACCCTAATTTTTTATTAAATAAAAAATCCATTTTTTTATATATTTAATTATATACGTTTAATTTAATTCAAAAACCATAATTTCTTATGTATTTAGTCATGCATAGTACATTTGATAATATATTGTACTTTTTCCTAAGTTTTGTAAATATATGATTATATATACTAATATTTAATTATATATATTTAATCTAATTAAAAGACCTTTTTATCTATACTAAAATCCTACTTTTAATATATATTTGATTTTATTTTGTACTTTTTTTTGTTATATATATATATATATATATATATATATATATATATATATATAATCTAAAATCCTATTTTTTAGATATTTAATTTTATATATATATATATATATATATATATATATATATATATATATATATAAAATAATATAAAAACTACATTGAAATCCTATTTTTTTACATATATTTAATTATACAATATACTTCTTTTCCTTATATATATATATATATATATATATATATATATATATATATATATATATATATATATATATATATATATATATATATATATATATATATATATAACCTAAAACTTGATTTTTGATATATTTAATTTAATAAAAAATCCTAAAATCCTATTTTTATATATTTAATTATATATATAATTTATATATTTTAAACCCTAGCTCTTTTCCTATTCATTTATCTATACTAAAATCCTATTTTTTATATATATTTATTTATATATTCTTATTTTTTCTTAACTTTTTTTCTTTTACATATTTAATTTAATTCAAAAAACCCTAAAACCCCATTTTTTATATAGTTGATTATATAAATGTAAAAAATCTAAAAATCCTAAAGACCTATTTTTTATATATTTAATCATATATATTTATTTTCAATGTATGTATGTAAAAAACCTAAAAGCTTAATCTTAAAGACCTAGACCTAAAACATGTATATGAGTGTATGCATGTGTATATACATGTGTATGTGTATATATATTATATGTGTATATGTGTATGCATGTGTGAAAGCCCTAAAACCCTAATCTTAACATCCTAGACCTGAAACATGTATATGTGTGTATGCATGTGTATATACATGTGTATGTGTATATGTGTTATGTGTGTATATGTGTAGATGTGTGTATGTATGTGTAAAAAGCCTAAAACCCTAATCCTAAAGACCTAGACCTAAAACATGTATATGCATGTATGCATGTGTATATATATGTGTATGTGTATATGTAGTAACTGTGTATATGTGCATATGTGTGCATGCATGTGTAAAAAGCCTAAAACCCTAATCCTAAAGACCTAGACCTAAAACATGTATATGTGTGTATGCATGTGCATATATATATGTGTCTGTGTATATGTATTATGTGTGTATGCATGTGTAAAAAGCCTAAAAACCTAAGCCTAAAGACCTAGACCTAAAACATGTATATGTGTGTATGCACACACACACACACATATATATATATACACACACACACACACACACACACACACACACACACACATATATATATATATATATATATATATATATATATATATATATATATATATATATATATATATATATATATATATATATATATATATATATATATATATATATATATATATATATATATATATATATATATATATAAAGCCTTAAACCCTAGTCCTAAAGACCTAGACCTAAAACATGTATATGTGTGTATGCATGTGTATATGCATGTGTATGTTTATATGTATTATGTGTGTATATGTGTATGCATGTGTAAAAAGCCTAAAACCCTAATCCTAAAGACCTAGACCTAAAACATGTATATGTGTTTATGCATGTGTATATATACATGTGTATGTGTATATGTATTATGTGTGTATATGTGTGTGTATGCATGTGTCAAAAGCCTAAAACCCTAATCCTAAAGACCTAGACCTAAAACATGTATATGTGTGTATGCTTGTGTATATACATGTGTATGTGTATATGTATTATGTGTGTGTATGTGTGTATATGTGTATGCAAGTGTAGAAACCCTAAAACCCTTATCCTCAAAACCTAGACCTAAAACATGTATATGTGTGTATGCATGTGTATACATATGTGTATGTGTATATGTATTATGTGTGTATATGTGTATATGTATGTATGCATGTGTACACAACTTAAAAACCCTAATCCTAAAGACCTAGACCTAAAACATGTATATGTGTGTATGCATGTGTATATATATGTGTATGTGTATATGTATGTATATGTGTGTGTGTACATGTATGTATGTATGTATGTATGTATGTGTGTGTGTATATATGTATGTGTGTATATATATATATATATATATATATATATATATATATATATATATATATATATATATATATATATATATATATATATATATATATATATATATATATATATATATATATATATATATATATATGTGTGTGTGTGTGTGTGTGTGTGTGTGTGTGTGCGTATGTATGTATGCATGCATATGCATGTGTGTATGCATATGTGTGTGTATGTAATATGTATGTAAGTGTGTGTGTGTATAGGTGTGAGTGTGTATGTACATATGTGAGTGTGTGTGTATATGTATGTGAGTGTGTATGTATATGTGTGTATGCATGCATGCATATGCATGAATATGCATGTGTGTATGTAATATGTATGTGAGTATGTGTATGCATATTTGTATGTATTTGTGTGTACGGATGTGTGTGTATATGTATGCATGTGAGAGTGTATGTAATATATGCATATTTATGTGTATGTATATGTACTGTATGTAGGTGTGTGTACATAAGCATGTGAATGTATGTATGCATATGTATGTGTATGTATGTGTGTGCATATATGTGTGTGAATGTATGTATGTGTATGCATATGTGCATACGTGTGTGTATCTATGTATGCATATGCATGTGTGTGTGTATGTATGCATACATATACATGAGTATGCGTGTATGTGTAGGTATCTCTATCTCTCTATTTATCTCTCTCTCTCTTTCATCTCTCTCTCTCTCTTTCTCTCTCTTTCTCTCTCTTTCTCTCTCTTTGTCTTTATCTCTATTTCTAATAAAGAACAAAACAATCATTAACATCTATGTGTGTGTGTTATATGTATCTCTATCTTTTCTCTTTCTCTCTCTCTCATTCTCTCTATCTTTCATCTCTCTTTCTCTCTCTTTCATGTTTCTCTGTCTTTATCTCTCTCTTTCATTTCTCTTTAGATATCTCTCTTTCTCTCTCTCTCTCTCTCTCTCTCTCTTTCTCTCTCTCTCTCTCAATCTTTACCAATAGAGAACAAAACAATCAATTACATCGATGTAATTTTTGGAATTGCTATCATCAAATCCCAATCAATGTCGCCTCTCATCAAATTCCAAAGAATCAATGCCAAAAAGCTCTTGTGAAACCAAAAAGAAGAGAAATTAGAAAGCAAAAAACATAGAGAGAGAGAAAGGGTGAAAGAGTACGTGCAATGTAGGTCACGTGTGCAAACTCGATAGGAGCACTACTCAATTCAAAGCACATGCAAAATGTCAAACTTTTTATCACGGGTCCCGTTATCATAAAAGATGTTGTTATAGGCATTGGTATGAGCATCAGTAATTTCTTGGAAATTATTGGCACTTATACTAACGCCAATACTAACACCTATACATACCGATGATCATTTTTAAATGGCTATACCGACGGTCAAGTGACCGTCAATATCCCTAATGTGATCATTTTCAAGCGTTTCCAATGATCATACCAACATGGGGGCATGACTGTCCATATGGACCGCATTGGTATGCCCCTCATATATTGTACTGAACATGAGTACCTTTTGCGAGAGCAAGTTACAAAGTTTCTCTGAAGGCTTTGAAAAGCTCATAGGTGAGAGAAATATTTTGTTCCTAGATGAAAAAGTCAAAAAGTTGTTGGTGAGACAAAAGCTCTCTTTCTAAAGGGAATAGTTAAGGCATGTAAGCTTTGAAAATGTCAACTCCATAATTTTGTAGTACAAAACTATTCTCTCTTGTGCCCAATATACGAGCTCAATTCGCAAGGGAATCTAGGATGTACGAATGTCCTGTTCCCATGAAAGGTCCATAAGCGATTTCACATGTTGCATCTGCTTCAAACACTAGATTTTTAACCAAATTGTACCAGAAAGTGTATGTAGAGTCCTTAACCATGTTTCATTAGATATAGAACAACCCTTAGCCACTAGATGTCATGGGTTCAATGCTCATCTTTAGACGAATGGGCTAGAGTTTTGCCAATGTTTTGGGCATTCACTATGTCTAATGAAAAAATTTGGGCGCTTGAAAACAGATCAATCTATGCTAAGGTTGTGCACATCACATGTCTTCAAGTTGATAAGCAAATGGGCCTTCCACATTGGTCACCTAATCGGCCTTCTGGGCATAAGAGAAGTTATATTCTTGGGCTCAGAAAGCTGAAATCCAAGGAGATGCTATGGATATGCAGGAGTATGAAACTCTTTGCAGTCCAAAAGCCCCAAGACCAACTACTTTGCGATGGAATGATTGGTCAATTTCTACCGATTATATGTCGCCACATTTTGGGATGAAGCTTTAAATGAATGATTCGACTCCCAGAAGAGTCGTTCAAGGAACAATTTTGTCTTTGTGAGGAAAAGGGGCATCCTAAACTTAAAATTGTATATGCATTGAAGGATGTGTGGAGGAGCCCATACAGAAAGCCATTGGGAGGTCAACTAGCAGTCCATCCGTCAACTTGTAATCCGAAAAATAAACAGTTGAATTGAAATGTGATTGAGATGCAGTCTTTTGATTGAGATGTGATTCTAATTTGCAATGTACTGTAAATGATAAGTAGCAAGCTGAACAATGTACTGTAAATGATAAGTAGCAAGCTGATATCTGATAGAAAGGCTTTTTCTTCTTCTTTGTGTGTGTGTGCTCGCTGTATGTTGGGATTGAAGTGACTTGTCGCATTGTCAGGGCCTATGAAGGAGTTCAAGCGACAAAGGCACTGGGAAGCTGAAGTAACACTCCATCAGTAAACTCCTATCGCCAATCTAAGTCAATTAAGTTAGGCATACACTCAAATGCTGTCGGAATGGTGTGCTGCAATGGGTTGATGGAGATGTGATTGGAGGACGGAATACATGTGAGTGACATGTAACGATGTTAAATAAAATAGAGAGAGTGTGTGTTACTTCTGTGTGCTGTGTGTTTGATATAAACTCTTACTTTCACATCGAAAGGGGCTATGCCGGAGGAGCTCGCAAACAGTACCGTTCGGAGTTAATGTTGCAGTCCACGAACAGAATTCGATTGCGAAACGAAATCAGTAACGTACACGCTAACAATCTTGAAGTGTTGTGATGGGTTGGGTAGGTTGAGATGTATTTATTCGATGTATATAAGTGAAAGGCGGGATGTAGAATTCACTGCTTTTCTGTGTGCTATGCGTTGAGAGAGAGAGAGAGAGAGAGAGAGAGAGAGAGAGAGAGAGAGAGAGAGAGAAAGAGAAGAAAATATTTAAACACGCAACAGTTTCAGCGCTAATATTGCTTGATTTACAAAGCATCTCTTCGGAGCCTCATGATTTGACATGTCTTCTGAAGTTGTGATGCCGAATCGTTTTAATCTTGACAAATGTGTTTTCGCAAAACACTCAACAAAATTTAGTACAAGTGTTGTCGTAGTGTTGTAGTTATGCTGGAAGTTAGATTCAGCGCAGTTTGTATCAACACAAAGACTTGCGTCTACAATATTTGTCATTGAACGTCACAAGCCTTCTATGCACTGCTATAGAGTACAAACGTGGGTGTAGCACAACGAATACAGCGCGATTGTCCATCTCTGTCTGTCGCGTGAGCGATGATATCGAAGCATTTCTAAAACTGCCGGAAAGAGAAGGATACGCAGCCATGAAAAGAACATGCAGGTTGAAAGAGAAGATGCCAGCTAATCCGAAGGAAAGAAAACGTCTGTAGCATAGTCTCTGAAGCAAGCAGGAATATACACGTTGCATGTGTACTCATTTTCTTTATCCAGCACGCAGGACCGAGAAGCTCAAACTTAATACAGAGAGCACATGCATGTTTTCTTTTTGGATGATGAAATTACACTTTTTTAGGTCACCATGTTTTGTTTTTGGATGATGAAATTACACTTTTTAGGTCACCGAATGGAGTATTAAGGGCACATGCACAATAAATCTGGCAAACTCTGATCGTCATATTTATGGGCACATGTGTTATAATCACTTAACTTTTGATGAATGAAATTAGGGGCACATGATCGATCATATAAATCATTGACACTTAATTTCATTAATGTAAGATGCAATATACTTTAGATTTAAATGCTGATGCAATAGACTTTAAATCTCAACATTGGATGCTTCATTGATTGGCAATTGGAGATATTTTTGCCCAGTTCTCTCATTTCATTTTCAATCTTTCATCACTTGATGTGGGATCCATTCAACTTTTATCACATATGACATGAATTCGAAAATTCTAAAAGCTTAGAGTCTTTATTTCTCTTGCATCCTCTTGAAGAAGCGTACTTATGTCTTCTGTGTCATTCAGCTTGTATCATTCAGCTTGACATCCATTCCATTCCATAATTAATGGGGCTTGTTACGAGAAAACTTAGGATTATAAATTAGAATGCAACAGAAAAATTAAATTACATACATTTTTAACATTTTATGTGAAGAGAGTACACATGCGGAAGCAAAATGAAAAGAAGAGTGTACTCACAAAAGAAAGAGTGTGAGAGACTCAAAGTGAGTAGACCACAAACTGGGTAAACTCACATGGATTAGAAATGAGCTTGCCAAGAGCATGAAGTAGGCTCCTCAAGCTTCTAACCAAGTACAAATAAAGGGAGAGGCCCTCCTTATATAGATTTGGGAGGGGCTCTCCAAAGTACATCTCATGTGGTATAATTCCCCTCAAAGGAGAATGAATATAATGGTAGAAGCAAATGGCAAGGTATGCAAATATAAAAGAGATACAATATAAAATGGAAATAAACTGGAAATCGAGTACCTCCTGGATACAAAATGGAGATGCAATCATGCCGACATAAATGGAGATGATGTAGAAGCAGTCATGTTGTCAATACCCCCTCCGAAGCTCCATTTTGGAGTAGCTGAATGCTACAGAGGTCCACCAAGCACTAGAGCAGAACTGGAGGTAGAGCCTTCA
This sequence comes from Ceratopteris richardii, assembly GCA_020310875.1. Lineage (NCBI taxonomy): Eukaryota > Viridiplantae > Streptophyta > Polypodiopsida > Polypodiales > Pteridaceae > Ceratopteris > Ceratopteris richardii. The sequence goes on from CM035406.1 coordinate 135,668,008, forward strand.
TGAACATCATGTCTGCCAAGTTCTCCTGAGAGGTACACTGCTCTAGAGTAATCTCCTAAGACATGAGCTTCTCACAGATGAAATGGTATTGGATCTCGATGTGCTTTGTCTAAGCGTGGAACACTGGATTCTTGGCTTTGGCCAAGGTTGATTGAGTGTCCGTGGGGATGCATGTCAGAGTAGCCTGCAAAACACCAATGTCAAATAACAAACATTGAAGCTAGGTGGCCTCACATGCTGCAAAGCTGGATGCTGGATACTCGACCTTGCTGGATGACAAAGAAACTATAGGTTGCTTCGTACTTGCCCAAGAGATAGCTCCTGATCCAAGCAGAATGTGTATCCGGGAGTGGACCATCAAGAATCAAGATCATCAGCCCAATCTTAATATGAATATCTGGCGAGTTTGATGCCCCCTCTATACCAAAGACCATGATGTCAAGTGAGGGAAAGATATCGAAGTAGTCTTTGAGCAACATCCCAATGTGTTTATCGAGGCTGAAGTGCAAATTGATTAAGTATACCAACCACATAGGCAATATCTAGTATAGTGCTGGCAAGGTAGAGTAATGAGCCAACAAGCTATCGATAAGTATGCACATCCACAAGTGATGATGAATCCTCTAGTGTGCGCTTGATGTTTGGATCAAGTGGTGTAGACACTAAGCGACACTAGTCCATGCTATATCTAGAAACAAGATCAGAGCAATACTTCTTTTGTGATAGGAATATGCCTTCTTTTGTTTGCCAAACTTCCATATCCAAGAAGTGGTAAAGTCGTCCAAGATCTTTCATAGAGTACTCAAGGTGAAGCTATGTGATGATGAATTGGATGCGTTCTTCATCTGATCCTGTCAAGATCAAGTCATCTACATAGAGGATGATGATGGCCACTAAGGTCTCGTTCTGATAGATGTATAAGTTTGCATCAACACTACTTCTTTGAAATCCTTTATCTTCAAACTTGTGAGTCTTTTCATACCAGGCCCTGAGAGCTCGCTTAAGCCTATAAAGCCTGTAAAGAGCTTTGTGAAGCTTGTAGACTTGATCTTCCTTTCCTTTGATCTTGAAACCTTCAGGTTGATCAACATATACTTCTTCTTGAAGATCTCCATTGAGGAAAGAACTTTTGACATCCAGTTGGTAGATGGGCCACTTGAAATGTGTGCTTAGTGCTAAAATGATTTTTTAGTGATAAAAATCATTGTTTTAATAGAGTTTTCTTTTGAAATTTTGACATGTGCTTCTTGAAGCTTCCTACATGCTCCCTCTTCTTGTGTGTCCACTTCTTTGACACGTTCCTATGCCTTCTCCTTGACCTTGAGTGTCAACAATGCCCCAAAGAGTGTAAATCTATCGCTGCCTTTCACTCTCTCTTTCTATGCCTCTGGTGAGGGGGCGAAAGAGCTACCATTTTCTAGTGTTGCTGACAAGTGCTTTTGGTCATGATTTTGAGATCAAAGCGCAGTTGACAATACATGGATACAGAGGAGGCGAATGTTGTAGTTTTATCAAAGCATACAATGAAGAAAACAATTTCTCTCTCTCTCTCTTGATGTGGTAAAGAGAGAGAAAATGGATGCATGCCTTTTCATTGGTACTAAGAGAGACTAAAAATTCTCTCTTTCCTTCTCTCTATCTCTCTCTCCACAACAGTGCATGTAGGCAATTGAAGGAACTCGAGCAAGTGGGTCCAAGTAATGATATAAGAAGAAGGATCGAGGCATCAAAAAAGCTTGCTCAGTGGTAGGTAGAATTTTTCATGTTCACTTGCTCTCTTTCTTGCTCTTTGTGTCCAAAAAGTGGTGCGAATGCAATGTATTCTCATTCAAAATGCAGAGAGAATTTGGCCTCGTTTGATCTGTATCTGAAGCTAAGGATGCCTAAGCAGAGAGAGGCACTCATCTCTGTAGCTTGACAACTTTGTCTCTCTCCCAAATTCTAGAAGATGGCGCATCTAATTTTGGTCTCTTCAGATGACATGTGAACACACACCCCATATGAAAATCTCAATATTTCTTTGATGTGCATGGCCGAAAGAGAGCTTTAGGTAGTAGAGGTATCATCCTAGAGGAGTGCAGCATGTGTGGTAGATGGCTCTCTAGATAATGCAACTACAACTGATCTAGAATATGGACACCTCAAGTATGGCTTTGTAGATGGACATCTCAAGTGATGGCTTTGTAGATGGACACCTTGAGTCCGAGGGATGGCAAATTCACCATAAAATTTGATAATTATGTAGATAATTGTGCAACCATCAAATTATAGAAAGAATATGATGGTATTGTTGATGTAAAACATAAAGATATTTCTCTATGAGAAGACAAAAACCTAGCTTAGTCTAGGCTTTGATGCCTTAATTAATGAAGTATGTGTTTGTAGAGTCATATGCAGATATTGTGCACCCGTAATCACTTTAAATATGTGAGAGCCATAATCAACTACAAAATGTCACCAAATGATAACATAATTGACACAAATAAGGATGGGAGTGTGGAAAAGAGTGGTAGAAAGGGTGGGTGGGAGGAAAATTAGCATTCAAAATGTTGTTAAAGCATCAAGATGATGATGAAAAATTCACCACCAAAAGAATGCTTCCACAAGCACCATCATCACCTCCCATGCACGGAAGCAAAATGAAAAGAAGAGTGTACTCACGAAAGAAAGAAATTGAGAGACTCAAAGTCAATAGACCAACAAATGGGTAAAATTACATGGATTAGAAATGAGCTTGCCAAGAGCATGGAGTAGGCTGTTCAAGCTTCTAACCAAGTAAAAATGGGGGGAGAGGCCCTCCTTATATAGATTTGGGAGGGGCTCTCCAAAGTACATTTCATGTCGGATAATTCCCCTCAAAGGAGAATGAATACAATGGTAGAAGCAAATGGCAAGGTACCCAAATATAAAAGAGATACAATATAAAATGGAAATAAACTAGAAATGGAGTGCCTCTTGGATACAAAATGAAGATGCACTCATGCGGATACAAATAGAGATGATGTAGGAGCAATCATGCCGTCAACATTTTTGACCCCCTATCACTCTTATATGCAGACATACTTTCTATATTTTCTTATCTTTAGTACATGAGATTTCATCATAAAAACTTCTTGGTTTTCCTACAAAGAAGAGAACATAGCTAGAATGCAAAACTTTGGAGAGAAACATATCCATGGCAGCAGAATACGAGTGCAAAGAAGAGGTGAGATAGAATCAGGTGACCTGAGCGGGAATGTCTAGTGGGTAACAATGAGTTCGAGTTGAAGAGTTCTACTGCATAGCAAAGAGCTATGACTATGGCATAATGAATATCAACATGATATATATATGCACAGATTTGGCATAAAAATATGCCTAGTTTCATTGAAGAACATGTACATATATGTACACATGGATGTGACATTAGCAATTAAGATTGGTCAAGAGGATCAAGGCGTGCATCATAGCTAATAATTATTTCCCTACTTATTGGATTATAACACTTATATCCTTTTTGATTATCTGCATCACCCATGAAAATACATTTCTTTGCTTTTGGCTCTAATTTAGTTCTCAATGCATCTTTAGATAGATTTTTGGAAATGCATATGTACCAATAAAGTGTTTCACAAAAATAGTGAAGGATAACTAAAGCACTAATGGAATGGACAATAACTAAAAAGTTGTTCAACAACTTTTTAAACAGCAGAGAGCTATGGCTATGGCATCCTAGATATCCATATGAAAGGTGTAGATGGAGATTGGACAGATAAGGTGATGATGTGGCATAAGGCTATAAAGCTAAAGCATAATGAATAAAAGTATAATGAATATCACGCTCTATAGTGACTACCTTATCTGATTATTATTGGACTCTATCTCTCTCTGATCTCTAATGTCAAAGATGATGATGACAAAGGTGACATAGTTGCACTCTCTCAAGAATTGGTATGAGAGCTCAAATGAACTACATGTTACAATCTCTAATAGTATCCCCAAGTATCTACTACCCATGGGATGAGGCCAATCTCTATGATCTCTATGATGAGAAAGTACACAACATCAACTTCCTCATTGTTTGGCATAACCACAACATCCTTTGCTTACGTTGTGGAAGCACATCCACCACTCTGTATTCATAGGTTGTCGGATCCAGGCTCCTTGAGTGCCATAGGACTCGTTATAATCATGTTGTATTGATGCACATGTAGATGATCATAGCAGTTTTGGCTATTCACATGAATGTACTCCTCAATTAAACTCAGTCAGGACCATGCACAAGATGAAGTTTGATGCTCTAACTATATCTCTGAGTGAGGAGACAATAACAATAGTATAGGAAGATGGTCAAGTAGACAAGAAGATAAAATCGTTGCTCTCATGCATATAATTGCAAAAACTCAAGATGGTGCACATTTACAAAGTAGACATAAATTTAGAGTTATTGTTCTTGTGATGGACATATATATATACCTTGCAAGAGAAGAGTAGAGCTTCTTTGTAGTATAGAGGAAAGTATACATGTGATTTAGTTCTTTCATTTTGAATGCACATGGTAGGTGATGTCATGTATACACTTATGGATCCTTGAAGACATTACTCACATATTGTGAGACATATGTATGGATTTGTTGATCCTTAATTTGGACAACTCATGTGCCTTGTGAAATTATATTTGCCCTGCTAAAAAACTTGAATTAAACAAAAAGTGAGGGATATGGTGAGGTTTTTAACTAGGATATACTCTTCTTAAAGATATCTTGGTGATATAGGTGGAAGACCAAAGTGAAGTTAGTCTAAAGACATCACGTATCAATCATGGGATGAAGGTATGAAATTATATCCTCCCGTTAGAGAGATTTTGCATATGTTACGTGCAGATTTTAATGCTTTCACTCACAATTTGGGTTTCAAAGTGGACTGTCATGGTTTACTTGGCTCACATACACATTGGACAAAGATGACTTTGCTAAACATTTTTTTGCAGATGTCATAAGTGAGCATCCTAGCTCATAGGGATGTAGGAAGTGCATAGAAGAAGAGCAAAATATTAAAATTAGTTGCAAACATTTAGTTTATTGGTGCATATATCAAGAAATACAATCACCATCTTGTCGAATGTCTTCTAAGTCTAGACATAAGATTTCCATAGCATAGAGAAGTGCTTAATTCATAAGAGTGGATGATAATATTGTGCAAATAGTAGGAGACAAGCTTAACAAAGACAATTACCATATATGGTCTTATAGGACGGAGACTTTTCTAATGGGATAAGGACTTTGAGGATTAGTAAATGAAGAAGATGAGTGTCCTAAATTGCCAGATAACCCCAAAATAGATTAGGAGAAAACATATAAAACATGGATAGAGAAGTCTAGAAAGTGTCTCCATTGGATTTCAATATGCATAAGAAGCTTGGAACATAATTAATAAAATCTATCATACATCAACAGAGGACAAGAAAATTTACTTGAAGCAGAAATTCCACAGTGTATGGTGTGCCAATAGATCCATCACTAATTATATGCTTAAAATAGAAAGACTATTGATGACTAGCATCCATCAATTGCAAGGCAGAAGATGACAATATGATCTCAGTTATGCTGAATGGTCTAGGACCACAATATAAGAGCTTAGAAACTTCCATTTTGGTAAGTGACACTATGCTTGATTTTGATGAGCTAGTGGCACTTTGTGTGATGGAAGAAGTGAAGCTTGGTGTGAATGCATCAAGAAGTGGAAACACAAGAGATCATGCATTCTATTAGAGTTTGAGGTCTATAGAAGCAGGAAAACAACACAAGGAAGAAGAAGAAGCTTGGAGCACAACACACAATATTGAATGTATTACCAAGGGAATGTAAAATCATAAGTAACCCATTAGGGTTATAGGCATATACACAAGCCGAGGAAAAAAAACCTTCTAAAGAGAGAAAAAAGTATCCCGACGGTCCTAGTGTGTTCACACACATCACTACCGAAATATATCAAGAAATCTTTCTTGGACGTGATGCAGTGAACAAGGACTGGCACTTATGTATAAGGAAGTGCCAAGCTATGTGGAATCAATCCACAAAAGAAAGTAATCCCAAAAAGTTGCAGGAAGCTTCAAACTTCTTCTTAAGTAGAGTCTTTGTGATAAGGTCTACAACATTCTCTTGTGTGGGCACATATGCCAAATTGATCTCTACTATGTAGAACCTCCCTTGACACAATGATAGTGCACCTCAATGTGCTTAATGCGAGCATGGAACACAAGGTTCCTCGCAATCGCCAATGCGCTCTGACTATCAGTAAAAACTATGGTGGTAGAAGACTAACCAACAGCCAAATCATCCATAAGGCGATAAGTAACACACACTCAAAAGTCACTATGAAATTTGCTCTATACTCAGCCTCACAACTAGACGTGGCCATATTAGGCTGCTTCTTGCTCAACCAAGATATGCATGAGCTACCAAGCATGAAGCAAAAACCGCTCGTGGACACATGAATGTCAAAGCAACGAACCTAATTCGGTTAAAAAAGCCTATAAGTATGGCAATAGTGATTCCCTTGGGATAAAACAATCCAAGTACCCAGGTACCACTCAAGTAGCGAAAGCTGTGCTTAACCACTTGCCAATGCTTGAGACCTAGGCAATGCATAAACCTACTCATCTGTGAGACAACAAACTGAATATTTGGCCGAGTTATGCATAAATAAGTTAAGCTTCCAACAACATGTTGATAGAGAACAACATCAATTGCATCTCCAACATCATAAAGACTGAACTGTAAACATGTTTCCATATGAGTGGCAATAAGTTTGTAGTCTTGAAGGCCAAAATGCTACAATAATATGTCAATTTATTTTGTTTGTCACAAAGGTATTCCACCATCAACGTGCATAAACCGAATGCCCAAATAATGATGCAAATGCCCCAAATCTAACATCTCAAATGAGGCATGCAAATCAGCCTTATAATCAGCAGTATGCCTCTCATTAGGACTAGTGAGCAACATGTTGTTGAAGCTCAAAGTCAAGGACAAAGCATGGAAGCACATCAAAAGGTGGACACACAAGGAAAGGGAGCAAGTAGGGAGCTCCAAGAAGTGTATGTCAAATTTTCAGAAGAATCCCCTACAAAAATAGTGATTTTCATCACTAAAAACCATTGTAAATACCATTATCTATTTTTAGTAACTCCATTTTGTTCAAGCCGAGGAGTCCTCGAGCTTGAGGAGTATTAGAAGTACCATCGTACCAATTTTCATAATTTTTAGACTTTGTTTGAGCCCTCAAATAAGCCCTGGAACCTAATTTTTAACTAGGCCGGACACTAGGTCTGGACAGGGCCAAAACTAGTCAAAAAACTATAAAAAGAGCTAGAGAGCTCATTTTTGGGGTTAGCTTGTTAGAGAATAGAACTTTGGTAAGAGAACTCTTTTGCAATCTAAGCTTTCCATTGTTCCTCTCTTTGATCTTACTTTGTGCGCATGTGTGTGTATGTGTGTGCATGTTTGTGTGCTTTCACTCACGCACTTTACTTGCTCGTGGTCTTCATACCGGTTCTCACGTCTCCGCGGATTGACAAGTAAAGGAGGTGGTGCTTACACTTGAGCTACACCAAATTTTGGCGCCGTTGCCGGGGAGAGAGCTTCGAGGACGAGCGTTGTGATGGTAAGATCGTAGATTTGCGACGTTGGAAGGTAAAAAAAAAAACTGTCATTTCAGTTCATTTTCTGTTTTTTCCTCTTCATCTTCATCATCATCATCATCTCCACCTTCTTCCATCTTGTTCTTCATAGAAATTTCTTGTTTTTTAGTGCATTTTCACCATTTTCATACCATTATTTTTCATGCATTATTGTGTGGGAAGGAGTTAGGAGATGCAAGGGAGAGCAAGCGCAGTGTTTTCTTCATGATTTTCTGCTCATATGGAGCTCGCCATAGCCAGCACTCAGAAATTTGAATTTCCCGCCAAAAAATGCGATTCTGTGATGAAAATCGCGATTCTATGAAAATTCAAAATTTTTGGAAAATCACGATTTTCTGTTTTCCCGCCTAAAAGTTGGCTGAAAAAATCACGATTCTGTGGTCATTCTGAGAATCGCGATTCTGTGATTGTGCTCAAAATCGCGATTTTCATATAAAAAAAACACGATTCTCTAAAACACGATTCTGTGCTCAAAATCGCGATTTTCATATCAAAAGAAACACGATTTTCTAAAAACACGATTTTCAGCGGGCTCAAAATCGCGATTCTCGCAAATCACGATTTTCAGCCAAAAACACGATTTTGTGAAAAAAACACGATTTTGTAAATCACGATTCTCTGAGTTAAAATCGCGATTTTCAAAAACACGATTTTGTGCTCAACATCGCAATTTTCAAAAACACGATTTTGTGCTCAACATCGCGATTTTCATGCAAAAAACACGATTCTGAGAAAACACGATTTTGTGAAAAAACACGATTTTGTAAATCACGATTCTCTGAGTCAAAATTGCGATTTAAGAAAAAACACGATTTTGTGCTCAACATCGCAATTTTCAGAAACACGATTTTGTGCTCAACATCGCGATTTTCTGAGTTCATAAAATCGCGATTCTCTGAAAGTTCACAAAATCGCGATTCTCTGAAAGTTCACAAAATCGCGATTTTCTCCAAAGGTCCTGTTTGCCTGTTTTGACCCCCAGGAGCCTGAATTGGCATAACTTTTTCATCCAAAGTCCATTTTTTGAGCTCTATAGCTCGTTGGAAAGCTCGTTTCAAATCCTACAGGACCTCAACTGTTTTTTTCAAGAATAACGCGTTGATTTTGAGATAGGATAATTTGAAGTTGACCCTCAAGTGGGACTAGGGAACCAAGGGGACTCCAAAGAATTTTGAACCATACCAAGGGGAAAATTTGGACTCTTGACTAAAGCTTATGAACCTGAGATCTGGTAGACACTTAGGCAAGGATAAACAAAGCATTAGATCTTCTGAGGCTAGTGTCAACCATACATCCAAGTCTTGGGCACAACAACTAAGTGGTCATCTTTTACTAAGTTCAGACACAAGTGATTCAGAAATGTCTTTTAGTATGGCAAAACCTGCAGGTGGCTCAGGGACTGCCCATCTACAAACACCAGAAGGTCCCTATAAGACACAGTTGGAATATATTCGGACCAACCAATTAGGTGCTCGCATCTATGAGGATGGTCTGAGGCGATCAGTGGTCCAACTCAAAAATCCAGATCAATCCTTTGGACTTGAACACCCGGTGGTCAAGTTCGAAGAGGATTCATACATTGATAAGGAAGGAACCATGTATGTGGTCACCAACCTACCAGATAGGACTGATGAGTTTGGAAATGTCATTCCTGAGAATGAAATAGGAGACCTAGAACAAGGAAATGTAGGACAAGGACCCCAGACTCCTAGAGGTAAGTCAGTTTTGACCCGAGTGATCACTCCAGATTGGATCCCTCAAGATAACAAAAGCATAGAACTATTTTTTAATAGAGAAATAGAGGAAGCCTTTTGGAGATTCAAGCCAGATCAACCTAGCCAATTGGGCATAGTCATCATCTACGAGTTCAAGGATCCAGAGATGCCAGGCAAAGTTGTTTACCTGGATAACACATCAGAGAAAATTTTCTTGGTAACAGAACATGATAGACATGCATATACTTGGAAGAATGAATTGATTTTCCCCCCACCAAGATCCAATGTTTCCCATGGCCTCCAAGGAGTAGGATCATCCCACGCTCATGAAGCCCAGAGAGAAAGAACTAGAGAGAGACCTGAGGTAAGTTTTGCACACACCGTGGGCAGGAATAGATCAGGATTTGAAAATGAAAGACTTGAAAGAGAGAGACATCAAGCACATAGGCAAAAAAGAGATGAACATGATTTTCCATTGCCTAGACCCCGAGAGCACCCAAGAACCCTTAGACCCACTCAAGTGATCAAGGCAATGAAGAATTATTTTGACGGGTCAGGAGATCCTTATGATCATGTGGCCGAGTTCAAACAAGTGTTAAGAGCTGAACAGGTTGAGGATTTATTCACCCAATACGAGGCATTTGGTTTGACTCTTAAGGGCACTGCCTTGGCTTGGTTTCAACCATTGAGTAGTCGCAACTATCGCGATATAGGTCAACTGCTAGACGAATTCATTGTAGAATTTTCCAAGAGTGGTATCAAGCATAACACATCATCCTTGATCCACAGTTTCAAGCAGACACCCCAAGAAACAGTGCGACTAGCAGGTAGAAGGTTCAGACAGTACCTAGAAAGATGCCCTGCTCCCGAGTTACCCACACCAGCCAAACAAGTGGCCTTGTTCTTAGATGGCTTACTGAGCACAAAGTTAAGATCATATGTATATTTGAAAGAGCCTAGATCCATAGAAGAGTGCGTGCGGACATGCATTGACATAGAAGATAACTTGGGTGAGGAGTTAGGATTATCCAAACTCTATAAGGATTCAGATAGTTCTACTAGTCATACTTCAAAAAGCTCCACGGAAATAGAGGAGATAGCTGAGCAAGTTGCCAAGAAGCTGGGAGTCCAAAATAAACAAACACAGAGAGTCACTCCAGTGAATCGGTGTTATACTTGTGGGGGCGACCACATGGCTAATGTATGCCCAATGCAAAACCAAAACATTAGAGAAAGGAATGCTCCATATTGCACTATTGAGAGAAAATACACAAACCACACGGCTCAAGATTGTCCCTACAATAGGCAGGCTGTTAGACAGAATTATCAGCAACCTTACCCACAAGGTAGGTATCAGAACCAATACCAACAGCCATATTATAGACCACAACAGCAATATCAGGTACCATATAGGCCACAACCTGTCTTGGGAAACCAACCACCGGCTCCAGCCAACGTGATTCCAGTCAAATATGCTGTGGGAGAGGAAAATCCATATAGAGCATTGGTGCCCCTAACCCCATTGATACCAGATAATGATTCTCATGCTCATAGTTCAGACTACTCCCATGAAGGTAGTCCACATGCGTATTACACAGAGTCACCTGAACATAGTGAGATTTACTCGTATCAATATGAGGCACCACCTATGGAGCAAAATTGGGAGCCAGAATACTCCAATGTCATGTACACAAATCCTAACCCTAGGCCCCAATTGAGACAAATGAGACCACAAGCCCCTAGAGGATCTTGTTTTAGATGTCAAGGTGATCATTTCATTCGTGACTGTCCCCACCCATCATCTCTGAGTCAAGGACAGGCTATCACATGTCATCAACATAGACAAAAATTATCAGAAGCACATCATTTTCATGCTTAATATATAAGGTGCTCATAGTTGGACTATTTTCAAAACCAGGTGCAATCAAGTAGGCATGTATCTATTCATACCAAGCACATGGTGCTTGCTTCAAAACATATAATGCCTTTTTCAACATGCACACTTTGTTTTTGTGCCCTTTCTACACAAAGCGACCAAGCTGAAAAACATACACTTCTTCATGCAAGTCACCATGCAAAAATTCAGATTTAATGGCAACCTCATGACTCTTTGCAACAAGCATAGCCTTATACGTGTCAACTATCTTATCAGGCTTACACTTCAACTTGTATACCCACTTAGTGCCAATGGCCTTCTTTTTAGGAGGCAAGTCACATAAAGACAAGGTACCATTTTTCATGATAGCATCATATTTTGATTGCATAGTAGCCATCCAATTGTTTGAATTTTGTGCTTCATAAAAAAAAAGGCTCATTCGCATCACCAAGACTAGAGGCAACCATAGCACAACAATTTGATGCAAAAGAAGCACTATGAGAGCCTGAACAAGTATGACATGAGAGATGTGCATTTAATTTGGTATCTCACATAGTGTACACCAGCCATTTGGGCATTGTTTTTGCCTCCTCTATATCAAACCTCTCATCAACAAGTGCATCATGTTAATCTGCATAAAAAATAGAATGATATGCATCATCATGTCATGAACCTGCAAAGGTTAAGAAATTGCCTCATTTGAACCAACACTAGATTGTCCATCTATAAAAGGAGGCAGCAAAGTGTCATACACATCTTTGGAGCTAACTAATGTCTCCTTAGTACATGAAAGTAATGGCTGAATTGCATCTTCCACAAAAACAACATCATCGCTAACCAAAATGCATTTAGTATGTGGATGAGATAGAGGATAGCCTTTGCTTTCAGAAAAGTACCTGTTAGGCCACCGGAATGTAATGGTAAATTACCAAAAAATGTAATTAGAAAAGGTGCACATCGAAAGGATGTAGCGTAACACTTGTACCTTTTTAGGATAATGGAAAAAGTGCAGAAGGAGATGTGCCGGAGGCAAGATGCTAGACTATGGGTCTGTGTGGTGCGCTTGTGGAATGCTTCAGAGCAAGTTTGATTTAAATAGGCATATTGAATTCCTACTATTCTATGTGTTTAGCCATTCCGGTGATCTTGTCTGTATGATACCTTGTTGATGAAGATATGAATCCAAATGTGGTTGCGTGTAATTCGCCAGTGAAGAATCAATATTATTTTATGTTATTGAATGTTGTAACTTTGTCGTGGTGATGTAATACGTATGCCTTTAGGACGTCTGGTGGTGAAATTGTTTAATTGCAAGTCTATTGGTGGAGAGTCATAGTAAAGTGACAAGTAAACTCGGTGTAATGAATTTTTTTTGGGAAAATAATCATAGGGCCTCTGTAATACAGACCCTTGTCCATCCTAATTAATTCCTGATTGCCATTAAGACTGGCACCGGCCATGGGGCATGGAATAGCCAGTCTGACGGCACATTAAGGTTGGATGAAAGAAAGAATTCTATGATATATGCCTGTAATGTGTTCCGATGAATCTTATCTGAAGTACCAAAGTGATCGGCATCTGTGGAAGGTTACTAGTACATTGGAAACATCCTCCGCTGGCAGTGGTGAAGGCCAATTATATGAAGGAGAGCGTGATACATAGACCAGTGGAGTGGCATCACAATATTTTCTTGTTCAAGGATTACAGAGTATACCAGAATTACAACCCATTCAATCTGTTGAAAGTGTGGTGAGTGGAGTAGGCACTGATTCTGATGATAGCCTAGTGAATTCCAGTGGCAACCCATCTTTTAGTTCTCATTCTGGTGGTACTAGTACATTTGTGGGTGGAAGTTCTGGTGAAAAGTCCATCTCAGTAATAAAATATGAGGAACGACAATCGAATTCAAACATCTGTGATAGATCAGTGATGCAATACAACTGGAGATTTTGCAAAGTGACTACACAACACAGCAGCAATTAGAATCAACCTGTTCAAGTACTATTTCAGCCTATCCTTCCCCTTGATCCTTTTCAAAAGTCGGGATTGGATTTTATTGGTCCTATTATGCACCCTGCTATTGTTACAAATCATCATTATATTCTTACATGTGCAGATTATGCTACTCGTTGGGCTGAAGCTTGGGCATTACGGTTGACAAATGCTACGGTGGTCACTAAATGTTTACTTTGTGATGTTTTTCCTCGTTATGGGCTCCCTTTGGAGATTTTGTTTTTATCAAGGCACTCATATCGCTAATACATTAATGCAAGTTTTAACCCAAACCTTCAGTATTGTCCATAAATTAAGTTCCTCTTATTATCCTCAGGCGAATGGATTGGTCAAAAGTACTAACAAAACTCTTCTTAATATGCTGAAGAAACTTGTTTTGTAGTGCTCGGAAAGATGGGATCAATTTCTTCTTTCGATCTTATGGGCTTATCGAACTACCTATAAAGTTGCTACCGGAAGTACCCCTTTTAAACTTGCATATGGTCTTGAAGCAATTGCACCTATGGAATTGGTTGTACCCAGCTTACAGTTGGCATTGGAGCACAAGTTATTACCCGAAGATTCTTTCCCTTTCAGGCTGGATGTTTTACGGTCTTTAGATGAGCACCATCTAGAAAGCTTTTTGGTTCTTCAGGAAGTCCAATTGTGACAAGCTAAAACACATGATCGGTTCCTCAGGACCCCTATCTTTACAGTAGGGCAATTGGTTCTTATTTACACTGCCAAGTCTAATCGCTCGGTAGGAAAGTTCAAGCTTCATTGGTTCGGTCCCTACTGCATTGCAGAACAGATTGGTTCGGCTACTTTTTGGTTATCTACATTGAATGGCACTCTACTCCCTAAACCCATTAATGGATCTAAACTGCGTATGTATTACATGCCACCCACTTCTCCTTAACTTTGCATATGTTTCACTTTACCTTCATTAAGATCATGTTTGTTTTGGTATCTTGACCCACTGTCTACGCTATGCATTTTTTGGTTGACCACACCACCATAATCCTCCCATTCTTTATTGATTAACCGTGTTCCTCCACTGTATCCCATGATTTGTAAATTCTTAATGTGCTTTCATAGTAATGATGCATGCATGTTTCCCTCCACTTGTGATGATTATGTCCTACACCCCACGATTTCACCGTGCGTTTTCTACTTAATCCGTTTCCTCATGCTCTTTTTCTTCATCATTTTGCTTGTGTTCAGTATCATTGTGTGATTCATATTCTTGTGCATTTTGACTATATGTTGCACCATGGAAGATCTTGCGAATATCACCACCTTTCGTGCCGTTCTTTCCCTCGAGCTTGTGGAGTTATTAGGTCCTCATGGTTTGTTGGCGTTCGCTGAGTTGCCTTGGCATTCGGTAGAATGTCATCCTTATCTTGCAGCAGTGATTGTGGCAATTGCTGATGTCACCCTGACACAATCTTGTTGGCCCCTCACTTGCCTTAATCCACGTACGGTGATTTCTATTAACATTGTGACCGAGATGTTTCATCTTCCACAAGCAAGTCATATTGAAGTTCCCCCCTCCCACTGGCTACGATGAAACAACTTTTTGCCTGACATTCCTCCAATGAGTCCACCATAATGTGCTCACCCAATCTAGAGTGTTCAACATTGTAGTTTTTGGTGACTGCCCTTAATCTTAGAAATGCACTTACGGTATCTCCCGACCTTTTTATTCTCTGATTGATGCTGCCACCCATGAACCTATAAATTGGGCATCGTTCTTTTTTGGTTCATCCATCGTGAATGCCAGACCATCATGCGATAGTTATCCAAAGGTGAATGTCCTCACACCCATCTGCCTCACCTTCTTTCATTCCTCCTCCGGGTTGCGAACCCTGTCTCAAGCCTTTCGACGAGTAATATGCTATTGTGTGAAGAGTATGATTGTGTGATGGGATATGATGATGATGATGATGATATTTTCAAATTTTTCCAAGAGAAACGCAAGAAAGTCATCCCTTCTCAGAGCACAGCTCATGCATCAACCAGTAAGGTAATCTTGAATGAGAAAGCAACATGCATGCATGATTCTTCCGCCCCAACCTCGCCTAAGGATAAAATTGCAGAAGATACTATTATGGGAGATGTTCAACACACTAAGACAGTGGACAAGCAACACGAAGTCGTCAATGAGACAACACAAAATGATAATTTTATTGAGACCACCCATCAAACTACGCAGGAATCAATGGTTGAATCCATCGTACACCATGAATCACAATCGGACAAGGTTGATTCAACTATGCCTCCATCTCCACCTAAGTCCATGCCCGATGAAAACACTATGGAGAATCTGCTAACCCCTCCTCCACCTTCTCAGGCAGCCTTACCCCCCAGTCCATTGGTACGCCCTTCTTCCCCTACACACTCGGCTGCAGTATCACACTCTCTCCCAATACCTAATTATTCTACCCTTCCTCTTATGCTACGGTATTGGTGAAACCTTCTCTCCTATTGTCAAAATTTTTAGCACCGTATTCTTTTCTACAAATAGCCCAAATCGGTGATTTTCTTATTCGTTTATCCAAGAAACTCCCCACTCAAAATGTTGCTCAACAATCACTGTGAAATGAGTTTCAATCGAAGGTTGATGTATTAGAGGCAGACATCTGATGCTAAGTTACACCGTGATAAAGCTATAGCAAATGACTTTTATCTCCAAGAAGCTTTCTTACAAAGCCAAAGTGAACTTCTGTTATCTCAAGTTATTCCTTCCAGTTCGGTGCACACGGATGCTCATTTGGTAGAACCGCATGTTCTCCAGGATATGTTAGAGTCTCTGAAGCAGACGATTTGGCAAACTTTCAAATTAGCGTGCGTTATGTATATTCAAGGCATTGTTGATGATTCCTAGTTATCTTTTTGTAATCAACCAATTCTGGGTTTGAGTCCACCATGCATGCCAGTGTTAGGCCACTGGAATCTAATGGTAATTACCAGAAAATGTAATTAGAAAAGATGCACATTGAAAGGATGTATCATAATGCTTGTACCTTTTTGGGATAATGGAAAAAGTGCGGAAGCAGATGTGTGGGGAGTGAGACACCGGACTGTGGGTTTGTGTGGTGTGCTTGTGGAATGCTTCAAAGCAAGTTTGATTTAAACTGGCGTATTGAATTCCTACTATTCTGTGTGTTTAGCCATTCCAATGATCTTGTCTGTATGATACCTTGTTGATGAAGATATGAATCCAATTGTGGTTGCATGTAATTCGTCGATGAAGAATCATTATTATTTTGCGTTAATGAATGTCGTAACTTTATCACGGTGATGTAATACATATGCCTTTAGGACGTGTAGTGGTGAAATTGTTTAATTGCAAGTCCGTTCGTGGAGAGTCATAGTAAAGTGATAAGTAAACTCGGTGTAATGAATGTTTTTTTGGGAAAATAACCATAGGGCCTATGTAATACAAACCCCTGTCCATCCCAAGAACCCTGTAATTGGTTAATTCCTGATTGCTCTTAACATACCCAATGAAAATACATTTCAATGCTTTATCATCCAATTTCCTATGTTGTTGTTCAGGCACTAATGCATATGCTAGACAACCAAAGACATGCAGATGAGCAATGGATGGCTTGCAACCATTCCAAGCCTCATATGGAGTGATAGACTTCATTGCTAGTGGGACACTTGTTACGTACATATTGTGAGCCACCAGAATGGAATTCATAATTTCTGTAATGTAATGAAAAGTCGCATGCATAACAAAAGGGCGTAGCGCAACCATTATAACTCTTTTGATTAATGATGAGAAGCGTGCATGAACAGAAGGTGGTCGTCGTCGGACTGTTAGTCTGGGCGAATGCCTGAAGTGGAGCGTAGCGTGCATTGCTGATATTCTGAGTATGCTGTACTATGTTCATTAAGTTTAGTAATGCATTAAGTCTTGATGAAGTATTATGTTAATCCGTTATCGCCATAAAGTGACGAAGTTGTGCGCTTATGTGTATTGTGGTGAATGATGTGGTAATGTGCATAGTAGATAAGTAGTTGAAAGATAGTTTAACTTTGAACACTAAGTCGGTGTAGTAGCATAGAACTGAATCTGTAGATTTGGGAAAATACAAACATGGCCTCTGTTTTACAGACCCCTAACCATCCCAAGAACCCAATAAGAGAACAATTTAAACACAAGTTTAGTACTAGCGCCGTTTGTGGGAAATGGAGTAGCCAGTTGAAGAAAAGGTTAAGGATCGAGGAAGAATTCCTCGATATATATCGGTAACAAATTCCGACGAATCTTATCCCAAATATCCAAGTGATCAACATCCCTGGACAGTTCCGAGTTTGTTAGGAACACCCTTTGGTGGTAGAAGTGAAGAACAATCAAGTTCAGTTGCATAAGGTTCAATCCAACAAGCTAGTGACGATTTCGGTGGTAGTTCGGTGCTGTGCAGAAGTAGTTCGGTAGCTTGCGACGGTAATCCGGTGCGTTCTGATGAAAGTTCGGTACATTCTGAAGAGAGTACCTTAATTTCTGGTTGTACTTCGGCGCAGTGCGGTGACAGTTCAGCATTGTCTGGTGACAATTTGGTGATCCTTGGTGACAATTCAGTGATCTCCGGTGACAATTCGATGATCTTCGATGATATTGCACTATTGTTCGGTAGGAACTTATTGCATTCACCATTTTTAGGTGCAAGTTTAGCCAGCTTCGACACTAAAGTTGAGAAAGGGCTGTTAGATTTTGAGCTAAGTAATCGGTTGAGAGACATCTTAGGATCGGAAAGTGGGCAAAGGGACCATACGGCCCACGAACATCAAGAAATACTTCCCCAAAATTTAGGCAACATGAGTAGTTTGCAGCAACAACAACAACATCAACAACAACAACATCAACAACAACAACAACAACACCAACAACAACAGCAATAGTTATTCCACTACGTCCAGTACCAGTCAGAGTCACGTACCCATGATCCTGTTTTCGGGAGATGATCCTGATGCGCATGTGTAGACATTTGAAATTCATTATGTAGTTTTGAATTACCCAGCAGACCCTGCTTATAAAGCCATTGTGTTCCAATCAACTTTGGTTAACGAAGCGGCATTTTGGTTAACCGAGTATGACCTGAATCATTTTCGGCAGTATGATGACTTGAAGGATGCATTCCTGCAACGATTTCGGTTAAAGAAAAACCCAGAAATTTTTTTTGATTACCTGCAGAATAACAGGTAGAAGCCACACCAGAATGCACAAGACTACGCCACTCTATTTTGGACTCATTTACGGCAATTACCACCAACGCATGCCAATTTACTAGATGATGTCATTACTCAATGGTTCATAAACGGATTAAACCCCCAATTGAAACATATCATGATTATACGATATGTGGGAGGAATGACCTTGGATGCCGTAATCGCCATGGCTTTACAGTTAGAAAATAAAGTGGGTGGATTCCCTGAAGATTTAGAGTGGTTGAAGGCGTCCAAGCATTCAAATGAGGATCCTTGGAAACAACTTTACTATACTAAATGTAAAAATACGGGACACAGCAGCTCAACATGTGCTCTGAATCAGATGTATTGCGCTATTTGCCATACAACGGACCACACTACGGAGACCTATCCTTACAATGCAAAGGTACAGAGCAGAGCGACGGTCAATGCTATCATTCAAGAACAAGGGCAACTAGCCAGTCACTACGTACCACCACAAATGAGGAATACTCCTTACCAAGGATACAAGAATTATAGAGGAGCACGATCAACTAACTTTGGACAAACTCAATGGAATGCAGGTCCATTAGGTGAAGGTGCATCTCCTCCACCACCTAAATGTCATTTTTGCGGTGAAATAGGGCATATACGTAGGTATTGTAAGGATGCGGCTGAGTACGATAAAAGGAAAAAGGAACGACAACACCCGATGGCAAACATGGTGTATATTTCAGCAGTAGACACGCAAACAGCAGTGGTGCAAACACGCTCGGGAAAGCAATTACAACCAGCTGTGGAGATTTTTGAACCTGGAATTTGTGAATAACAGAAGGTGTTTACTAAAGCAAGTAAGTGGGCGACCCAAGAACAAACTATTTTTCCTGATCCAGTTTCAGTGATGCAGCAAAGCATACCATAGGCAGTATCGAAAGGAAGAAATCTGACCCAAACAATATCGGAGTCCCTACCGGACTCCATACCGGAAATAACAAAATTTGATCCGGTGTGGGATGTCTTATCCAAAGCGTCAATTACACTACCATTGGGACAATTATTGGCTTTGGTCCCTGGCATGTGCCAACAATTCCAACAACAGGTCAGTCCAGGACCTTCATGTGCTCCTTTGATAGCAACAATTCAGATCGAACTGGATCCGATGGTGGACCACACGGTGCCCTTGATTACAGTTTGGTATAAGAATCATAAAATAACCCAAGTATTAATTGATGGAGGATCTGGAGTAAACATTGCAACAGCTGCACTTTGTCAATGGATGGGATTGACGCACATCGAACCTGTCCAATTTTTTGTCCACATGGTTGATCAATCCCGAGTTCATCCCGTTGGGTTGGTCCAAGACATTCCTATTACTCTTCAAGGAGTTGTATTTAAAATGACCTTCGTTGTTCTGGAATTACCAGAATTCAGTCTTGATTATAACCTGCTCTTTGGACGACCATGGTTAAAGCAAGCTAAGGTAGTTCAGGATTGGTCAGCACATGAATTGATTTTTATGTATAACCACCGGAAATATGTCATTCCACTGGACGACATGAAGCCTTGTGACTTGCAGGCCCGACCATATGTAGCCGAACCTGTACACATGCTAGATGGTCTTTCAGATGATGAAGAGGAAGCTTTTCTCAAAGCCAATAAGGATCTAATGGCACTCAGAACTGCGGACTTACAAATGACTGCAGATAACTGGAGTCTGGCGGCATGTACGGTAGTACCATTGACCGGTGAACCAGATTCAAGGGCAGCACCGACCTTGGAGGATACGATGCTACAGCAATTGCTTCAGCTAGTTGATGACTTTACCATGCCCCGATAGTTCTACGTACCGGAAGACCAATTGGTTACCTACAACTTAGGTGATGAAGCCAATCCGCGGCCCGTGAAGATCAAGGGGGGACTATCAGAGACCTTCCAAGATAAGTTACTATAGTTACTACATGAATTCTCTGATGTTTTTGTGTGGGATTACCGTGATATGAAGGGGTTGGATCTGCGCATCTATCAACACAGGGTTCTGTTGAAACCAGATGCTTGGCCAATTAAAAAACCCAGCTATAGAATGAATCCGCACTATGCGGCTCAGGTCAAAGCACAATTAGATTGATTGCTGAAGGTTGGGTTTATTGTCCCCATCGAGCATGCGGAGTGGATTTCCCCCATTGTGAAAGTCCCTAAGAAGAATAAGCAATTACGAATTTGTGTGGACTACCGAAAATTAAATGCAGCCACAGTACTTGATCCATTCCCCCTGTCGTTTTTGGACACAATGTTAGATGGCGTGGTAGGTTGTGAGATGTACTCCTTTTTGGATGGATATAGTGGTTATAACCAAGTACGAATGGCGGAGCAGGACATTCCAAAGATAGCATTTATAACCAATTGGGGCGTTTATGCGTGTACAATGATGTGGTTTGGTCTGCGAAATGCTCCAAGTACATTTCAACGCTGTATGCAAGAATTTTTCTCTCCTTATCTAACTACATTCATGAGAGTTTACTTGGATGACTTCTCCTTATCCGGTGATACTTTGGCACATCTCTATCATTTACGGTGCTATTTTTTAAAGTGTCGAGAATACCGTTTGTGCTTAAACCCAAATAAATCTGTCTTCTCTATATCTTGCGGCAAGTTGCTAGGGCACATTATCTCAAAACAGGGGATCCAAGTTGATCCAAATAAGGTGAAGGCAGTACTGGAGGCGCCTGCTCCCAAGACACCCAAAGAAGTGATGCGCTTCTTGGGACAAATCCGGTGGCATGGGCGACATTTGTGGCGGCTTGCTCATCTGTCCACACCAGTCAATCGACTACTAACCAGTGCTCCCCGCCAGTTCGAATGGACTGAAGCATGTCAGCTCTCTTCCGATCTGTTGAAATCATTGTTAACGTAGGCCCCTATTTTACATGCGCCAAATTGGGAACTCCCATTTCACGTCTTTGTGGATGCGTCCGACATTGCAATAGGCAGCGTGCTGATGCAGCAAACAGAGAAATGGTTCCATCCAATGTATTATGCGAGTTGCATATTAGCTCCGGCAAAGCACAATTATTTAATCACCGAAGGTGAATGTCTCGGATTAGTGTATTCGGTGAAGAAATTCTGGCATTATTTACTGGGACGCCGTTTCACCTTCCATGTCGATCATGTAGCCTTGGTGTACCTTGTTCGCCAACAACATCTAGGAGGATGGTTAGCAAGTTGGGTATTGTTGCTCCAAGAGTTTGATTATTTAGTAGTACATCGGACAGAGTCCGCACACGTGCTTACTGATTTTTTATCTCGGTTGGATTCCGGTGAACGTCCGGAAGGAGTTGATGATACCACACCCGCTATCTATGCAATAGAGACAGTACAGGATGATCAGCAAGAATTGTCGATACCCTCCTCTTACTATGACACTTTGATGCTTTTCTTGACCAATGGATGTCCTCCCGGCACAACCTCTCCTACTGCTCGACAAAAATTGGCCATGTATAGTCGAGGATTTTGGCTAATTGTAGGGCAGTTATATTATATGGATCACTCGAGAGTGCTGGTAAGATGTGTTCCGCCACATGAAACTACTTCAGTAAACACCATGGCCCATTCTGTCCCACCTGGAGGTCATTTTGTGGTTGATTTGACCCACCGAAAGATTTTGTAGAGTGGCTTATGGTGGCCTACTATGTATCGTGACGTGACCTAGTATGTGTGATAGTGCGATGCATGTCAGCGTTCAAGTCAACCTTTACAGAGACATTTCTTTCCGTGCCAACCAGTTTTGCCTCTCGAACCCTTTCAGAAATGGGGTTTGGATCTTATCGGACCAATTACACCTCCGGCGATACTTACCAGTAATAGATATATCCTTACATGCACGGATTATGCAACATGATGCATTGATGGAGAATCAGACATGGGATTTGGTTCCTAAAACAAATAGTCAGAAGATCATTGGATGCAAATGGGTCTATAAGACAAAGAGGTATGCAGATGGAAGTGTGTCTAGGTATAAAGGTAGACTTGTTGTGAAAGGTTTTGCTAAGACATATGGTATAGATTATGATGAGACCTATAATCCTATGGCAAAGATGACAACTATCAGGACACTCATAGCTATTGCTGCATGTAAAGGTTGGAAGTTATGTCAACTAGATGTGAAGAATGCTTTTCTAAATGGTTATATTTCAGATGATGTTTTCATGGAGCAACCACAAGGATTCAGAGATGAAAGGTATCCAGATCATGTATGTAAGCTCAAGAGAGCTTTGTATGGCTTGAAGCAGGCCCCAAGGGCATGGAATTATAGACTTGTGAAGTTCTTGAAAGAACTTGGTTTCCAAGTATCTAAAGCAAATAGTAGCTTGCTTGTTAAAGCAAGTGATGATGGGTTCATTTACATGTGCATATATGTTGATGATATAATTCTTACAGGTACAGATGAGAAAGGCATTCAAAGCCTAAAGAAGCAAATGGAGAAAGATTTCAAGATCAGTGACTTGGGAAACTTGTCATATTTCTTGGGCATGGAGATCTCATACACTCAACATGGAGTGTATGTAACTCAAGAAAGGTATTTGAAAAACTTTTTGATCAAGTTTAAAATGGATGATTGCAGGGTAACACCTACTCCAATGGAGGTGAATCACAAATTAAGCAGATATGGAGGAGAAGAAATCAAGGACATGAAGTTATATCAAAGTTTGGTTGGTAGTCTGATCTATGCTACTTTAACTAGGCCTGACTTGTCATATGCAGTTGGAGTATTGTCTCAATTCATGCATTGTCCTAGGAAAGAACATTGGATTGCAGGACAAAGAGTGTTGAAGTACATTAAGGGTACACTCAAAGAAGGTTTGTATTATGGTTTTACATCAGATACAAACATCAAGATCTATAGTGATACAGATTGGGTAGGTAATCCTGATGATAGGAGATCAACTTATGGATACTTTTGTTATGTGGGAGATAAGTTAATTTCATGGTGTTCAAAGAAGCAACACACAGTTGCTTTATCATCCACAAAGGCAGAGTACAAAGGTATGGTTGAAGCTGCAAAGGAAGTGATATGGCTTAAGACTCTTATGAAGAGTTTTGACATTATTCAGAGTACACCCACTATTCATGGAGATAACATGAGTTCATTGTATTTAGCTCATAATCCTCTTTTCCATGCCAGGACTAAACATATTGAGATTCAGTATCATTTTCTAAGAGAGAAAGTGATGGACAAGGAGATTGAAGTAGTACATGCTTCAACAAAAGATCAGATAGCTAATATGCTAACCAAAAGCTTGGATAGACCAAAGCTACAAAGATTCAAAGACATGGCAGGTATAAAGAAGATAGAGAAAACCTCAAATGATGATTGAGGGGGAGTTTTTGGTGCAAGGCAATCAATAATTGAAGTTTTGATGAAGGATTGAAGTCAATGATTGAAGAAAAGATCAAGTTATGAAGCATGGAGAAAGTATATATATTCAGAGGATGAAGATGTGTATACATATGTACATTAATTTAGAATCAGTTCATCTTATACTTTTGTATGGTCATGAGCTTGTAAATATTTGCCTATATATACAAAGAAAAAGTTGGGGCAAATATGCGAGATTGTGTAAGAACAAGATTTGAGGAGAATTAGATGTCATTAGACACTTTAGAAGTGAGTAGGATCTCTCTCATCACTCAGATGTAAAATTTTCCAGGAATGAAGAAATGTTGTGCCCGATCTTTCTGAGTATTCTCCTTCTGTGTTGAATCTTTTGTGAAATGCTTTTGTACAAGTCTAAGTCTATAGTTGATTGACCTCTGTACAAATTTTTAGCTTCTAATTGTGATCAGGCTGAGAGAATTGAGTGTAGGAACATTTACATGTGTAAATGGAAAGAAGAGAAGTTGCAGGAGGTGCAAAATTTGATGCTAATGTTTTGGTCATTTCTCCTTCCACAATGTAACATTTTGAGCAAGCAAGCATTCATTCTTTAATTGGAAGGTAAGCTACCTATGGCTAAAAGCATTTGTATAAACGGGTTCTAGATTGAGAGAAGCAAGTGTTAGAAGTTATAGGTGTCTGAATCGACTTCTCAGAAGAGCAGTTTTAGACATAGGTGACTTGTTGAGATCATCTCTCAAGATCTATGATTCTTTTGAAATGATTTAACTTGGAGAAGGTGCACAAACTATAGGTGACACCTTGTGCAAAGTTTACACATTTGACAAGTCAATGAGAGAGTTATGTGCAACATATTTTCTGTGTAGTCATCTTCTTCACAGTTTGTTCAAAATTTTGATAATTGAGTATTGATCCTCCAAATTGGTGAAGGTTTTGAGTTACTCTTGATATAGAGGTGCTCTTACTTCAAGAGTAGCTTGTTCTTTTGGAGATTAACACTCTCCATCAATTAGTGATACTGTGAGGAATAATATTGGTGGAAACTTTGAATCTAGTTTTGCTATGACTAACTTTAGATCCACTAGCAACACAAAACAAATCCAAGCACTCAAGAAAACCCTTGATAGACTCATTATCAACATTTAGCACTACATTAGTATCATCAACAAACATCTGTAAACCAAGGGGGGAAGGAGAGTTAGGAATAACAATGCCTTTAATATGACCACTATCCAGGGCATCTTTAACTAGCCAACCCAAGGCATCACTGGCTATGGCAAAAAGGAGGGGGGCTAATGGGCAGCCTTGTCTGATGGACCTATTTTGAAGGGCTCAGTTAGGTGACCATTAAGAGAAACCCTAGAATAAGCATTACCAAACAAGGTGCTCACACACAATGAATCTCCTTCCTACACATAAATGTGCAAGGATTGGAGAATGAACACCCATTCTATTATGTCATAAGCCTTATCAAAATCAATTTTAAGAAAGTAATAATCTTGGCCATTTTCCTTAGCATAGTCCATACCTTCCCATAAGGAAATAATTGCATATAAAATGTACCTGCCTTTAATAAATTTGCTCAGGAACAATAAAGAATTTCATCATAAGACTAAGTCTTTTTGCAATGGTAGAGGCAAAAAATTTTTAAATGGTGTTCAAGCAGGTAATAGGTCTCCCGTTGTTGAGATCATCCTTGTTGCCTCTCTTGTGAATAAGTCTGATCACTCCGATGTTGATGGGAGATACCCTTTGCCAAAAACCTCTTCCCAAATCAAAAGAATGTAAGGAGTGAGAAATTCATTCAGCATCATAAAGAACTCATTGGGTAATCCATCAATACGAGGAGATTTATAGGGTTTCAATTTATGGATGGTTCCTTTGATCTCACTAGTAGTGAGGGGCAGGTCCAAAATGGGGCACAGGCTCTCATGAATAATTTTTTTCCTTTTTATGGCAATAGTAGCTCTAGCCCTCTGGATATCCTCCCCCCACTTGGGAGTAGCAGAGAAAACAACCATAAAGAAAGCTTTTGGCCTCCTCTAAGGACTCTTGAATGTTAATAGTATGCCCACCTTCTTTCTTTTTCAATGGAGGGATGCAATCCCTAGCTTTATGTTTTTTCATCATAGAGAACATGTGTTTGTTGTTTCTATCTATCTTCTCACTCCAAAATTTTTTAGAGGCAAGAGAGTAGCTAGCTTCAAGATACCTCTCTTTGCACAACCTCAAAGAGAGATCATGGTATTCTTGAGACTTAACATCAAGGGAGCTCAATCTATCCACAAGAGAAACTCTTCTTTTGGCCCTAATGTTCTTGGCTTTTTTCTTAAAATGGGTGAACAATCTTTGAATCTCCTTAACCGAAATCTCCCAAGCTTTGCTTGGAGAATCGGCATGACTAAAATTATGAGTGATAGTTTACTGGACCAAGTAAACCTAGTAGTCTGTGAAGTGTCCACAAGCTCCACGAAATTACACATTTCAAACCACGAATTCTTCTCAGCCCCTCTAATCACATTAACGTTTTCCTCCCATCTATCTTTAATAGTAGTAACCATATTAAAATCTCCAATTAAAATAACAAGGCCTTGCAGATTAGCAATTTTACTCCAACAAACCGTACGTCGAGGACCATTATTAGCTGCATAAACCGATATGATCATGGTGTCATAGGGATTACCGAGCTTGATAGAGCAACATTGATCAGTAGAACTAGAAGACCAAGATAAAAAAAGCATGGGCAAGGTAAGAAGACAAACCAATAGCATAGCCCCCTTTACCAGCACAATGCTTGGTATAGTACCATTTGTGCTTGGAAGAAACCTTGTTAAGGTTGTAGAGGAGGGAGTCTCCTCCAACTTTCAGTTCCTGTAGACAAATGACATTAGGCTCCTTGGGTAGGTTAGTAAGCCACACATTAACCATCTTGGATCTGACAGGGTGAGTAATTCCTTTTAGATTAATAGAGCAAATAGAAATGTCAGACATAAAGCAAAGCAAGAAATTATTTCCTACTATTCTTTGAGGGCTTTATTACTGATAAGGAGGATATAATGCCCTCTTTCCTTTTGGTTTTAGGAGTGCAAGTCACTCTTTTGAAGGTTCACCTTCTTGAGACATGGGGACACACTCATAAGCCTCTATGTCTTCATCCATTTTGTCCAAATTTTCTTGATCCATTATATTTAGCTCTTGAGAGAAGTCCGGAGCCTGTGATTCAAGGAGGAAATTTACCTAGGTACCTGGAACATCCTTTCCTACTTTTACCAAGTCATCTGAACATTGGGGGGGGGGGGGGGGGGGGGCAAGATAACTTTGTTTTTCTTCCCCATAACTTTCCAAGTTTGGTCAGGGGGGTTTTGGAATTAGAATCCAAATTTTCCTTGTTATCATTTGCATTGACATTGTAATCATTAGTATTGTGCCCTAAGCTCTTTTGACAAACACCTTGATTAACTTTATCCTCAAACGGAATTAAAGAATATTATACATATTGTTAGATTTAAAGCTTTTCTTCTTAAATTTTATGTTATTTTTTCTAATCTAGGGGCACTCTTTGATGAGATGGACTTGTTTATAGTAGTTATAGCAAGCATTAGGTAAGTTTTTGTACATTATTTTCTGAACATGACGCTTTTTACTGCTCGAGTCCTTAATCACAATGTGCGTTTTTATCTCCTTAGCTACATCAACTTCAATTAACATTTGAGGATCCCACTTGGGATTAATAATATTGTTTCTAGTTCTTTGTCCTAGCACTCTTCCCAACATTTTACCCATATTTTCCACCCAAGGATAGAAGTTGATAGGGAGGTCCGAGAACTCAACCCAAATCAGGATTTTAGTAGGTTTGCAACCTTTTGGGTTAAACCCAATATGCCATTTAAACAGGAAGATAGGAATATTCTTAATAAGCCATTGCCCCTCAGTTAACACATGTAAGGCACTATTGGCATCCTAAAAAAAAGAAACAGAAATTAATTGTTAGGAGAATACTGAACATGCTTGACTAAAACCCCTCTAGGTTCCTAGTGGGTTTCCAACTAGGCTTTAAGCACTTCCTGAGGAGGTCTTGAGCCATGACACAACCCAATAACCACTGTTGAGGATAGGTTGGATGATACTAATTACCCATTGTGTGCATATATGATGTGTCATGTGTTGGTAGCAAAAGGGATGTGGAATTGTTTGCATGTTGAAAACAATCCTACTACACCTACAAATACAGTTATTGAAGGTGATGTAGATGGCATTGAAGATGATCCTTTTCAAATTCATGTTCATGCTACAGTTCATGCTACACCCATTGTAGAGCAATTATTTTGGGATGGTAGAGATGCTTAAGTACATACATTGATAGCTTTGTCTGTCAAACGTGCCATTATCCTTCACATTCTCTCCTACAAAAGAGAAAGGGATGCTACGAACACGCTTAACACTTTATACTAGGCAAGAAATGATGCTTCTATTTGTTACCTCTAAAAATAGTTAGAGAGTGAGCATATAAATGAAGGAGCATTCTGTTTTTGTTGATGAAGTCTTGGCAGATAGATCACTTGTATAGGTTGTTCTCAATGATCTTCTAGATCCATATCGGAGTTTTACTTCTACTCTTTGATTGATGATGAAAGGATATCCAAATGCATTAACATTTGAGGATTTAATTTATGTTTTGTTGCAAGATGATTAGTAGAGGCAAAAGAGGTCCAAAATGCATGTTGTAGATCAAGCTTTCCTTGCTAGTTAGAAGGGCAAAGGCAAATGGAGCTCATCTACTAGTAAGAAGAAATCTGGTAATGTTGCATAGTACAAGGGGAAGACAAAACCGGGAAAAAAACAAAAAAAAAGCAAAAATAGATTTGCAAATATTGTAACAAAAATGATCATGTCATAAAGAGTTGTACAAAATTGGCTACAAAAGAGTCAATGAAGACAAAGGTTGGAATGGTTATTGTAGAGGCCTCTACACCTAAAACTAAGTCTGCTAATCCTATTCAAAATGAAGAATGGGCATTTATTGTTGTATGTAGCCATGAACCATCTTCTCATGAGCAATGTATGTCTGCAATTGATTGAGATGTTTGGAACTTTGATAACAGGGCAACCAAACATATTACCTCATATTGTAGTTTCTTTAGTTCACTTGAGACTAAACCTACATGGAATACTGTCATTTGCACTAAAAAATCTTCTTATCCTATAATAGGAGTTGGAAAGTTCATTATGAATCCTATTGATAGTAGTTCTTTCACATTGTCATATTTTTTATATGTACTAGGTATCAAGAGAAATATGTTGTCATTTTTAGCCTTAGCCAAGATTGGCTTGGTTATCAAATTTCTTGATCATAAATGCAGAGCTCATGATCTCTCAAATGGCACAATCTGTGAATAATTCAACATTGTGCAATTCAAGATTTTCAAACTATCTCATATGCAAAGCTTTCGCATGCACATTCTTATCATCTGAATTTTGGTAGTTTGCTTCACCTACAAAAATCTAAGATGGTCTCCTTTGTGACCATTTTAGGCACCTTGTAAACATTTGCGAAAGCATTATTTTTGGAAAAATGCAATGTTCCTCCTTCCCAAAGATGGTTCAGTTTGAGCTACTCAACAACTATAACTTATTCATGCTATGGTCCTATGCGAAGATTTTCTTTCAGGAACTACCTTTACTTCATGACTTTTATCGTTGATTTCTCCCTTTGCATCAGATTGCTATGAGATCACTACCTTTGGTCTTTCTGATGAGAATGAGCGTGCTTCTTTTAATGAAGCATAAAACTCAAAAAATTTGATGGTTGCTATGAAATCAAAGTATGATGATCTTATGAAGAATGGTACGTGGTCTTAATGTGATTTTCCTCGAGGCAAAAAGGCCATTGAAACTAAATGTGTATACAAGCTAAAACGTAATCTTGATGGAACAATTGATAGTTATAAGGTTAGGCTTGTTGCAAAAGGTTATGATCAAGAGAAAGGCATTGATTTTGTTGAAACCTGCTCCCACGTGATGAATGACCACTGCTCATAGCATCAGTTGGACATTAAAACTGCATTTTTGAATGGTGACTTACATGAAGAAGTGTGTGTATTTAAGTGCCATGGTTTTGTTCAGAAAGGACAAAGTGTGCAGGTTGAAGAAGGCATTAGATGGTTTATAGCAAGCACCACATGATTTGTGTGGAAATCTATGTTCCTACTTGATTGCACATGTTTTTGAGAAGAGTCCAATTGAGAGCACCTAATATGTTAAGAATGCAGATGATGTACTTCTAATCATCCTTGTATATGTTGATAACATTTCGCTCAAGAGACCTAATGAGAAACATATTTTTTCATTTTAAGGCTAATTTGCATGCCTCTTTTGAGATGTGAGATTTAGGGTATTTGTATTATTATTTGGGCTTTATGCAAGTTGATGGGGGAATATCTTTGTGTCTCTCTCTTCTAACCATTTCTCCTCTTCTTTTGGAAGTTTACGAATTTATAAATGGATTTCCTCGTGCATCCATGAAGGATCTAAACCTATGAAATGCACGGAATTTGTTTCCTCTTGTGAATTATGGATGGGGTTCCATTGTATAGGTGGTGCATCCCCATGAGTGTAGTCCTTGAGATTAACTTTTATCGTTACCTTTAAATGTTGTAAGTAAAAAGAATTGGTTCCCCAATCTTGCACTATTTGCAATTGTCTCATAAAAGTTTTGCCCAAGATCATTTCATATACATGATTCTTTCCACAAACTCTACACCACAAGTAGTGAGAGTGATTCCTTCTAACAATGCTAGTAGCTTTTCTATGAGTCGATTCGCCACTTGCAACATCATTCATGTGGGTCTTAAAGCAGGTTTTCCCCAACATTTCCATAGTGAAGTGGTGGAAATGGCAACTCTTGCTCTTGAATCCAAGATTTCATTTGTCATGTATGATGGATACGTGATTGGAAGGTAGGTGTTGCCTTCTTCTCCTTCACTCATATCTCTTATCTTGCTTATGCGTATCTCTAGTAATTTTTTGTGGGATTCCTACTTGTGAGCGAGAACTACCAATTTCTAGCACTCTTTTGAATTATGAACATAAGACTCTACTAGCAATAGTTCTCCTGTTTTGCTATCTATTGAATGAGATTTTTGAGATGCCAATATCTCAAGTTTGGACACCATTTTCTCTAATTTTTCTAATCCCCCTTCAAAGTGCAATTCTGATTTGATTAGATTACTTTGTTGAAGTGTTGGCTTGCCTCAAACATAGTCTGAGCTAGTTCAACAATTTTGATGTGGAACTTTGTACTTTATACCTAGGTATGCTCAATGGTAGCTCTTATCTAACTCTTCTACATTTGGTCCTCCTCTTAGTCCTGCCTAATAAGCCTTGAACATCATATCAAAGACTTATTGGATAGTATTTATTAATACTAAACTTGACTTAGGGATGGGTGGAGTCTCTAAAGGAACTTGGAAAGTCAGTTCTACGATCTTCACCTTGGTTTTTTTTAGGATATCTTCTAATTTTGCTGATTTCATGGACCAGTTTCTTTATATTCTCTCTCTGGAGTCTTTCCATGAATTTGTCTTTTGTTTACTAGCCTCTCTGACTTTACTAGACTTAGTATCTTTCTCTAGATTTGTTTGTTGGCCCTCTTGTAAATCCTATGCTCTAGACATGGCTTGGATGGGATATAAAGTAGGTGCAGTTTTGCTTGCGCTCTGCACTATGCTTATCACATTAATCGATGTAATATTTGAGGCTTTATCTAGATTCTTCGGATGCTCATGTATGATGTGCTCTTTAGCACACTATGAACAATATCCTTGGATGGTAAGATAGTGTGGATGACTTGTTGATGGGGACATAGGAATTGTCATATGAATTGATCTCCTTGGCACCTATAGGAAGCTCCTGTTGGAGATAGACGTCTACGGAAGCACGCGAACAGCACAAGGAAGAAGAAGAAGCTTGGAGCACAAACACACAATACTGAATGTATTACTAGAGAATGTACAAAGATAAGTAGCCCATTAGGGCAATAGGCGTATGTACAAGCCGGGGGAAAAAAACCTCCTAAAGAGGGAAAAAAGTGCCCCGATGGTCCTAGAGTGTTCACACACATCACTACCTAAATATATCAACAAATCCCCCCTGGGAGTGATGCGGTGAACAAGGAGCTGGCACCCATGTATAAGGAAGTGCCAAGCTATGTGGAAATCACTCCACAAAAGGAAGTAAGCCCAAAGCTTTGCGGAAAGCTTCAAACTTCTCCCTAGGCAGAGCCTTCGTGAAAAGGTCTGCAATGTTCTCCCGCGTGGGCACATATGCCAAGCTGATCTCCCCAGCACAGAACCTCTCCCTGACATAGTGATAATGCACCTCAATGTGCTTAGTGCGAGCATGGAACACAGGGTTCCTCGCAACTGCCAATGCGCTCTGACTATCAGTGAAGATGGTGGTGGCAGAAGACTGGCCAACACCCAAATCAGCCATAAGGCGTCTGAGCCACACACACTCAATAGTCACTGTGAAAGCTGCTCTATACTCTGCCTCACAACTGGAAGTGGCCACAGTAGGCTGCTCTTTGCTCAACCAAGATATACATGAGCTACCAAGCATGAAGCAAAAACCACTGGTGGACACACGAGTGTCATAGCAACCAGCCCAATCTGAGTCAAAAAAAGCATGCAAATCTGGCCGTAGTGATCCCCCCTTGGGATAAAACAACCCAAGTAGCCGAGTACCACTCAAGTAGCGAAAGATGCGCTTAACTGCTTTCCAATGCGTGACTCCTGGGCAATGCATAAACCTGCTCATCTGTGAGACAGCAAACTTAATATCTGGCCGAGTAATGCATAAGTAAATCAAGCATCCAACAGCCTGTTGATAGAGAACATCATCAAATGCATCTCCAGCATCATGAAGACTCAATCGTAAACCTGTCTCCATAGGAGTGGCAATAGGCTTACAGTCTTCAAGGCCAAAACGCTGCAATAATGTGTCAATATATTTCGTTTGACACAAAGCCATTCCACCATCAACGTGCATAAACTGAATGCCCAAATAGTGATGCAAATGCCCCAAATCAGACATCTTAAATGAGGCATGCAAATCAGCCTTAAAATCAGCAATATGTGTCTCAATAGGACCAGTGAGCAGCATGTCATCAATCAGATAGGCATGTATCTTCTCATACCAAGCACGTGGTGCTTGCTTTAAACCATATAATGCCTTCTTTAACCTGCAAACCTGGTTTTCATTCCCTTTCTGCACAAAGCCACGGGGCTGAAAAACATACACTTCTTCATGCAAGTCACCATTCAAAAATGTTGTTTTAATGTCCAACTGATGTACATTCCAACCATGATGGGCTGCAAGTGCACAAATGCTCCGAACAGTAGTCATACGACATGTAGGTGCAAAGGTCTCATCAAAATCAATGCCTCTTTCCTGTGCATAACCCTTTGCAACAAGCCTAGCCTTATACCTGTCAACTGTACCATCAGGTTTACGCTTCAGCTTGTATACCCACTTAGTGCCAATAGCCTTCTTGCCAGGAGGCAAGTCACATAAAGACCATGTACCATTCTTCATTATAGCATCATATTCAGATTGCATAGCAGCCATCCAATTTTTTGAATTTTGTGCTTCATCAAAAGAAATAGGCTCATTCTCATCACAGAGACTAGATGCAGCCATAGCATAGCAATCTGATGCAAAGGAGGCACTATGAGAGCCTGAACGAGTACGATATGACAAATGTGCATCTAATTTGCTGTCACGCAAAGTCTGCACCAGCCATTTTGGCATAGTTTTTGCCTGCTCAATATCAGCTCTCTCATCAACAAGTGCATCATGTAAATCTGCATCAGAAATGGAATGATCTGCATCATCATATGAAACCTGCAAAGGCTGAGAAGTTGCCTCATTAGGACCAGCACTAGCCTGTCCACCTGTAAAAAGAGGCATCAAAGTATCATACATGTCTTTGGAGCTAACAGATGTCTCCTTAGTACATGAAAGCAATGGCTGAATAGCATCTTCCACAAAGACAACATCACGGCTAACCAGAATGCGTTTAGTCTGTGGATGATATAGACGATAGCCTTTACTTTCAGAACTGTACCCAACAAAAATACATTTTACTGCCTTATCATCCAATTTTCTGCGATGTTGTTCAGGCACTAATGCATATGCCAAACAACCAAAAACACGCAGATGAGCAACAGATGGCTTGCGGTCATGCCAAGCCTCATATGGAGTGATAGACTGCAACGCTTTAGTGGGACACCTGTTCAGTACATATGTTGCACACATGACAGCCTCAAGCCAGAAACTATGTGGTAAAGCCTGACTTTTGACCATGCACCTCGCCATCTCCATGAGTGACTTGTTCTTTCGTTCAGCAACTCCATTCTGTTGAGGTGTATACGGCACTATACACTGGTGTTTTATCCCACGTTCAGCCAGAAATGCATTAAAATCTGAAGACATATATTCCCCCCCTCGATCAGAACAGAGGGTGCCCATTTTACATGCTGACAGATTTTCAGCCAAAACCAAAAACTGTTTGAAGCGCATGAACACTTCGGACTTTGCTTTGAGTGGATATACCCATGCATGCCTGGAAAAATCATCAATGAAAGTCACGAAGTAAAGGTAATTTCCAAAAGAGGGTGTCTACATAGGACCACATACATCACTATGTACAAGCTGCAATTTTTGCGTAGCCCGAACTGAACCATCTTTTGGAAAGGAAGAACGCTGCATTTTGCCCAAAATACAGCCTTCACAAACATGTTTTCCAGGTGCCTCAAGTTTGGGCAAAGAGGACACCATTTCAGATTTCTGCAGGCGTAACAAACTAGCAAAATTCAGATGACCAAAGCGTGCATGCCAAAGCTTCGCATCTGACATAGCCTGAGAATCATGAACTGCACATGCCGAATCATTCACAGATCTTTTATAGTCTATGAGCTTATACAGCCCATGACATAAAATGCCAGAAGCAATAATCACATCACCATTTGAGAGATCATGGACTGTACACCTGTCATCAACGAATTTCACAACCAAGCCAATCTTGGCTAATGCAGAAACTGATAACAGGTTCTTTTTGATCCCTGGCACAAATAAAGCATCTGACAAAGTGAAAGAACTACCATCAGCAGTAGTCAGAATGATCTTACGAACTCCCATAACAGGATAAGAGGAGTTATTGGCGCATGTGACAGTATTCCTTGTAGGGGCAGGCTCGAGTGAAGAGAAGAAACTGCGCTACGAGGTAATATGTTTGGTCGCCCCACTGTCAAAGTACCAAACATCTGAGTCTACTGCAGACATGCACTGATCATGAGAAGATGGGTCAAAACTGCAGACAGTAGTAAACGCCCATTCTTCTTCCTACACAAGATTTGCAGACTCTATTTTTGGTGTAGAGGCCTCTGCAACAACCATTCCAACCTCTTTCTTCTTTGCCTCTTTAGCAGCCAGTTTTGGACAGTTCTTTATAATATGATCATTTCCTTTACAGTACTTGTAGAACAATTTCTGCTTTTCTGATTTCTTCTCATCTTTATCCTGGTTCTTCGATTGTGCAGCATTTGCAGTTTTCTGCTTACTAGTAGAAGAGCTCCATTTTCCTTTGCCCTTCTGACTAGCCAGGAAAGCTTGATCTACAACACGCATAATGGACCTGTTCTGCCTGGACTGATCTTCCTGCAACAGAACAGAGACTAATTCCTCAAATGACAAGGCATTTGGATTGCCTTTCATCATCAACCGAAGAGTAGAGGCAAAACTCTGATATGAATCAGGAAGACCATTCAGAACGGTCTGCACAAGTGAGCTATCTGGTATAACCTCATCAGCAGAAATCAATTGTTCCTTCAGGTCTTTGATCTTTGTAAGAAAACTGTCCATAGAATCACCTTCATTCATGTGCTCACTCTCCAACTGTTTTCGGAGATAAGCAACACGAGCCTCATTCCTAGCCTGGTACAAAGTGGTAAGTGTATCCCAAGCATCCTTTGCTGTTCTGCAAGAGCGAATGTGAGGAATAATGGCACGTTTGACAGACAAAGCTATCAATGCATGTGCCTGGGCATCTCTGCCATCCCAACAAATCTGCTCTGTAGTAGGTGCAACAGAAACAGCAGCACGAACAGGAATCTGCGGAATATGATCTTCGACACCATCTTCATCAGCTCCAACACCTGTATTTGCAGTACTTGTCGTTATAGGTGTAAGAGGACGTCTTTCAACACACTGCACAATGTTCCACAATCCTTTTGCAACCAGTACATGTCGCATCATATAAGCCCATAATGGGTAGTTGGTACCATCCAACTTATCCTCAACAGCCAACATACGGAATACATCACTGCTTTCAGCCATGGCCGGTGACTAAAATACATTGATGCAGAAAATTGACTGTATCTCAAAAAGTTGAACATAACTGCCCAGACGAGTTCTGCTAGACCTGTAGCAGACTTCGAGACGCTTAAACTGGCGAACAGAAACTGGTATATACCTTTGGCACA
This sequence comes from Ceratopteris richardii, assembly GCA_020310875.1. Taxonomy (NCBI): domain Eukaryota; kingdom Viridiplantae; phylum Streptophyta; class Polypodiopsida; order Polypodiales; family Pteridaceae; genus Ceratopteris; species Ceratopteris richardii. The sequence continues at coordinate 135,704,402 of CM035406.1, forward strand.
AAAGGACGAAATAGCCTACACAAGCACTGCGATAGTGCATTCGGAGGCCGAAACGAGCTCAGATCACGATTTCGGCACCACATAGCAAAGCTGTTTTGATCTCGGAAACACCTTGAGTATGCTCACCAAATTTCGTGCGAATCTGAGACTGCAAACGGAGGAGTGTCGACGGCGCCCTAGAAGAAGCGACGACCTGCTCTGATACCAATTGTTGGAGATAGACGTCTGCGGAAGCACGCGAACAGCACAAGGAAGAAGAAGAAGCTTGGAGCACAAACACACAATACTGAATGTATTACTAGAGAATGTACAAAGATAAGTAGCCCATTAGGGCAATAGGCGTATGTACAAGCCGGGGGAAAAAACCTCCTAAAGAGGGAAAAAAGTGCCCCGGCGGTCCTAGAGTGTTCACACACATCACTACCTAAATATATCAACAGCTCCTCTAGTGGCATGTGGTCTCATCTATCTCATCTAGGGCCTAGGGTTGGGATTTGTGTACATGACATTCATAAAATCTAGTTTACAACTATAACCCTATGATGGGGTCTCATATTGGCGATTCTTAGTATGTTCAAGAGATACCATGTAGTAGATAGGGATGTTTTCTCCATGGGATGAATCGAAACTATTTGCATTAGGATCATTTTTTGTTATCAAGGGAGATATTCGTATCAAAGACCTAACTTGATTGCCTTCGACCATCACATACTTGACTAATGTTACATTGGAAGGGGGTGGTAGTTGCTTTTCAGACTTAGCATTGGTTGTGGTGTAGGATATGCTTGGTACTATGGCTGGTAATTCTACTGTGGTCTATAGTAGGGCTAGTATTGGTACTAATTTTGTTACCTATATGGTTGTTGATGTGGCTGCTAGTAATTTTGTCTAGCTACTTGTTTTTTGTAGGGACAATCTTATGCCATGTGGTTTGTGTATTTCCTCTTTCTTATGTAGTAATATGAGTCTAGAGCCAAGGCATTCTGGTTTTACATTTGGAAAGCGTCAGCCATATGATCACCACTGCATGTGTAATATCTTTTGATAGCAATGATTTTTTATTTTGCGTATTCTACATGTTTCCTCCTATTTGTGTGCAACCAACTAAGCTAACTTCTCCATTTAAGATGAAGGTTTAGATATGACAATAGCTGAGAATTCTAATAGTTTATAGAGCTTAGACAATTTTAGCTCCTCTCCTAAGTTGTCTTCTATGTCTATGTACATCTTGACACATTGATCTAGGGTGTTTGACTCTTTTACGTACCCCTATGAACATAACTTTCCTCTCAAGCGAGCATCTAAAAACAGGATACCTACTTAGCTTGTGTGGGTAGCTCTAAGACTGGTCATCTCTCTATATATTGTTTGAATCTACATCTTTCCAACCTTATTGTCCCTTTGGGTGTCTGCTTGAAACTATGGATCAAGGATGAGGTGTTGTGCCTGATTCCACTCTTAGAGAACTAAGTGATAAAAGGGTCTAGTAGTTGTGTCATGTTTCTAAAGTGACCTCATTGCAAGGGTTAAAACTATGCTAGGGTTGTATTCTTTAAAGTTAGCCCAAAAGCCTCGTATTGAGTGAACAAGTCTTCCATTTTTTCTTTTCTCAACACCTGCTTAAATTCGGTTGAATGATCATAAGGATCTCTTGTGCCATAAAGTAGTTCATCATGGTCTTTACTACCTGTGAGGGTCTCAAATTTCTTGAGTGTTCTCTCTATCTAGGTAGATGGAAATCATCATCATCTCTTTGTGAGTGGATGGAATCTTATCTAGGTCATCCTCTTTTGAATCCCCCACTTTTGCCTACGGGAGAACATTCCCAAAGTCGTCCATTCTATCAAGGCATCTAATAACCATGTACACTGTCCCCTACTTATCTATATAAGAACTGTTCTCAAACTTAACTATTGGATGATTTAGGCCATGGGGGTGCTCTAGGTTTATCAATTTTATTGCTAATCTTCATACATCATCCTCATAGATGTGCCCACCTAATCAGTTGGTATGAGCCAATCTCTCCATCCTATAGGAGTTGTTTGACTCACTAATTTCCTGGTTGTCTCTAGATTGGTGGTTACCTAAGTGTTTAGACTAGGACCTGGCTACATGGTTGACACTAGCTTCACATGACCTTAGGATTTGTCGATCCTCTTTGCCAAGTTACTTTTTTTCTCTAAGGTTCATGAACTAACCCAAGTTTCCTTTTGCACCATTTCCTTCAAACACTCGCTTTTTAATGGTGTTGATATATTTTGGTAGTGATATGCGTGAACACACTTAGGATTGTGAGGACACTTTTTTTCCCTCTTTAGAATGTTTTTCCCCTAAGCTTGTTAACCCTAATGGGTCACTCATCTTTTGTACATGCACTTGGTAATTCATTCAGTGTGGTGTTGTGCTCCAAGCTTCTTCTTCCTCCTCGTGTTGCTTGCATGCTTAAGTAGACCTCAAAATCCAAGAATTGGTATCAGAGTAGGTCTTAGCTTCATCAAGGGCATCATCAGCACCCCTTGGGTCACAATCTCAAAATCACACAAAAAATGGTGAGCATACTCACGACGATTAAGATTTCAAAACAACTATGCACTATGGCATCAAAATTTTGATCTCAACTCATTTTGGACTCCGAACGCACTATCATAGTGTTTGTGCAAGTAATTTTGTTCTTTTGTGCCAAACATATATACAAGTTTTAGTTCGCTAGTACAAGCACATTGAAGTATGCTATCGATTTAGAAGAGCTTGACAAGGTAGCTCTGTTCAACTTTTTGAGATACTAATTTTTTTGCAGAAGGGTATTTAGATAGTGGACATGGCTGAAAACAATGATGTATCCCTTATGTTGGCTATTCAGGATAAGATGGATGGTACTAATTACCAAATTGATGCATATATGATGCATCGTGTATTTTAGCAAAATTGCTATGGAATATTGTGTAGGATATTGAAAAAGTCCCTAGTACACTTATGAATATAGTTATTGAAGGTGATGGAGATGGCATTGAAGATGATGATCTTCATATTCCTGTATGTGCTATGGTTCTTGTTCCACCTACTATAGAGCAACTTTGATGGGATGGCATAGATGCTTAGGCACATGCATTGATAGCTTTTTCTATCAAACATTCCATTATCCCTCATATTCAATCTTGCAAAACAGCAAACGATGCATGCGATACACTTACCACTTGTTAACAAGCAAGAAATGAGCTCCAAAAATAGTTGGAGAGTAAGCGTGAAAATCAAGGAGATTCTATAGATAGTTTTTGACAAAGATCAAAGATTTGAAGGAGCATTTGATTTCTATGGATGAAATCTTGTGAGATAGTTCAGTTGTGTAGACTGTTCTTAATGGTGTTCTAGATTCATATCAAAGTTTTGCTTTTAATCTTTAATTAATGATGAAAGGCAATTCAAATGCCATAACATTTGAGGAGTTATTCTCTATTTTGTTGCAAGAAGATTGGGCTAGGCAAAATAGGTCCATTTTGCATGTTGTACATCAAGCTTTCTTAGCTAATCAAAAGAGCAAAGGTAAATGGAGCTCATCTGCTAGCAAGAAGAAATCTACAAATACTGTATAATCGAAGAAGGAAGACAAAGATGAGAACAAAATAGGAAAGCAAAAACAATTTTGCAAATACTGTAAATGAAATGATCATGTCATAAAGATTTGTCCAAAACTAGTTGCATAAGAGGCAAAGAAGAAAGAGGCTAGAATGATTATTGCAAAGGCCTCTACACAAAAAATAGAGTGCTAATCTTGTGTAGATTGAAGAATGGTTGTTTACTACTCTTTGTAGATATGATCCAACTTTTCATGAGCAGTGTATATGTATAGTAGACTCAGATGTTTTGTACTTTGATAGTGGGACAACCCAACATATTACCATTCGCTTGAGCCTACCCCTATAGGGAATGTTGTCACAATTGATGGTAGTTCTTTCACATTTTCATATGCTTTGTATATACTAGGGTTCAAGAAAAATATGTTATGAGTTTCAGCATTAACCAAGATTGGCTTGATTGTTAGTTTTTTTATGGTAGATGCATAGTTCACGATCTCTCAAATGGCGATATTATTATTGTGTCTGGAATTTTATGTGCTAGGTTGTATAAGCTCATAGACTATGCAAAATTTATGAATGATTCAAAATGTGTAGTTGAACATTCTCAAGCTATCTCAGATGCAAAGCTTATGCTTTGGTCATCTAGTTCATGCTAGTTTGTTGCACCTATAAAAATCTGAAATGGCGTCATCTCTACTCAAACTTGGGGCACCTTGTAAACATGTAAGGGAAGGTTGTATTTTGGGCAAAATGTAGCGTTCTTCCTTCCCTAAAGATGGTTCAGTTACAGTTGCTCATAATGTGATGTCTGTGGTCCTATGCAAACACCTTCTTTTGGGAATTATTTGTACTTTGTGACCTTTATTGATGATTTTGTCGGGCATGCATGGGTGTACATTGAAAGAAAATTCCAAAATGTTTATGTGCTTCAAAAGATTTCTAGTTATGGTTGAATTTTTTTTGGCATGTAAATTGGGCACGCTTCATTCTCATGGAGGGAGGGAACACATGTCTTCTAATTCTAATGAATTAATGGGTGACTGTGGTATGCAACATCAATGTACACGAGCATATACACCTCAAGAAAATGGAGTTGCAAATGAAATAACAAGTCATGGAGATGGTGAGGTGTATGGTCAAAAGTCAGGGTTTACCACATAGCTACTAGCTTGAGGTTGTTATGTGTGTAGCTTATGTACTTAACAGATGTCCCACCAAAGCACTACAATCTATCACTCCATATGAGGCTTGACATGGTCACAAATCATCTATTCATCAATGTATCTTTGGTTGTATGGCATATGCATTAGTGCTTGAACAACAACACAAGAAATTCGATGATAAACTAGAGAAATGCATTTTTGTTGTGTACAATTTTGGAAGCAAAGGCTATCGTCTATATCATCCACAAACTAAACACATTTTGGTTAGCCAATATGTTGTTTTTTTGGAAGATGTAATTCAACCATTATGGTCACATACTAAGAATACTTTCGTTAGCTCCAAAGATGTGTATGACACTTTGCTACCTCTTTTTACAGGTGGAGAGTCAAGTGTTGGTCCAAATGCAAAAATTTATCATCCTTTATAGGTTCCACATGAAGATGCAACTCATTCCATTTTTTATGGGGGAGTTATTGCATAGACCAATCACAAAGTAATGCTTATGAAGATCATAGAAGTCAAACAAGTATTTGGATAGAGACAAAGAGAAGTTTTTCTATAGAAAAATGTCAAGAATAATGAAAATCATCATGAGTAAAGAGTTTGAGATATGACTATGCATATATTCACTTGAGAGGATCCTAATTGGTGTACCATAGTTAGAAATAAGTTAGGCAATCAATAATACAAATGAATAACAATGTATAAGTCATGATCCAATTACTAATTTGTGGCTATATAAGTCAATCAAGTCATTGTAAATAAAGATAATTCATTACCATAGAAAAGATAGATGTGTTGAGGGAAATTAGTAGATTTAGATCTCAGTCTAATTCACATTTCTCTGAGGATGATCATGTGGATCAGAAATCCTTGTAAGCAAATCTAATTCAATAGTAAAACAAGTTGTATTTGAATATTTGTGTACTAATTCCTTTAAGAGTGTGTGTATGATTCATACAAACATTCACATGTCAATTCTCTAAAGTGAAGAATCAGAATGGTGCATCTCGTCGATCAATGATTTACTTAGTTCTCAGTTATGCACTTAAGCTTTTTTTGTGTTTTAGAAATCTAAGTTGAAAGATACGAAAGCTATGGCTATAAGCATTTTGTAAAACGGGTTGTATTCTCAAAGAATTCTATGCTAGAATTCTCTAATTTGTGAACACATAATCTTAAGTAACCATCTTTTCATCTTCAATATAGGTTATCCCCTACTAAGGCATAGTCCTGAGCCTCTTGCTCCATGCTTCGTTTTCTTGCTAGACTAGCCTCATTGGGTAGTGTTCTCGATTTCATAAATGCTACCAATGGAGCACTCCATTTTCAAATTAATGATACATGATAAAGTGTAGCATACTCCATAGGGGGTCTCTCCTAGCACATTGGACAATTCTTAATCCATTCATGTATTTATCAATCCATACTAGGCCAATACATTCCTAAACAGTTCAGATTCTACAATGTTCATTGTTTAGAATAGTGATTTCCTAGAAATCCTTCATGGGCTTGTTGCAACCAACTCCTATGTTTATCCTCCTTGACACAACCACCTAGTACACCCTCTATATCTTGTTTATACATACTTCCTACCAATATTTGATATTTCTGTGATTTTACAATTTCATCCTTTTTTTCTTTTCACATTCTTATTTGTGGGCTTGAAGGTTAGGACATCTACCAACTTATTTGCCATTTAGGAATAACTTCTAAATTGAACACATAAGCATCGGGTAGTTCATTGGACACTCCTTGCAGTGAATCTCTTGAAGTGATGCAAGAAAGTTGATGGGCCCTGAGGGGGGTCCTACCTTTCCTAACAACCACTTCAAAGTCATATTCCATTAATACAAGGAATCATCTTACTAAGTGTCTTGTATTGCAAGGTTTATTGATCAAATATAGTAAAGCTTGATGATCAGTGAAAAACTTGAGCTTGTTGGCCAATAGATAGTGTTTAAGCATCTTCACAGAATATCCCATGCCTAAGACTTCCCTTTCTATTGTTCTATAGTCTCGTTCAGTTGTGTTTAGTTTTCTACTGGCATATGCTATAGGCAAATCTAGATTTCCTTCACCTTTGGGTTGTGCTAGCACACATCCTATTGCATAAGTGGATGCATCGACATGGACATGGAATGGTTTATTCCAATTAGGAGTGCTCAATGATCTTCAACTCATTGAAGGATTTTTTGCATTCATCGTTCCACTCAAAGTATGTCAACAAATCATAAATAGTTTTAGCTATGATCACATACATGTCCCATAAATGTTTGTACTTCTTTAACATTCCTTGGCCCATAATGTACACAATGTCCCATAAATGTTTGTACTTCTTTAACATTCCTTGGCCTCTCGAACTCTATTATGGCTCTTACTTTTTCCTCATCTATTGATATTCCGTTCTTAGAAACAATGTGACCTAAGATCTTACCTTGACATACCATGAACACACACTTTTCTAGGTTCACACAAACTTGATATTCTCTACACTTGTTGAAGATCTATCTGAGCTCAGGGATGTGGTGTCTTCTTGCTTGGGAATGAGCACATAAATCATCCACATATACTTCTAAGATCTTTCGTAGGAACTCCTTGACAACATGACACATGAGCCTTTGGAATGTTGCAAGTGCATTGGTGAGCTCAAATGGCATCACATGAAATGCAAAGGTTTCCCACTCTGTGGCAAAGGCCGTTTTTGGTTGATCTTCTAGGGAAATAGCTACTTGATTGTAACCTGAAAATCCATCAAGAAGGCTATAAAACTCCTTTCCTGCAACACGCTCCAGTAAATGTTCGGTGATTGTAAGCGGATAGCTATCTCTGATCATGGCATCATAAACTTTTTAAGGTTAATACACACACACATAATTTTCCATTCTTTTTGGGCATCACTAGAATGGGGCCACCCATTCAGTGTGCTCAATGTCATAGATAAATCCACCTTCAATATATCTATCAATTTCTTCTTTTATTTTGGTTGCATAACGGTCATTATATGCGTAAGGCTTCTATTTGGTGGGTTTGGCATCAACCATCATTGGGATCGTATGAGAGAATATTTCCGGATCTACTCTCTTTAGGTCTTTATAGGTCCATGCAAATACATCCCTATATTCCCTCAATAAGGCTACAAGCTCTACTTCTTCTTCTTCACTTAGGTCTTCTCCTATGTACATACATCACTCTTCATTCTCTTTAATGGTTACCACAATCTTTTTATTTTTTTCTTTATTATCATATGCTTCTCTTGTGATGGTCTTTTTCTTAGGCATTCATACCAAAATCTTCCCATCTTCGACTTCATATTTCTTGAAATTTTCTAGTACCTCAAACAATGATTCCTCTTCTACTTGTTTCACTAATTTTCTTTTCTTTTTCTTTTGAGTACCTTCACTTTGATCCCTTGAATTTATAGTTCTAATGCTTGTGATAGGTTCCTCTTCTTTTTGGGTAAATAATCCTACATTCTACATTTTCTAGATAGTGCTCTTTTGAGTCAAAGCAATTATCCATCACAATGGACTCTGGATCCTCATCATCCTCTTCTTCTTTTATGACCTCATTGGAGTCAAACTCTTCTAGCACGGGTTCACCCATGAACAAAGATATATCATAACCCTCGTCATCACAATGAGGTGTCCACTATTCTTCATTGACAAAAATGTCTATGGTGGCTAATACTTCTACCCAACCATGAGGCTCAAATTCCTCATCTGTAAAGATCATCCATGTGTAAGGTTGGTCTCTTACTGGTGTGATACCTTGAGAAGTTCCTTCTTCTCTCATTTTTAGCCATCTTTCCTCTTCCTCTGTTACCGTGCACATCCACAAGTGAGTATCTTCATGAATCCAAGCAGGATTAGAACTTACAGAATGCATAGAGATTGAATCGTCTTGCACCTTGTGGATAGGATTCCATTATAGGGGTGGTACATCTCTAAATGTATAATCCTTGAGATTGACCTTGGTTGTGACCCTTAAGTGCTACAAGTACAAGGAGTTGGTTCCCCAATCTTGTACTATTTGTAGTTGTCATAGGAAGGGTCTTTTTAAGATCATCTCATGGACATTATTTTCGCCGAAGTCACAAATAGCAAAGGTGTGTTCAAACCCAACACCAAAAGTGGTTAGAGTTATCCTTTCTAGGAATCCTACAGGTCTTTCAATATGGATGTCAGCCATTTGAAGCTTCATTCTAGTACGTCTTAATGTGGTTTTGCCCCATTGCTTCCAAAAGAAGGTGGTCATAATTGCAACACCAACACGTAAATCTAAGATAGCTTTGATTGTGTAACCTTGGTAGGTGATTGGAAGATAAGTATTACTTTCTTCACCCTCACTCATGTCTCCTATTGTTTCTATAGGTATCTCTAGAACTTTCTCCTTAGAGCCTACTTTTGACATATTTGAACCAAGTTCTCGAACCTAATTCACCACATGTTTCCATAACTCAAGTTTTTCTTTGGATAGCTCTTCTAAGGTGAGATGACACTACACCTTAGTGTTCTTGATGACTTTCATGTTTCTTAGAACCAATGAGTCTTCATTTCTTATCAATATTGTGGGAGCTCTGATCTGAAGAGATTCAGATTCCCATGGGCCTGTGCATTGTGGCAACTCTTGTAAAGAATTAGATTCAAAATCTAATTTTTCATCTTCTTGTTTCTCTGATTGGTTTTCGTAGATAGATGGAATGTCTTGGGGAAATTGATCATGAAGATCATCAATTTCAAGAATAGGAGAGGGTTACCCTTCTCCTTGGCCCATTTCTCTTCTTGTATTTCCCCCAAGAACTCTTGAGAGTACTCTTGAATTGAAAGAGGTGTTCCACCATCCATGGAACCAGGAACATAAACTTTCATTGGTGGTGAGCTTCCTCTTTCAACAACTGGTTGAGCTTAAGAAGGTAAAGAAACCTGGGGCTTGTTTACCAACTACTCTCATCTTTCTAGTAAGCCTTAGAAATGCAAACATAATCTCATAGAATTTGTTTGATTGAACAATTGATTAGTCTTGAGCATTGACTGAACTAGTTCTACCATTTTCATGCACAATTTTGTCTGTTTAGTCTCTAAATCTTCTCTAGGGTAACTCTTGTCTAGGTTTGTAGCTATTGGCCCTTCTTGAAGTCAAGCATGGTAGGCCTTGACATCATGTCCAAGCCTTCTAAGGTTGGATTTGCAAGACCAGACCTTGGTTGTGATCTATTTACAATGGGTGGTGGGATGGGATGAAGTGGAGTGGATGGATCTTTGGCATGTGAGGGGTTTTGAGATCTAATGTCTACTATTGGTTTTTGCATCTTTCAAGCATTCTTCTAGCTCAGATAGCTTTCTAGCCCACTTAAGATTGGTCTTCTCCCTGGTATCCTTCCAGGTTCTTGTTTTCCTGTTACTAGGATCTCCTGTTTCACTTGACTCTGATTTCTCAGCTGGATTAGCCTATTTTAAGGCTTGTGCCCTAGTGACTACCTCTATAGGAGCCACGTTAATGCTACTTGAACTTGAATCCACCACTAAGCCTACCACATTAATGGGTATAACCTTGGGTGCATTAGAGGGGTTCTTGGGATAATCTCTCAATAGATGTTCTTTACCACACTCAAGACAAAAACCTTGTATTGTGATGTTCTACCCTTGTCCCAAAGCTCATGGATGGGGTCATTCACGAATGAAATGGTCACCTTGACGTCTAAATCATGGTCCTTTAGGGGCTTGTGGTCTCATTTGTCTGAGTTGGGGCCTAGTGTTACGATTCATATACATGACATTGGAGTATTCTAGCTCCCAATTCGGTTCCATAGGTAATGCCTCATATTGATATATATATAAGTCTCACTATGCTTAGGTGAATTTGTGTAATAAGCTTGTGGACTATCTTCATGTGTGTAGTCCAAAATCTAAGCATGAGGGTCATTTTTTGAGACCAAAGGGGTCATCGGCACCAATGCTCTATTAGGGTTCTCCTCTGCCACTACATACTTAACTAGAATCACATTGGCAAGAGGTGGTGATTGGTTTCCTAGGATTGTTTGTGGCCTATATGGTGCCTGATATTGCTATTAGTACTGAGGTTGATATTGCTGTTGTGGCCTAAAATATGGTTGTTGGTATTGGTTCTGATACCTACCCTATTGGTAAGGTTGGTGATATGTTTATCACATAGCATGCCTATTGTACAATAAATTTTGAGCTATGTGGTTCATGTATTTCCTCTCAATAGTGCAATATGAAGCATTCAATTCTCTCATGTTTTGGTTTTGCAATGGGCATATGTTAGCCATGTGGTCCCCTCTGCAAGTATAACATTGCTTCAATGAGGTGACCCTTGGTGTTTGTCTATTTTGAGCTCCTAGCTTTTTGGCAACTTGCTCAGCTATCTCATCTATCTTGGTGGAGGTTCTAGATGTATGACTAGTAGAACTATGAGAATCCTTATAGAGTTTGGATAATTCTAATTCCTCACCCAAGTTGTCTTCTATGTGAATTCACATTCTCAAGCATTGATCTAGTGTGGTTGGCTCCTTGAGATATACATATGATCTAAGTTTCCCACTTGGAAGTCCATCTAAAAACAAGGAAACTTGTTTTGCTTGTGTAGGTGATTCAGCTGTGAGACATCTTTCCACATATTTTTTGAAATCTCCTTCCAACTAATTAAATTGTTTCTTGGGGTGTCTGCTTGAAGATGTGGATCAAGGATGATGTGTTGTGCCTGATGCCACTCTTGGAAAATTCTACAATGAATACTTCTAGCAGTTGATCTATATTTCGATAGTTACAACTGTTTAGGGGATGAAAACAAGCTAAAACAGTACCCTTGAGGGTCAAACCAAATGCCTTGAATTGGATGATTACATCCTTGACCTGTTTAGATCTTAACACTTGTTTGAAGTTGGCCACATGATCATAAGGATCCCCTTGCCCATCAAAGTAATTTTTCATTTTCTTGACGACTTGAGGGTTCTTGGGTACTCTCAAGGTCTAGGTAATGTAAAATCATGTTCATCTCTTTGATGCCTATGTGCTCTATTTCTCTCTCTTTCAGGTTCTTCACTTCCAAATCATGATCTGTCTCTGCCCACTATGTGTGTAAAGCTTACCTCAAGCCTCTCTCTTGCTCTTTTCCTCTAGTTTTCATGAGTCTACGATGATCCTACTCCTTGGAGTCCATGGGAAACATTAAATCTTAGTGGATGGAAAATCAATTCACCTTGTCAATTGTACGCAGTCTTGCAATGCTCGGTTACCAAGAACATTCTCTCTGATGTGTTATCCAAATAGACAACTTTACATGGTATCTCAGGATCTTTGAACTCGTAGATGGTGACTCCACCTATTTTGCTAAGTTGATTTGGTTTGAATCTCCAAAAAACTTCCTCTATTTTTGTATTTTGAAATAGCTCTATGCTTTTGTTGTCTTGGTGGACCCACTCTGGTGTTATTACTCTAGTCAAGATGGATTTTCCTTGAGGAGTTTTGGGTTCTCGTCCTAGGTCTCCTTGCTCTAGGTCTCCTACCTCGCTCTCACGAATGAGATTTCCAAACTCATCTATCTTGTCCCATAAGCTAGTAACCACATACATGGTTCCTTGCTTGTCAATATAAGAACCATCTTCAAACTTGACCATTGGTTGTTCAAGTCCAAAGGATTGATCGGGACTTTTGAGTTGGACAATTGATCGTCCCATACCATCCTCATAGATGCATGCACCTATTCGGTTGGTCCTAATATATTCCAATTGTTTCTATAAATAGGTAGTGCTTGAGCTACATGTGGGTCTCTCCATGTTGAAAGACATTTCTGAATCACTCGTTTCTGGACTTAGCATATAGGGATAATCACTAAGTTTGTGCCCAAGACCCAGTTGTATGGTTGACACGAGTTTCAGAAGATCTGACACTTTGTCTATCCCGACCTAAGTGTCTACCTGATATAAGGTTCATATGCCTTGGTTAAGAATCCAAAATTTCCTTGGTAAAACCTTGTTGCTAAGAATTGACTGAGGGGGTTAAGAATGCTTACAAGCTCAATTCGCTTCTTCTTGTTTGCACTTGTATGCCTAGGATGAGCATTCTCAAACTTGATCATACTAGCACCTTCCTATGGTTTCTCCAAGAGCACTTGATGATCTTGTAAAAGTTCCAATTTTAGCTCAATCTTTTACCTTCAATTGATAGACAACTTGATTGAGACATTTTTAAAGGGCCTTTTTCCACCTTTGTGTTGATAAAGCATTCTCTAGAGCTCCCTTGGTCTCCTAATCCCACATGAGGGTCAAATTCAAATTACCCTATCTGAAAATCAAGACATTATTCTCAAAAAAATAATTGAGATGGTGTGGGATTTAAATGAACTTTCCAATGAACTCTAGAGCTCAAAAAATGGGTTTCAGATAGAAAACGTTATGTCCAATTAGGCTCCTAGGGGTCAAAACAGGCAAAGATGGTGATATGAGAAAATCACAATTTTGACTAAAATCGTGATCCTAAACAATCTCGAAAATAACAATTTTGATTGAGGATCACATTGCTAAGACAACTTGAAAAACACAATCTTAATTAAGAAACATGATCTTGAACAATCTCAAAAAACACGATCTTGATTGAGAATCACGTTTTTTAGACACCTTGAAAATCATGATTTTGATTGAGAATCACATTTTTGAGATGCCTTGAAAATCGGAGAAAGCTGTGAGAAAATCACAATTTTGAGTGAAAATCTTGATCTTGAACAATCCCAAAAGACACGATGTTGATTGAAGGATCACGATGCTAAGCAACCCCAAAAATAATGATCCTGATTAAGGATAACGATCCTAAAAAACCTTGAAAATCATGATCTTGATTGGGAATTGCATTTTTGAAACACCTTGAAAATCAAGATCTTGACTAGGGATCATGTTTTCTATAAGGACCCAGAAATCTCGATTTTGAGAATGACCTCAAGATCACGTTTCTCTTGAAAATCATGTTTTTGTTGAGAATCATGATTTTTCTTGAGAATTATGTTTTTCACTTGAAAATTGTGTTTTTGTGAGAATGAGCTAAAAACCGTGATTTTGAGAATGACTAGAAAATCTTGATTTTGAGAATGACTTGAGAATCATATTTTTTGAAAATCTCCTAAAAATTGTGATTTTGAGAATGACCTCAAAATTGTGATTTTTTGAAAATGTCCTGAAAATTGCGATTTTGAAAATGATTTTAGGCGAGAAATTCCAATCGTAAGAGAATCACGATTTTCAAAAAATTTTGAAATTTTCATAGAATCACAATTTTCCCCATAGAATCGTGTTTTTTTCCTTTTGAGATTTTTGGCCCGAACTTTGAATTTTAGCACTGAGGCCTATGTGTGGTGTAGAAGGTTGCAAAAATCACAGAAACTTGCACACACCAATACTTTTATTCTCTCTCTCTCTCTCTATCTATCTCTCTCTCTCTCTCCCCCTCTTGCACACCCATGAATGAGAAATGAGGTGAAAATAGTGCATATATGATCAAAAATGGAAAATTTCTATGAAGATGAAGATGGAAGAAGATGATAATGATGAAGGTGGAGAAGAAAAATAAAAAAAATTACAGAAAATTACTATTTTTAACCTTCCAACATCACAAATCTATGATCTTATCATCACAACGCTCATCCTCCAGCAACGCTCCCAGCAACGGTGCCAAAATTTGGTGTAGCCCAACTGTGATCACCACCTCCTTTACTTGTCAATCCATGGAGACTTGAAGAGGATATGAAGATTGTGAGTGGTTGTGGTGAGCAAATGTGTGACAAGCACATGCATGCACACACACACACAGAAGGCAAAATGACAAAGATAGGAACAATGGAAGCTTCTATTAGCAAGCTCAAAGAAAGCTTACAATGCTCAAGAATACGTTCACTCTCCAACTAGCTAAACTCAACTAACCAACCCCAAAAATGAGCTCTCTAGCTCTTTTTATAGTTTTTGGACTAGTTTTGGCCCTGTCCAAACCTAGTGTCTAGCCTAGCTAAAATATAGGTTCCAGGGCTTATTTGGGGGCTCAAACGGGGTCTAAAAAGTATGAAAATTGGTATGTAAATACTTCTAATATTCATCAAGCTCAATGACTCCTTGGCTTGAACAAAATGGAGTTCCAAAAATGTAGAATTATATTCACAATGGTTTTTAGCAATCAAAATCACTATTTTTATAGGGATTTCTTCTGAAAAATATTTTATATACTTTCTTGGAGATCCCTACATGGTCCTTTTTCTTGTGTGTCCATTTCCTTGATGCGTTCCCATGCCTTGTGCTTAACCTTGAGTGTCAACAGAGATCTTTGTGATTAATGCCTCTAATAGTTGAGTGATCTCATGTTAGTTTCTTCGGTTGAGTGGATAGAACCAAGCAAGGCCCATATCCTTCAAGGGTAATCCAAAAACTTCAAATTGTGTAAATGCTTGACCTTGAATGTCAAGAGATATCTTTGTGATTAATGCCTCTAATAGTTGAGTGATCTCATGTTAGTTTCTTCGGCTCAATGGTTAGAACCAATCAAGGCACATATCCTTCAAGGGTAATCCAAAAACTTCAAATTGTGTAAATATGAGTGGTTTAGCCTATATGACTCATTTGGAATCTGCTACATGATCATAAGGATCTAGAGTACCTTCTAAGTAATTTTCCATCTCTTTCACTACCATAGAAGGCCTCAATGTACTTAAGTCTTCTCTTTGAATCGGCAAGGGGATTCCCTCTTTTCCTCTTTCTTTTTGGCCTACTTTTCCCTTGCTTCAATCTTCCAATTCCTAAGTTGTGGACAAAAGCTAACTTCCAATTGGTCTCTATATTCCTCCTTATGAATTCGTATAGGACTTGAGGATCCTATACGAATTCGTAAGGCCCATATGAATCTAGAACCAAGCAAGGCCCATATCCTTCAAGGGTAATCCAAAAACTTCAAATTGTGTAAATATGAGTGGTTTAGCCTATATGAATCATTTAGAATCTGCTATATGATCATAAGGATATAGAGTGCCTTCTAAGTAAGTTTCCATGTCTTTCACTACCATAGAAGGCGTCAATGTACTCAAATGTTCTCTTTGAATTGGCAAGGGGGATCCATTGAAATCTCCTTTACTTTATTCCCTCTTTTCCTCTTTCTTTTTGGCCTACTTTTCCCTTGCTTCAGTCTTCCAATTCCTAAGTTCTAGACAACAGCTAACTTCCAATTGGTCTCTCTATTCCTCCTTATGAATTCGTATAGGATTTGAGGATCCAACACCCATAACAATATATATTCTCTCCTTTCCAATTATGTGTGGATTGACTAATTTAGTGACTTGTTACATCTCGGAGTTATGGTATAAATAGAATACCTTGTGTGGAGCCTCAAGTTCCTTGAACTCATCCGGCAATTACTCTTCCTTATGATAGGCGAAAAGTGCAAGGAAATGTCAAAAAGCCTCGTGAATGGCTTTGTTCACAAGTAATTTCTTGATTTGTGGAATACCACAAACACTAAGTTAATGTGATATTAGAAGTCTTCTACAATCACGATTAGCTCAGGAACACTTCAAACTCTGAAAACTTTATCACTTTATGCAAGAAATATGATCACCCACTCTCTCTAAACATGCACCTTTTCCTTCCATAACTTTAGCTTCAAATTTCTCTCTAATTTGTTACAAATCTCCAAGATTTGTATGCTCAATGATTAATAGAAGTTGTTACATGTAGTAGGAAACTAATTGCAATCAATAATTTCAGCCGTTACCTCATAAATAACTACAGTCCTCTTTAGAATCTTCACTTTGTTTGAAAATAGCTTCTACCTTCTTTGATTGAGATAGGTTCAATGTTAAGCATGATTCTCTAAGTGCACATCTTGTTTTGCAACAATCTTTTGACAAAACGTAGTCAAGGATTCTAGCTTTCAAATTATCTATTTTTCATTAAAAAGTTTACACAATACATTGATATCTAACTCTAAGAAATTCATGAAAATCTGTGCCTAATCCTTGTAACTGACAATTGTAATACATATAGCTATAAAATGACTAGGATCTCCTCAAAAATTAAGAGATGGCTCAATTTCTTCTATAAAAGTGTTCATTTACTATTATGAAAGATTTTTACAAAGTGGTTTTCCTTCATTTTAATCATAACCACAAGTAAGACTCTAGCAGTAAGAGCTTCTCTTCACAATCTTTCACCTTGAGTACCCCGACTGCCTATACATGTAGTTATGACTTACATTTAGTACAATTAAATTCTATATACATGTTTAGTATCTAAATTTACTTATATACATTCAAATTGTATGCTTGTACAACTCAAACTTGTCAATTTTAAACTTCTAGAAGTATTTTAGATCCAATCTCTAAGTGTATGTTACACATGTGAATTTGCCCCTTCACATAGGCAAGATTTTGAATGTCCAAGCTTCATGATGTTTTTTCTCTTCCTTCCTTCACTTATGGCTTTATTAATGCTCTTCATATACTTCATATCTTCATGCTCAATTAGTGAGTGAAGCCCCAACAGCTCCACCTCAATCACTAACTAGCATTCTCTGAGTCTTCATGTGTTCTTCATCTCTTTTATTCCTACCATTCCTTTAAATATGTTTGTCTTCATACCATCTAAACTTTTTGTCATGATATCTACTATTTGATCCTTTGTAGGATTATACACCACTTCAAGTTCCCTTTCCATTACCTTTTCTTTGCAAAAATGATATTGAATTTCTATGTGCTTTGATCTTGCATGAAATGCTAGATTTCAAGATAAAGTGAACTCATATTATCTCCATGAATTGTGGGTATACCTTGATCAATTTTGAAGCTTTTGAACAAGGTCTGCATCCATATGATTTCTTTATCGTCTTCTACCAATTGTTTGCATTCTACTTCTGCCGACAATAAGCCTACTATGTGTTGCTTCTTTGAACACTAACTCACAAGCTTATCTCCATGTACACCATGTAATCCATGAGTTGAACTTCTATCATCTTGACTTCTTGCCCAATTTGAGTCACTATATGCTCTCAATTTTATAAATGAGATAAAAGGATAATATAATCCTTCACTTAAAGTTCCTTTGATATATCTGAAAACCCTTTGACCTACAATCTCATGTGGATCCTATGGACAATGCATAAATTGTGAGAACACTCCCACGACATAAGTAAGATCAGGTCTTGTTAGTGTATCATAAATCAAACTTCCCACAAGAGATTGAAATTTACTCATGTCTTTATACTCTATACCCTCATGTTTACTAAGGTTGTGATTGACTTCAAGTGGAGTTGAGGCTTCTCTGCAATTCTCCATGTAAAACATCTTTAATAGGTTCAAAAGATACCTTTCTTGTGACACATATAAGCCATGATCTTCATAAATGATTTCCATTCCAAGAAAATAAAATAACTTTCCTAGATCACTTATCATGAATTCCTTGTGAAGTAATCTCTTTACTTCTTTAATTCGTTCATTTGAGGTACATGTGATTATGATATCATCTACATATATGCAAATGTAGAGTGTACCTACATCTACCCTTTTGATGAGTAGACTTGCATCTCCTTTTGAACTTTGATATCAAAGATCATTGTGATACTTCACAAGCCTATAGTTCCAGGTAATTGAAGCTTGCTTTAATCCATATAGTGCTTTTCTTAACCTGCATACATAATTTGGATACCTTGTATCTGCAAACCATTGTGGTTGCTCCATATATATTTCATCTGATATGTATCCATTCAGGAATGCATTCTTTATGTCCAATTGACTCAAGGTCCATCCTTTTGATGCTACAACAACAATGATTTTCTTATGGTTGACATTTTGGCCATAGGACTAAATGTCTCATCATAATCTATACCATACGTTTGAGCATAGCCTTTGGCCACCAATCTGTCTTTGTATCTAACTATTCTTCCATCTCCAAGCGTCTTCTTTTTATAAACCCATTTATTTCCAATCACTTTCCTAACATGAGGTTTTGGAACACATTCCCATGTCTTGTTTTGCTCAAGCGCATTAAAATATTACTTCATTGCTTCTTCCCATTGTTTCTTTCCTTTTGCATCATCATAATTATGAGGTTCTTCATCATATTTGACCATATAAACATACTTTTTCATATTCATATGAGAAATGTCATTAGAGTACATTGTTGGTTTTCTCATTACTCTATTTGACCTTCTAGGTTCCTCCACTTCATGTGTGTTTGCATAGACTTCTTCATCAAACTTAGGTGCATCTTCATTCCTTCTTGATGATCCGACTCTAGATGTAATACATTGCATGCGATCTTCATCTTCATACACCTATACTTTTGATTTACCTTTCTCAGCTTGTTTTACCTCTTCTTCAAATTCTTTAACTATTTGGCTTTTTCTACATACCAACATTTTTGTTCATCAAATGTTACATCTCTAGAAACAAGAACTCTTTTTGCTTAAAGGATTCCATAACAATAGAAACACTTTACAATGATTCAAGGTTGGTTTCTTTACCCCACCATGCTTCATTGGGAGTCATTCTATCAAGAGTTGTACATGGAAACCTACTCACAAGGAGAGTAGCTATATTCACAACCTCATCCTGTAGATAACTTGGATAGTTCTTTTCTTTAAGCAGCCATAGCAAACTCAGTTGGGGTTCTATTCCTGCTTTCTAGCACCCCATTTTGTTGAGGTGTGTATCTACAAGTTATTTCTCTTTTGAATTCTTGGGAGAAATATTCCACCCCTGCATTTGACCTTAACCTCTTTAGCTTTTGACCCATTACTCTTTCTTCATATGCACAAAAATGCTTGAAGGCACCAAACACTTTTGATATTTCTTTCAAAAGATAAAGAGTTATCCATCTTGTACCATCATTAAAAAAAAGGAAATAATACCTAGAGCCATTTATTGATCCTTCTTTTGTTGGGACCCTCACATGTGTACCGATGAGCCGTAGTATTCCATCATGCTTGAATCCTTTCTTCTGAAATGTTCATCTATGTGCCTTTCCAATTTGGCCTGCTTCCCATTTATAGACCACATGTTGATGCTCCACATTAGATAGGCCTAGAACATATTGATTTGCCAACATAGCTTTGATTCCTCTTTCATTGAGGTGTCCTAACCTCTTATGACAGAGGTCCAATACTCTAATAACCTCCTCACCATGTGTGAGCAAATTGTGACCAATATTCCCTTGCACTTTCAAGGTGAATAGTCTACATTCCTTCTAACCATAGATAATCTGATCATATCCATTGTCTGGATCTTTCACAAACACTCCTTCATTTGTAAACCTAACTTGCAATGTGTGTTTCTAAGTCTTGGAAAGACTTCCTAAATTATAGGGATATTTTGTCCTAGATTCTAGGATTTATCACACCTAAGTGTGATAGGTAGATGTAAATTTAGATTTGAGTGCGGTACTCAAGATTAGCTTCTTTCTTCACATTGATCCAAGTTTCATTAATTCAAAGGGTTCATACGCCCTTAAGGTTGGAGCTTGATTTTCAAGACTCCCTCCTCAAGCTTAAACCTTCAATTCTTCAACTTAATTCCACCATTCCAATGTCTTTTTTGAACCCTTTTAGCTTAATTGAGTCCAAATTTTTGGTGAATATGTTAGCACACTGATTTGTTGGTGTAAATCACAAGCCTACACATTTGGCTTGGAAGATATCATGAAGACTCTACATACATGAAGAACCATAGGAACATATGCTAGTGGTTTATTACCACTTTACCTCATTGTAAAAGTCAAATTGACATAGAATCTTTTTGTAATCACCTACCTAAATGAATCGTGGAAAAGGTACATCACTTGATTGAGAGAATATCTCCAAAACTTTAGGAGCTTGATCATAGGGAGCCAAAAGTTTGAATTTGAATTCAAACTTTTAGTCATTTCCTATAAAAATGGATATGAAAAAAGTTGCGGGTAGATCACTTCACTCCCGAGCTTCATTCTACTGTAATTGAGTGTGTGTGAGGACTACATCATAGCCTACACCTCTCTACACCATTAGGCAATGCTATCCATGACAATGAGATTGTACACAAGTGTTAACTAATAGATACATTTACATCATTCATCTCTATGTTCTCTGCTAGTCTACTCAAAAGTCTGTCAACTTGTCAAGGGCATATCTCGGTCAATACTACTCCACATTCAGTGATTCAAAGCTTGTTGGATTTAGCTTAAAGTCTACTACATGCTTTCAAAAATTGAAGACATTCCATTCAGCAAATTCAGAGAAAGTGTCGTCGAGGTGCTCACTGGTCTATTTCTGCTACAGTCCTAAAAAGTCAGGGGTATAGCTAATCTTGCTAAATTAATTCCTCTAAGCATAGTTTGTCTTTTTACATCATTCCACTTGCAAATGGTAGCTTACTAAGCTAATTTAATACCCCTAGAAGGAATTTTATCAATTGCTACTGTGCTGGTCACACTGAGCAAAACATCCAGCAGGTGTCTAGACCAAAATAGAAGGTTTTCTTGAGTTTGTGACTTCCAAAGTTATCTGCTTTGATTCAATCATTGCACATATCATTTCCAAAGGACATAGGTCATTTCTTGGTGTCATTGGAATGCTAAGGAAGTCTACTAATCAAGTCTGAAGCAAAAGAGGGCTGGTACAAATCAGGTTTAGCAGTATCTACTCAGTTGTCTGGATCATCCATCCATCTTTCCCAACAGTGGTATCAGAGCAAATAAGGTAAAATGGGAGATGGTTTTCCTTCATTTATTGAAAAATTGGATAGGAACAATTATCAAGCTTGGTCTCTAAGGATGAAGACCTACTTACAAGGAAGGAGTCTCTATGGATACATCTCAGGAGATTAGGAATCACCCTCATTCAAAGTAGGAGGTTTGCCAACCAAGGAGGAACAAGAAAAACTCAACACATGGTGTGCAAAGGATGCATTGGCAAGGTCTTATTTACTCAACTCTATATCTGACTTTCTTTTACCTCATATCAGAAATTTTAAGACTTCCCAAGAGACTTGGGAAACCTTGTCATCATATTTTTACTCCAATACAAAGGCTAGGAAAAATCAGTTGTGGATTGAATTCACAACACTAAGGAAGCAACCTAAGCAAGCTGTTTCAGAATTTGTGACCAAGATCAAAGATGTTGCAGATCAGTTAGCAAGCATAGGAGATGAGATTGAAGAAGAACAAATTTTGAGGCAGGTAATCAATGGAATCAAGGCTGATGACAAGTGCGAAAGCTTCACCCACTGCAATGGATCTCTACATGGACATGCACACTCCAGATCTTACAACTCTTATGGGTCAACTATTTACACATGAAGCAAAGCTCACCAAGAGTGGAGATACATCCAAAGGTAACAACTCTTTTGCCCTATACACTGATAAGAAATCTAAGGATAAAGGCAAGAGTAAGAAGGTGGAAGATGAAGGCTCTACCTCCCAAGCCAACTATGCAGGGAGAGGTAGATCTTCAAGAGGTAGGGGCAGAGGAGGTAAGCAAGGTAGGGGGAGACCCTATAACTCATCACCATGTAACATTTGTGGTTTATCAAATCACACCACAGATGAGTGTTACAGGAATTACAAAAATCAGAGAGGAAGAGGCTACCAAAGAAGTGGATACTCACAGTCTAGAGGAAGGTTCAACCAATACCAAGGCCACAACAACAACTACAACAACAACTACAACAACAATTACAATGGCAACTACCAAGGAGGATTCAAAACTAGAAGGGACTACAACAACTACACAGAAGAGTAGGATGACTCTCTACTGATTATGAACATGACTTCAAAATCAGGTATAAATGATGATCATCTATTTTACATTGATTCAAGGTGTTCAAATCATGTGGCTGGTAATGTGGCACTACTCTCTGATCTTGAGGAACCAAAAGGTAAACATAAAGTCCAAACAGGTGATGATACAAAGCATTCAGTGGTTAAAGTTGGTAATGTTAAGACTTGTAATGGTAATCAGAATTTGTTGAGCAGGGTACTCTATGTACCAACCATTACAAAGAACTTAATGAGTGTTGGTCAGATTGTAGAGAAAGGTTTGCAGGTCAGGTTCAATCAATATGGAGCATTTGTGGAGGACCCAAGACATGGATTCAAAAGGATAGTTAAAGGAGAAAAATCAAGTAGACTTTTCACTTTTGAGTTGGAAGATACAAAGAACATTGCACTATACAGTTATAAAGATCAAACACTTTCAGAGCTTGAGATTTGGCACAAGAGATTAGGGCACATAGGAGAGAGAACCTTGAAACAAATGTGCAGGGATCAATGTGTGCTTGGGATACCTAATGTATCCAAGCAACATATGATTTACAAGTGTGGTGCTTGTCAATTTGGTAAGTCTCACAGGTTACCCTTCTCCAAGAAAGGATATATGCATGAAGACTATCTAGAGCTTGTACACACAGATGTATGGGGACCTAGCAAAGACCCCTCAGTCTCAGGTTCAACGTACTATATGTCTTTTATTGATGATTATAGCAGATGGATTGTATTATACTTTATGAAGCACAAGGATGAGGTATTTAATTGTTTTAAGAAATATCTTGCACTAGTTGAAAATCAGACAGGAAGGAATTTGAAGAGGCTATTAAGGTCAGATGGAGGAGGTGAGTACTTCTCCAATGAGTTTGAAAACTTCTTGCAGGACAGAGGCATCAAAAGGGAAATAACCACAAGGTATTCTCCTGAACAAAATGGGGTAGCTGAAAGAAGAAATAGGTTAATTGTTGAGACAGCCAGATCTATGCTTAATGAGAAGAAGTTACCTAACTATCCATGGGCAGAGAGTGTTTCTACTCCCACTTACCTCATAAACAGGTTACCATCTAAGTCACTTGATGGTATGACACCTTATGAAGCATGTCATGGGAAGAGACCTTCACTTGACCACTGCAAAATATTTGGATGTGTAGCATATGTACACATTCCTTCTCAGGTAAGAGGTAAGCTAGATCCAAAGGCTGAAAAATGCATTTTCATTGGATATGATTTAAATCAAAAAGGTTACAGGTTTTATAACCCCACCAATAAGGGATTTATGGTAAGCAGAGATGTGATCTTTGATGAGAATGATTCTTGGTATGAGAATGAATGGAGGAAGTTCAAACTACCCTATGATTTGGAAGAAGAATTTCCAAAACTTACAAAGGAGGAACCTACTCAGGATGTAGACTCAAGTTCAGATGATGAAGATACTATCAACCTTGAAGAGTTCAAGGCATGGAAGTCCAAATGCAAACTGAAGATGAAGAAGCTTGAAGACATACCTGAATCTTCAACTCAATCAATCAGGAGATCTCAGAGAGAAAGCAAAAAACCTATCAGATATGGGTATGATACATCTCTTGTTACTAAACATTCAGTTTATCTTGCAAAGGATTTGTCAAATGAAGAACCAGGTTCATATGAAGAAGCAATCACCAAATCAGAATGGAAAGAAGCTATGGATGAGGAGATTGAAGCACTCAAGGAGAGTGACACATGGGAGTTAGTACCCCAGAAGGACTCCATGAAGGTAATAGGATCCAGATGGATCTATAAGTTGAAAAGAAATTCTGATGGAACAATTAATAGGTACAAAGCCAAATCGGTAGCCAAGGGTTTTGCACAAACCCAAGGCATTGATTATGAAGAAACATTTTCTCCTATGGCCAAGATGCCAACAATCAGAGTGTTGGTAAGTGTGGCTGCATCAAAAAATTGGAACATGTACCAATTGGATGTCAAGAATGCTTTCTTGAATGGATGGATTTCAGAAGAGGTTTATATGTCACAACCTCCTGGCTATGAAGACCCTAAGAAGGTAACTTATGTTTGTAAATTAAAGAAGGCTTTATATGGATTGAAGCAGGCACCTAGGGCATGGAATTACAGGCTAACTACATACCTCCAAGACCAAGGATTTGTTATGAGCAAGGCAGATACTTCTCTATTTATTAAGAGAAGTAATTCAGAGGTAATATATCTCTGTGTTTATGTTGATGACATCATCATTATAGGTAATGATGTCAGTGGAATCAGATATATCAAAAGCCAAATGATGAAGGAGTTCAAGATCAATGATCTTGGGCTATTGAAGTATTTTTGGGACTTGAATTAGTTTACACTAATTCAGGGATATACATTACTCAGAAAAAGTATGTACAGGATATGTTGAAGAAGTTTCAATTGGAGGATGCTAAAGCAGTAAGCACTCCAATGGAGCTGAACCTAAAGCTAAGTGCCCATGAAGGTGATGAAGTCCAAGACATTACAGGTTATCAAAGTATGGTGGGTAGCTTGAACTATGCTACCTTAACTAGAATTGATATTGCATATGGAGTTAGTGTGCTAAGTCAATTCATGCACAAACCAAGGATACCTCACTTAGAGGCTGCCAAGAGAATCTTGAAGTATCTCAAGGGTACACAGAACCATGGTTTGTACTTTCCTTACACTTCAGATATTGATATAAAAGTTTATTCAGATGCAGATTGGGCAGGATGCATGGATGATAGGAGAAGCACTTCTGGATACATTTCTTTTGCAGGTGACAAACCAATTTCATGGTCTGCAAAGAAGCAACCAACTGTTGCATTGTCTTCTATAGAAGCAGAATATAGAGGGCTAGCTAATGCCACTCAAGAAGCAATTTGGATTAAGCTTTTGTACACAGAATTGGGCTTATATACTAGGCCTCCAATTATCTTTGGAGATAATACAAGTTCTCTTCACCTTGCAGCTAATCCTATCTATCATGCCAGGACAAAACACATAGAAGTTCATTATCATTATGTGAGGGAGAAGTTGCTAAGCAAAGATATTCAGTTGACCTATGTGTCAACCAATATGCAATGTGCAGATTTAATGACTAAAGCTTTGGATGGAACAAAACTTTGCATGTTCAAATCTATGATTGGATTGCAGGATATACTTGAAGAATGAGGATGAAGACTTAAGCCAAAATGTTTGGCTTGAGGGGGAGTTGTTGGTGTAAATCACAAGCCTACACATTTGGCTTGGAAGATATCATGAAGACTCTACATACATGAAGAACCATAGGAACATATGCTAGTGGTTTATTACCACTTTACCTCATTGTAAAAGTCAGATTGACATAGAATCTTTTTGTAATCACCTACCTAAATGATTCGTGGAAAAGGTAGATCACTTGATTGAGAGAATATCTCCAAAACTTTAGGAGCTTGTTCATAGGGAGCCAAAAGTTTGAATTTGAATTCAAACTTTTAGTCATTTCCTATAAAAATGGATATGAAAAAAGTCGCGGGTAGATCACTTCACTCCCGAGCTTCATTCTACTGTAATTGAGTGTGTGTGAGGACTACATCATAGCCTACACCTCTCTACACCATTAGGCAATGCTATGCATGCCAATGAGATTGTACACAAGTGTTAACTAATAGATACATTTACATCATTCATCTCTGTGTTCTCTGCTAGTCTACTCAAAAGTCTGTCCACTTGTCAAGGGCATATCTCGGTGAATACTACTCCAAATTCAGTGAATCAAAGCTTGTTGGATTCAGCTTGACGTCTACTACATGCTGTCAAAAATTGAAGACATTCCATTCAGCAGATGCAGAGAAAGTGTCGTCGAGGTGCTCACTGGTCTATTTTTGCTACAGTCCTAAAAAGTTGGGGGTATAGCTAATCTTGCTAAATTGATTACTCTAAGCATAGTTTGTCTTTTTACATCATTACACCTGAAAATGGTAGCTTACTAAGCTAATTGAATACCCCTAGAAGGAATTTTATCGATTGCTATTGTGCTGGTCACACGGAGCAAAACATCCAGCAGGTGTCTAGACCAAAATAGAAGGTTTTCTTGAGTTTGTGACTTCGAAAGTTATCTGTTTTGATTCAATCATTGCACATATCATTTCCAAAGGACATAGGTCATTTCTTGGTGTCATTGGAATGCTAAGGAAGTCTACTAATCAAGTCTGAAGCAAAAGAGGGCTGGTACAAAGCAGGTTTAGCAGTATTGTTAGCTCAAGAAATGGTTGGTTTTTATGCACTAATGTGTTGCTATTTGGCAGGAGAAGATGTTTGATTGCAGGTTATGGAGAATATGAGCATGTTCAAGATGCAACTACTTGTGTTAAGCTGATGCAGTTTGAAGGAATCCATCCAGATCCCAACACTTTTGTTCATATCTTGAAGTGCTAATAGTATACACAGATTTGCGACAAGTTTTGGAAACATGGAAATGCTCAAAGTTTACATTTTGTGATGATCTTGTTGTTGCAGATATTTTATGGATAAGTACTCAAATCGATTATGATTTAACAAGAGCAATTGGTTTAGAAGATGATCAGTTTCTAAATCTGTTTCCTTATGAAGCATCACCTCGCTAAGGCTATCGAGCAGGTTCATGGTGCTCCCTACGGGTTTTAAGCTACATATGACATGGAGGCTAAAATGTCAGCTTTTCTTGGAGATTATTATGAAAGGAATACAATATGAAAGCCTCAATGCTAAGGAGTACAACATGGACTTCTTCAACCTTTAGCCGTGGGAAGCTTCTACCATTTTTTGAGCAGACAAATTTTTTCACCGGAGCAATTGCAAGCATGGGAGCTAACGACTTCAATCAGATATCTATGAATTTAATTTGGTAGATGTAATAGGCCAAAACTCTGTTTCACTGTGTTTCCTTTGCAGGTCTGACGAAAGGAGAGGGAGTTGTTTTTTTGGACTATCTTCTTCTGAGTGGCAGGGGTGCAACTTTATCTCCTGCCACACAAAAACAAAAAATAGGGCTGCTGTCGATGAGGGGGGGAAGGTGTTTTTTTCTCGTGCTGATATCAGGAAAGTTCAGAGGAGAAGGAGGGGGGTCGATTGAAAAAGGGGATTCGAGGAGGAATGGGGCTTCTCGCTGGCTGTCTGCAGAAGTTTCCTGGGGTGGTGGTCTGCCCGCCTTCCATCAGAAGCTGTCAGAGGGGAGCTGCTCGGGAGTGTAGAGAAAAGGAGTCGATGGCGGACCATTTGAACAGAGCTCTTTGGGGCTTGTGGGCTTGTGCGTAGGGGAGTTGAAGAAGTTGGAAACACATCGGCCATAGATACTTTAATAGGAGGAGCATGCTCACCGAATCTATGCAAGAATCAGCGATACAAGGGGGGAGGTGGACCCATTGTCTGTGTCTGCCAGGGGAGGGAGAAATCTCAGTAGAGAAGGTTGTGTCGGTTATTCTCTTCAACCTATTCAAGGGTTACTGTTATGCGTGCGTCTAAGGGGAGAGCAGCATTTGCTTGGATACTGGCATACCTGCAGTGTCGAATCCATCCGACAACTGAAATAAGACGGTGGAAGGATGCTAAGGGAGATGTGCGCAGATTTTATACGACTCGAAAGGGAGTGAGGTTCTGGAGCTGATTGGACTGATCAATAGGAATATATGCACAGAGATACAGAAATGGAGTTTAGGTGAGAGCACTGTTGATGTTTGCGCATTAATCTTGTTGTACGTGTTGGTGCCACTGATACGAGTATGGTTGCACTTCAACTGATGTAGAGAATTGTAAGTACTTTAATCATTTAAGTGCCAGGAATGCTGTCATAGCAATTTTATGAATGCTTTCGCCTTTTTCTATCATGCATGTATTTGCGCATGTTTGATTCATTTTTTTCTTCTTAATCCATATGAATGGTATAGTTTCACTCTCACCCTCAACGGACTATTCTACGATCATATAAATCTGGTTGGTAGTTGAAAGGATGTGTTTTATGCATTTATCTTTTGTGTGCCTCTAGTTCGAACTACCAGAATTTTGTCTGAAGAATTAGTAAGGAAGTCTTGTAATGTTGAACTATGTGGACAGGGCTCTCCATGTGTTGTATGAGAAAAGGGTGTAGAAAACTTTTTCAGCAAATGAGGTTTTGACTTATACTTGATACTAAAGACACAAATTGAGAAGAAAACACACAGTCATCTGGTCATTAATGAAACATTCAGCATAGCAGCGCCGTACACTTGGTAATAGGATTTAATATGGTTCAACTTTGTGGTTTTGAAAGTATGCAATAGGTTGTTTTGACTGTTTTTGTGTGCAAGCATTGGCAGTACATGGTGAAATGTTTTGCTGAGTTTTAGATCGCCGGTCTTGCAACTTAATAAGAAAAATGGCATCTAAATATAAAAGTTATGTTATCCTTGTATAACAGTGCTCTTGACTTCAGTTTCTAAAGGAATAAAATACAAATTATGAGCAGCAAATCATCAGAGATTTGTGTATGGCCATTGCTGAAGTAGATGGAAAACCTTTTTACTTGTATTAGAATCATGAGTTTAATGCTCTGAAGAGTATCATTGCATTAAATTTCTGCGCTGAAGAGCATAAGTAATCTTTTATCTGTTGAGAGACTTTGAATGAGAGCCTTGTCAGAACTAAGGATTGCAGAAAGCTTGGTGCTATACCAGATGATGAAGTTCAGCGTATGATTAATGTAACCTTTGTTTTCCAACCTCATGTGTTAAAACCGAACTCGATGTATGCTGACTTTTCCTTCGCATTAGGATGGAACACTCTTTTGCATAACAGGAATGCAATCGACATTTGCTGAAAGAATAAGAACTAATGCATTGACAACCAGTCGAAAGATTGTCTTTTATGAGATACGTATATCACCATCGATTCAGGACGTCTTCTGTTGATACATGTGTATTTAATTAGATGTGCATGCAGTAGTATACAATATGGTTTATACTTAAGCAATGTTTGTACTAAAAAACGTTGTTCATTTAAACCAAAAAGAAAAAAGCTTATCTTCGCTCATAAAGTAAAAAGTTAGACCAACATCATAAAGTTGAGCGGCAATTCAAAGTCTTAAGTGAAACTTGATTTTTTTTCTTTAGCACAACTAATTGATGTAAATCACTACTAAAATTCCACTCCCTAAGTTTACCTACCTAAGGACCACACGACTCTTTGACTCAAAGTTTGCCTAAAAGCACTCAGGATAGGTTGATCATATTATCGATAGTTGACTTGAACTATCAACAAAGCCATACGCATCGATATGTGATTACTTTATTGGCACCCCGTGTCCACCCCTAAGCACCCAAGATCCCGACCACATAAGTGAACCCGACGTGAAAGGAGGGGGTTGAGTGAAGAAAGGGAGGTTACAGGAAGTGACCACTGGAGGTGGATATCCAATCGCGCATGCGTTTTCTCGCCTCCTCCATCAAAACTTTGGAGTGAAATTGTGGACTTAGGGGAAACCAGCTAACTGAAGCATGAATATTGGAGTTGGTCACACAAGCTATAAAAGCTGCCACAATGACGCAGGAAACATACACAGTAAAACCAGAGGTAACTACAAACCCCAACCAAGTGTTTAGATCGAATACATGGTGTGGAAAGTGCCATGGTTACGGCCATTTGGCTTCAGAATGCCCTACAGTCTCAAGAGTATTCACAGATAGATCACCACCTAGAATCCGTTGTACTTTTTGTGGAAGAACAAATCACACGGAGGATCGATGTTACAACAAGAGAGCCTATGAAGAGAGGACCATGAAATCAGGAGATACAAGAGAAAGACCCTACATGGGATTGCCCGCTCAAAGTGTCCCACCTACATCTCGTTGGGAAAACAGACCGACTTATGGATATGGTGCTCAGGGTCAAGGAGGAGACTATCCAAGAGGAGCCGCACGTGATCAAAGAAGAGATGGTCCAATCCAGTGCTGGAGATGCCATGGCTTTGGCCATACTCAATCTAGATGTCCAAACGAAAAGAAACCAATTGATTATACCCCACTATGTAGGTACTGTAGTGGAGAGGGCCACTTTGATGAAGATTGTCCAAAACGAAGAGCTTCCACTGGCAAGGATAAGGGACCAGTAGGGTCCTCGAATTATGTTGATACTCAAATTCATTCCACAACGAGAGCTCAAGAGCACGTTCCTACGATCGGAGTAGTGTTCAAGACACCGAACCCTCAAGAAGGCTCTAGCTCATCAATGCACTTTGTGGATGCTTACCAGGCCAAGAAACCACATAAAGAGCCAACTGTGGCAGTAGTCACAAGGACCCAAGAGTATTCAAAGAAACATCGAGAAGGCGAAAGCGAAGAAGCAAGATCACAGAAGATAGCTCAGCATGGAGAGGTAGAAAACCAAGTTGGAGGATTTGCTGAGCAGCAAGAGTTTGAGGATGGGGAAGAGATAGAGATTCTTCCACCAGTGACCAAAGAGTTTGTGCCAAGCATAGCACCATTTCCCGAAAGATTAAGGGCTCCAAAGTGTAGGAAGGAAAGACAAAGTTTGGAGGAAGTGGACATCGTAAAGCTGCTCGCTGACACGGAAGTCACACTGGACATTGGCACATTGCTGAAATGTTCACCTGCATATAGGAAACAATTCTACAACAAATATATTAAGAAGTCGAGGAAAGCTCGCAATAAAAAGAGACAAGATAAAGAGGTCCAAGGTGTGATTCAAAGTATTACGACGCAAATTGATTCGAATGCTCCAACTGTGACCGTCGAGATTAAAGGATATGAAGTCCCTGGGGCTCAGTTAGATAGTGGAGCCGCAGTCAACCTTATGACTGAGTTCATGATGAAAGCTTTGGGCCTCAACCACATGGAGGACACTCCAATGTCCTTGAGAATGGCAGATCAAACACAAGTGAAGCCTGCGGGTCTTTTGAAGAATGTAAGCACAGTTGTGGGCGGTCTAGAATTTCAAGTTGATTATCTGATAGTAAGACCAAGGACCTCAAAGGCTACCTTCTCGATCTTACTTGGACGGCCATGGCTGGTGCAAGCCGAATGTGTGCACGATTGGCGCACATGGTTTATCACAATTGGACCGAAGGTTGATCGAATACAACTTCAAGTGTCTCCAAATTTGACCGGTAAGAAATCGACAACAGCTGAGGAAAGGGAGTTGAAAGCAAAGGAAAAGGTTAGACAAGAAATGGCGTGGGTAAGATTTGCCTTGCGCACGAAAACTTCCAAGGACCTTTTACAGGATGGATTTAACTTGCAATTGTCCAAACTCCAACACGCGAAAGTGGGCGAGTACAAAGATCCACTATGTTACCAGGATGACTCAGACCAGGAGTTGCTGGGATGGTTGACACATACAAGTGAATTTGAGTGCTACATGTTGAGTATAGACGCAAAGGGAAGCAAAGCTACCCAATCCCTGGAGAAGGGAACTTCAAAAGAAGAGTTGAAGCTGGAGTTAGCTCCGACAATGGAAGTACAACAGTTGAGAGAAAGGGTTACAGTGCTAGAAGCAGAGCTTCTAAGGAGAAGTCGAGAATCGGAAAAAGAAGCGAAGAGTAAGACTAAAGTGTCGAAAGCCATTGCAAAAGCTGAACTAAAGAAATTGGGTCTGGTTGAAATAGAAAAAAACAATGATTTATTGGCCAACCATGCACATGTGATCGGGGAGCACTTTCCAATCACAATGTCATCAAGGAATAAGGAATATTCGCGAGAAGCTCAGGTGGAAAAATGGGAAGTTTTTCCAGAAAAGTTCTTGAGCGTGGGGTCAGAGCTATCAGATGGAGTACGAGATTGCATTAAATTGGCACTCAAAAATTTCAGCAAGGCCTTTGCATGGTCATACAGTGATCTGAGAGGAATTGATCCCCGAATCTGCCAACATTATATAGATTTGGAAGAAGGCACCCGACCAATATGTCAACGACTTAGGCGGACAAATCCAGTCTACTCAAAACTGATCAAGCTGGAATTGACTAAGTTATTGGAAGCAGGATTCATATATCCCATCGCCTCCAGCGAATGGGTATCACCAATTGTAGTTGTTCCAAAAAAAAATAAGAAAATCCGGATTTGCATAGATTATCGAAAGTTGAACGAGCACACAAAAAAGGATCACTTCCCTTTGCCGTTTACTGATCAAATCTTGCACAGAGTGACTG
This sequence comes from Ceratopteris richardii, assembly GCA_020310875.1. Taxonomy (NCBI): domain Eukaryota; kingdom Viridiplantae; phylum Streptophyta; class Polypodiopsida; order Polypodiales; family Pteridaceae; genus Ceratopteris; species Ceratopteris richardii. The sequence continues at coordinate 135,737,064 of CM035406.1, forward strand.
GCCATAAATTGTACTCATTTTTGGATGGTTTCAGTGGGTACAACCAGATCCAAATCCATGAAGAGGATCAATCAAAAACTACTTTCATGACAGAATGGGGTACGTATGCATATCGTGGGATGCCATTTGGATTATGCAATGCACCAGCCACGTTCCAGAGGGCAATGATAGCTGCATATCAAGACTATTTGCAGGATTGGATGGAGATGTTCCTCGATGATTTTGCGATCAGAGGCAACGATGAAAACATGATGGAGAGGATCGAAGCTATTTTAAGAAGAAGCATTGAAGAAGGCATCGCATTAAACCCTAAAAAGTGTACATTTGGAGTACGAAGAGGATTGCTCTTGGGACATGTTATTTCCGAAAGAGGGATTGCGATTGACGAGGATAAAGTAGAAAAAATCGGGCAACTTCCACCTCCTCAAAACTTGCGGCAACTCAGAGGATTCTTGGGGCATGCTAATTATTATCGACGATTTATATTAAATTTTGCATCAATAGTAGCACCACTGACGAATCTTTTGAGGAAAGACCAACAATATCAATGGACTGGAGAGTGTCAAGTTGCATTCGACTTGATCAAAGAGAGATTGATAAATGCACCGATTTTGGTAGCACCCGACTGGACGAAAGAATTTCAAGTGCACACAGATGCTTCTCATACTGCGGTTGGAGCAGTGCTATGCCAAGCCGATGAAAAGAAGTTGGAACACCCTATTTATTACGCAAGTCAAAACTTGAATAGCACTGAGAGGAACTACACAACTACAGAAAAGGAATGCCTCTCGATGATCTTTGCAGTAATCAAGTATCCGTATTACCTGATGGGAAAGCATTTCACGTTTTATGTGGATCATGAAGCCCTAAAGTATATCATCAATAAACCCGAGCTATCAGGGCGATTGATGAGGTGGATGCTACTCCTACAAGAATTTCAGTTCATAGTGGTAACCAAACCAGGCAAAACCCACATATTGGCTGGCCATTTATCTCGAATTATTAATGAGGAGCCAATCTCTGGTATGCCCGATGATGCTCCTGATGGGCATCTATTTCAGGTTGATGCTATTACCTTGGTATGCCGACTTGGTGAATTTATTGTGCACCACTAAATACCCGCCGGGAGCAAGCAAGAGAGAGAAGCAAAAACTGTTAGCACTGGCAAAACACCATAGCATCATTGGTGGGCAGCTCTATCGAAATTTTTTCCATGAGAGCATTTATCGGAGGTGTCTTGAGGAAGAAGAAGCAACCCTAGTGTTGAGAGCATTACATGATGAACCTTGCGGTGGGCATTTTGCTGGTGAGCTGACGGCAAGAAAGATTTTATTGGCTGGGTATTGGTGGCCAACGCTATTCAAAGACTCTCACATATACTGTAAGAAATGCGACAAATGCCAAAGAATGGGCAAACCAACATTAGCACATGCAGCTCCTCTTACGCCGGTGCTGGCTCTTAAGCCTTTTGAAAAATGGGGAATTGATTTTGTGGGGTCTATTGATCCTCCCTCAAGACGTAGATCCAATAGGTATATCTTGGTCTGCACTGACTATGTTACCAAGTGGGTAGAAGCCAAAGCTCTGAAAACTGACCGAGCTATTGATGTAGCTAAATTTTTGTATGAACAAATTATCACCCGATTCGGATGTCCGTTGGAGATAGTGAGTGATAGAGGAACAGATTTTGTCAATGAATTGATCGAGGAATTAATGGAATTGTATAAGATCAAACATAGGAAAAGCACTCCATATTACCCGAGGGCGAATGGACAAGTGGAGGTTACCAACAAGGTTCTTGAACAGATTCTGACAAAGATAGTAGCTGTGCATAGGCGAGACTGGGATGAGAGACTTTTGGAAGCTTTGTGGGCGTATCGAACATCCTATCGAGTGACGACTAAGAGCACTCCATTCTCCCTAGTATATGGCGAGGAAGCCATCTTTCCCATCAAAAAAGCAGTGCCGACATTAAGAGTGGCCATCGAGGCCAGGCTGGAAAGGAAGAGTCATTGAAGGAGAGGTACATACAACTGGTCAAGCTAGAAGAAAAGAGACTCATTGCACAGCAAAGTCTGGAAGCTAGTCTATGACAAGAATCTCAAGACCTATGCGATTCAAGAAGGGGATTTGGTGCTAGTCTCTGATAGTAAATATTATAAATTCCCAGGGAAGTTACAGACAAGATGGGCAGGACCGTTTAAAGTGGTGGAACTCAACTCCAATGGTTCCATGCAAATTCAGGATTTAGGAGAAGAATGTGCTCCCGTGAAGGTTAACGCGCTTTGAGTCAAACCATATTTCAAGTAGCATTAGGATGGGAGAAGCCAGATGAGATCCAAGCGGAAGGACGTAGTAGACTACTTGTACATAGATGTGTAGTTATATATATATATATATATATATATATATATATATATATATATATATATACATATATATATGCGCATATGTTAGCTATGATTTTTGTTATCATAAAGATTATTCCTTGCTAGCTCAAGAATTTTGGACTTCTAATTATTTTTTTATGTTGCGCAGAGACTGTTAGGAGCTAAGTAACAAAATGGCAGATCAAATAACTCAACTCTATTTGTACGAGCTAGGGATATATTTCTCGGACCAGACATTCGCCCGCATGGACATAGAGGTCGATAACTTTGAGACCGAGTATGATGTGGAGCAAGCGCACTGGTTGGTATGCTTCATAAACCAGGGTTTGGATGTTATATTTCATATTGAGTGGTTTGAGACATACCTGATCCGACATGTAGGATGGGTGGGGGATCGATATTACTATTTCGACCCTTCGAGGGAAATGCCTAACGAAGAAAACAATGTCACTTGGGCTTGGGCAGATGTGTTAACGATAGGAAGTGATGACGGAGCTCCAGAAGTTGAGCCTGACTCGCCCTAGGGAAGTCGTCGGTATGCGAGTACGAGGTGAGGCTATATGAGACATCCCGGAGACCCACGTTCTAGATCATCTAAGGATAGGTATATGAGGGACCAAGGCATAGCCAGTTGTAGTTACCTAGTGAAAAGTCAAATCGATGAATACATATGTAGTGTCTGTAATTGAGAGAATGGAGTGAAGAGGTGGTTGATCTGTCAAGGGCTGGAGTGTGTATGTTTGCATGTCTGTGTGGGAAAAGTGGGGAAAATCCCTTTCTTCCTCTCCCTAATTCTCAGGACTGGGGCAAATTAATTAACTAAAAAAAAAAGAGAGAAAAAAAACATTGTGTTGTTGTGATTGTACCAACGTGCTATGGTGGGCTAGTAGGTGGGTGGATTTATCCTAGCCGGGTGGTTAGGATCACGAGCTGTAGCTAGCTTCGCCATAGGCTTGGGATGTATGTGTTTGTGTCTTAGCTACGCGCCATAACGGGTTGGTAGGTAGGTGGAGCCATTGTGGCCGGGCGGTCACGACCACGAGCTGTATCCAGCTTCGTTATGGGCTAGCTGATATATGTTATGTGTTATCATTATGTGGTTGTGTGTTGTGCGTTGCATTGCGTTGGTAGATGGGTGGAATCAACTTGGTCGGGTGGTCACGAATCGCATCCAATGTCAATGCAGGCCAACGTGTGAGTATAAATAAAATTTACACATGAAACTATTCCCCACTCCTGAGGGGGAGAGAGAGAGAGGAGAGGGTGACAATCGCCTGGAAGGGAACGTTATTTGCTTGTGTGATTGGTATATGGCGGCTTGTGACAGATCAGCTCACTCTGAATCAACATTCTCAAAGGCACGGATACTGTATATGTACTTATAGATGAGACCTTTAGCGAGGTAATGCAACACACTAATGTGTTGCTATTTGGCAGGAGAAGATGTTTGATTGCAGGTTATGGAGAATATGAGCATGTTCAAGATGCAACTACTTGTGTTAAGCTGATGCAGTTTGAAGGAATCCATCCAGATCCCAACACTTTTGTTCATATCTTGAAGTGCTAATAGTATACACAGATTTACGACAAGTTTTGGAAACATGGAAATGCTCAAAGTTTACATTTTGTGATGATCTTGTTGTTGCAGAGATTTTATGGATAAGTACTCAAATCGATTATGATTTAACAAGAGCAATTGGTTTAGAAGATGATCAGTTTCTAAATCTGTTTCCTTATGAAGCATCACCTCGCTAAGGCTATCGAACAGGTTCATGGTGCTCCCTACTGGTTTTAAGCTACATATGACATGGAGGCTAAAATGTCAGCTTTTCTTGGAGATTATTATGAAAGGAATACAATATGAAAGCAGATTGGGCAGGATGCAAGGATGATAGGAGAAGCACTTCTGGATACATTTCTTTTGCAGGTGACAAACAAATTTCATGGTCTGCAAAGAAGCAACCAACTGTTGCATTGTCTTCTATAGAAGCAGAATATAGAGGGCTAGCTAATGCCACTCAAGAAGCAATTTGGATTAAGCTTTTGTACACAGAATGGGGCTTATATACTAGGCCTCCAATTATCTTTGGAGATAATACAAGTTCTCTTCACCTTGTAGCTAATCATATCTATCATGCCAGGACAAAACACATAGAAGTTCATTATCATTATGTGAGGGAGAAGATGCTAAGCAAAGATATTCAGTTGACCTATGTGTCAACCAATATGCAATGTGCAGATTTAATGACTAGAGCTTTGGATGGAACAAAACTTTGCACGTTCAAATCTATGATTGGATTGCAGGATATACTTGAAGAATGAGGATGAAGACTTAAGCCAAAATGTTTGGCTTGAGGGGGAGCTGTTGGTGTAAATCACAAGCCTGCACATTTGGCTTGGAAGATATCATCAAGACTCTACATACATGAAGAACCATAGGAACATATGCTAGTGGTTTATTACCACTTTACCTCATTGTAAAAGTCAAATTGACATAGAATCTTTTTGTAATCACCTACCTAAATGATTCGTGGAAAAGGTAGATCACTTGATTGAGAGAATATCTCCAAAACTTTAGGAGCTTGATCATTTGGAGCCAAAAGTTTGAATTTGAATTCAAACTTTTAGTCATTTCCTATAAAAATGGATATGAAAAAAGTCGCGGGTAGATCACTTCACTCCCGAGCTTCATTCTATTGTAATTGAGTGTGTGTGAGGACTAAATCATAGCCTTCACCTCTCTACACCATTAGGCAATGCTATCCATGCCAATGAGATTGTACACAAGTGTTAAGTAATAGATACATTTACATCATTCATCTCTGTGTTCTCTGCTAGTCTACTCAAAAGTCTGTCAACTTGTAAAGGGCATATCTCGGTCAATACTACTCCAAATTCAGTGAATCAAATCTTGTTGGATTCAGCTTGAAGTCTACTACATGCTCGCAAAAATTAAAGACATTCCATTCAGCAAATGCAGAGAAATCGGCGTCGAGGTGCTCACTGGTCTATTTTTGCTATAGTCCTAAAAAGTCGGGGGTATAGCTAATCTTGCTAAATTAATTCCTCTAAGCATAGTTTGTCTTTTTACATCATTCCACTTGTAAATGGTAGCTTAGTAAGCTAATTGAATACCCCTAGAAGGAATTTTATCAATTGCTACTGTGCTGGTCATACGAAGCAAAACATCCAGCAGGTGTCTAGACCAAAATAGAAGGTTTTCTTGAGTTTGTGACTTCCAAAGTTATCTGTTTTGATTCAATCATTGCACATATCATTTTCAAAGGACATAGGTCATTTCTTGGTGTCATTAGAATGCTAAGGAAGTCTACTAATCAAGTCTGAAGCAAAAGAGGGCTGGTACAAAGCAGGTTTAGCAGTATCTACTCAGTTTCCTGGATCATCCATCCATCTTTCCCAACATGATCCTTAGTACCTATTTGTTGAACTTGTACCTCCTTAGCCAACAGTTTCTCTCTACGTGTTTGCTCCTAGCATGGAACATAGGATTGGTAGATAGATACACACTAATGTTGTCATGCATGATTAAAAACTCATTGACCTACAAATTTAATTCAATCATGAGCTTTTTGAGCCACATAAGCTGGCATGTAACTTGCACTAATGCTCTATATTCAGTTTCTATGGAAGATAGAGAAAATATAGATTGTCTCTTTATCACCCATGAGATGACCTTCTTGACTAGAATCAATGCATATCCACTTGTACTCCCCCTATCGTCTTTGGTTCTAGCCCAAGAAGCATTTATATATGATTTCATTTGCAAATCATCTTCAAAAAGATAGAAAAGATCTTCATTCAAGGTACCTTTGAGATATCTGAGTACTCTTTTTCCTACAAGTAAATGAGGAATCCTAGGTGTGTGAATGAATTGAGATAGCACACCAACTGTATATTCTAGCTCAAGCCTTGTGATAGTGGCATAATTCAAAGAGCAGTACATCTTGACATTCATTATCTCCCATTGAATTCAACACATCTAAGATGTACTTTATCTGCATAAGCTAGATACCATTATCCGTATATATGACTTTAATATCTAAGAAATATCTTAGATATCCAAGGTTTGATATCTTGAACTCCTCTCTAATCAATTCGTTGATGTCTTTTGTGTGGGGATGGTTGAGTATATGTCTAGAGATGAGGTAGTATATGTCTAGAGATGCTTAGTGAGCCTTGTTAGCTTGTAGATAAAGTATTAGAACCTACCAAGTGCTTTGGAACATCCTTGCCAAATGTGATCTTCAAAAGAGACTGTTTGCATACACAAGGACTATGAAAAACTTGCTATTTTTGAATTTGAACTATTCAAAAAAATACTTAGTTCTCACTCCTTGATAGTAATTGACCCAAGAAGTTTTGGAAACTTCTAACTCAAGGGCTTAGCTATTACAAGTTAGTTCATGAATTTAAAGTGATTGTACACTAAGAAACGAGCTTAAGAACTTAGGGGTGTAGGACCGACTTTTCACGAGCAATGAAGTGTGCAAACATAGTAGGCTTGTATAACTCAAGACAAAATAAATTAAATGTAATGACCCTTGATATGCAAATAGTACACAGATCAGTCTAACTATACCAAGTTAAAGTGTAGGAAATGATGAAGTATACGTAAAGAAATCATTTATGAGATCATTAAACTAAAGACGACATAACAGAGAACAGTAAACAGAGATGGTCTTGAAATAATGTATCAAATTATATGAGCTAATGAAAGTATGATACAAAGGAGATGTAGTGGACTTTCACATACATAAGTGAGCTCAATGTGTGCTCAACCATGAGGTTCAATGACACTAAAATCTTTGCTATATCCCATGACTAAAAGTCACCTTTATATATACACATTGGTTTAATTTGAAATTTGAATTTCCCTCACCTAAAAGCCGGGTTGCATTATTCGTTATTCGACAATTCGTTTATTCGTGAATAATTACAGAATTTTATGGCAACCCTCCCGACCGAATTATTCAGTGCCACATCAGCTTATTCGGAGATGAGCGAATACTTTTTACACAATAATTCATCAAATTTCAATCAAACGTGCTTTTCGATCAAAAATTTTACTTCTCAAAAAGTCTTCGATCGAATTACATTTCGATCAAAAGAAATTCGATCGAATAGTTTTTTATAAAAGAACACAAGTAGACTCATTTTTCATAAGAGTTGCTTTGTTTTTACAAACTTACACTGTCGTATATAGAACAAAGTATAAACTCTTGCTATACATATTTACTTTCGTACTTAAAGCATAAAGAAAAAAATATTTGTTTGCGAATTAAAAATTATATTGATTGTTTGACTCAACATTGATTCTTACTTCACAATAGTGTATGTATGTGTGTGTATGATTGTGAGTAAATATGTATTGTGATTGTTTGAATCAATATTGATTCTTACTTCACAATAGTATATGTATGTGTATTTGAGTGTATAATTGTGAATGAAATCTATTGTGATTGTTTGATTCAACATTGATTCTTACTTCACAATAGTATATGTGTGTGTGTGTATGATTGTGAATAAAAATGTATTGTGATTGTTTGAATCAATATTGGTTCTTACTTCACAATAGTATATGCGTGTGTATTTGAGTGTATAATTGTGAATGAAATCTATTATGAATGTTTGATTCAACATTGATTCTTACTTCACAATAATATATGTGTGTGTGTATGATTGTGAATAAAAATGTATTGTGATTGTTTGAATCAATATTGATTCTTACTTCACAATAGTATATGTATGTGTATTTGAGTGTATAATTGTGAATGATATCTATTGTGATTGTTTGATTCAACATTGATTCTTACTTCACAATAGTATATGTGTGTGTGTATGATTGTGAATAAAAATGTATTGTGATTGTTTGAATCAATATTGATTCTTACTTCACAATACTATGTGTATGTGTATGTGCATGTATCTTATATGATTATGCATGTATATGTGTCTATATGTGTGTTTTTTTTATAATTCAAGGGTTCAAAAGGTATGAATAAGTGAAGATCAAAGGCATCCAAGGTTGCATATCAGCTAAGAGAAGGTTCTTGTTGTATCGATTCAATATAACTTCACAGATCTATAGATCTTCTTTAGAAAGTTGTATTGTATTGATACAACAAGAACCTTCTCTTAGCTGAGATGTTGGGCCTTGGCATCAAGACAATGGCATCAAGAGGGATTTTTTGGGAGGAAAGAAATCAATTTTCTGAGACAATAGCATTGAGAGGGATGACAAATTTTTGATAGAAGTGGACGTATGCATGTAAACAAGTAAAAAACGATTTTACTTTTTATGATATAGTTCAGTATTTTTTCTAGCATATAATAATGAATATGCATATGCATGTGTGTATGTATGCATGTACATAAGCATGTGAGTATGTATGCACATGTGTGTATGTAGGCATGTGATTAAATGCGTATGTGTGGCAGTGTGTGTATGTATATGTGCAAGTATCTATATGTATATGTATATGTGCAAGTATCTATATGTATATGTATATGTGTATGTATGCATGAAAGTATGTGTATGCATGTGTATGTACGTGTGCATGAAAGTATGTGTATGCAAGTGTGTATGTGTATGTGCATGTATGTTTTATGATTGCAAGTGAAAATCAAATATGATTGTGTATGTGCATGTGTGTGTATGATTGTGAATTAAAAACTACTATAATTGTTGAAAAAGGTTTTATGTTCTTTTTTATAGTTCAAGGGTTGAGAAGGTATCAATAAGTGAACATCAATGGCATCTTGGACAATGTATATCAGCTAACAGAAGGTTTGTGTTGTATTAATACAATATAGATTCACATATCCATAGATCTTCTTTAGGAAGTTGTATTGTATTGATAGAACACAAACCTTCTATTAGTTGAGATATTGGCATCAAGACAATCACATCAAGAGGGACTTGTTCGGAGGAAAGGAATAGGCTTATTAAGATAATAGCATCAGAAGGGACTTGTTATGGCCAAGTTTTGATAGAAATCAACTTATGCGCTCAAAATTTCAATACTTATGACAAAGAAGATGTAAACAGGTAATAAATTTTAGGGATCATTATCAATTATTAACTTGAATCATTTGAATCATTAACTTTGCTTTTTTTTAGGCTCAAGTCAATTTATTGTGTGTATGTGCTTGTATTTATGTATATATATACATATGCATGTGTGTGTATGCATATGTATGCATGTGTGTGTATGAATGCATGTAAGTATGTATGCACATGTGTGTGTATGCATATGGATGCATGTGCATGTGTGTATAAGCATATGTAGGTATGTGCATGTGTGTATATGCATATGTATGTATGTATGTATGTATGTGCATGTGTGTGTATACATGTGTCTATGTATGTATGCGTATGCGTGTATGTATGCATGTAAGTGGATGTGTGTGTGTGTCTATATGTGTGTGTGTGTGTGTATATGTGCAAGTATCTATGTGTGTGTGTGTGTGTATATGTGCAATGTGTGTGTGTATATGTGCAAGTATCTATATGTGTGCTACTTTCTATACATAAGCTAGATACCATTATCCTTATATATGACTTCAATACCTAAGAAATACCATAGATATCTAAGGTTTGAGATCTTGAACTCCTCTCCAAGTATTTCTTTGATGTCCCTGATGCCTTCTTTGTGATCACCTATAATAACCAAGTCACCTAAATACACACATAAGTAGATTGGTCCTTCACCTTCTCTTTTGTAGAATAGTGATGGATCTATTTTGCTTTGTTTTTATCTAGAGCTGATCAAATAGTCTACAAGTCTCTAATTACATGCCCTTGGGGCTTGCTTGAGACCATATAGTTCTTTCTTTAACCTACAAACATAATGATCTATAATTATATCTTCAGATCCTAATGGTTGATCCATGTATACTACCTCTTGTAGCTATCCATTCAGAAAAGTATTCTTCACATCAAGTGGACACATCTTCTAATGCTTGTTGAGAACAATCACAACAATTTTTTTATTGAAATTTGGCTTCACATCCAATGTGAATAGAATTCACTCCTTCCTCCCTTTGGTTACCATTATGTAACCTTCCTTATGGTTTACCACAAAGCATCCCTTCTTATTGAATTGGACCTACAATCCTCTCCCAATCATTTGACCCATAGAGATAAGATTCTTTGTGATTGTGGGAACATGAAGAACATCCTTCAAACACTTAGGCTTGTTAGAACCATCCAACATAACATCACCTATGTGAGTGATATCATGGGGGGTATCATCACCTTTGTCCACATTTCCTTTGGTTCTGGTACTTGCATGTTTCAAAAGAAATCTTTACTGTAGCTCATGTGATTTCCACATCCACTATCAATTTACCATGTTCTTCAAACTTTTGTCTTGTATTCATTTATGTGCATCATAGCTAGCATACTTTCATTCTCATTTGAAGTAGATGCATAATTATCTTGTCTTTTGTATGATGAATTGTTCTTTCCCTTTTTATAGCAATTCCTTGGATAGGGTCCATACTTGCCACATATAAAGCATCCTTTTGAGTTGTTCTTGGATAAATTCTACTTGTACCCTCCTCCTCTTCCTCTAAACTTGCATCTTCCTCATGATGAAAAAAACTTTCTTTCCTAGTCTTGATCTGGATCTCCATTTGATCATCTTCCTTGCCTTCCTCTACCTCTTCCTTGATTTCTTCCTCTATCTTTTCCTTTACCCACATATTATGCTTGGAATTTATTGCCCTTTGCCTTTTAGACACCAATATTCATCTCCACAATGACCATGAAGGCCGCCAATTGCTCAAAGTTGGGAACATAATCCCTGACATATACAAAGGTGGTAAAATCCTTCCACTTCTTATCATCCACTTAGTCCATTCAAAGTATATGCAACTAGGTCATCATCATCTATGTGATAACCCATTCATTAATGCATCACTTACTTCTTTGATCTTCAAAATGGATTCATAAAATTGCTATTAGGTGTTTTCCTCAAGTTATTGAGTTTATTCTCCGATTGAATCTTTATAGCTTTGCTTTAAGTGGACTATAGTCTCTCGAGGGCTTCCCACGTTTTCATTCAAGTGTCTAGATCTTGTATATGCCCTATCATTGCATTGCTAATATGCTAAGATAAGATGAAGATAACTCTCTTATCTATCTCATTCCACTTTGTGAAGATCCTAAATTGATCAAGAGATGGATTCTCAGCCAATCTAGATCTAGTGTCTGTACCAGTAATAAGACCCCATAAACCTTTCTCCATGAGGAAGCTAGACATTCTAAGCTTCAATGGTTGATAATTGTATTTATATAATTTCTCTATCTAAGTGCTATAGTCTGACATGATGTGCTCTAATGAAATTTTCTAAAACTCATTGATGCAAGAAGAGTGGAATATCAATATCTTCACCTTTGTACTTCACAAGAACCAATATAGATGTGGTTCATGCTTTGTTCCTTCACCAATAGACTTCCATTCAGTTGGTTGTTTGCCCTTGAACTAAAATTAATATCTCTCCTTCCTCCAAGTCCTTTAATGGTTCCTTCTCGTACCCTTTGAGTTTCCTTACATGTCAAAGTCCTATGATACTATTGACGGGAGATGTACACCTTCCCAATGTAGCTTTTAAACATATATGACCTCACATGTATGCTCACAAATATCTGTGCTCACTCAAAATGATGGTACTAAAAATTCTTACTCCTATTATGAGAACTAATGCCACCAAGATAGACTATTTGTTGCCTTCATTAGGGATGCACACATAGACACATGTTCACTCAAGATTCTATTTCTCTAAGAATATGCAGATTTTAGAATTGATCTTCAAGCCAACTTCAAAACAAAACCATATATTTATAAAAAAACAAAGATTACAAGAAAAGGACGCAATATGATCAGAATATTTTGCTCATCACTTAGAGCACACTAGCTTCTATTGATAGAAATCTAAGTGAGAGATATGGCAACTCAAAGTACGATGAAAATCCTCAACCAAGCAATGGGATTCTTAGTAAGGGATCTACTAACTTATTTAGATCAAATATATCTCGGTCGTTGGGTTGTCTTTACTTTAGTTTTTTTTATATCATCAGATGCCTCTCCAAAATGAGAATGCTTTGTCCAAATGGGTGTGGTGTAACGGTATGCATTGAACGCCGTGGGGCAGAGTGTCTGGGTTCAATTCCCACCCAATTGGACATTTCAAATTCTTTGTACTCTCAAAAAAAAAAAGATAGAATGCTTCTGTTACAAAATCACTTTGCAATCGCTAGCTTGAAATTTTATTCAATAACTTTTAGGGTGTAAAAACCTGAAAACATGTAAGTTGTCCACAAATGAAACGAGAAATTCATGCATTAGTACATCTCACATTCAAAATCAATTGTTTTTTTTCTTTGACTCACTTTTAAAACTAGTTTTAATGACTTGTAGTGAATCATCCTCTCCGTCAAGCATAGATGGAACACGAACAATGCAATTCATGGCCACGGTCTCCTATGGGGGGCACATACGAGTTGGGTGACCTAAACATTGATGAGAAGTGTGTCTTTTTTGCACCATGGTAGTGTATAAATGCTCATGTGTAGAATGAATGCCTGGGTGATCCGTGTAACCTCCTCTCACAAATGTAAGAGCCTTCCGCATTTCTTAGATCAAAATGTCTAAGAATGTAATGTCCTTTTCTGAGAAAATCCAAATGCAATTGACCATGTACAACCTTATCCACCCACAAAACCTTCTCTGAGAATAGTGAACCTTTTGTCAAAAAACTCACGTGTCATTTGACCATGTGTAACCTTATCTAGTCGCCCAAACTCTCTTGACCAATGTTCATTGCGAATGGCACATCCATGTGTACATATATGTACATGTTCTTCAATGAAATTAGCCGCATTTCTATGTCATATTTATGTGCAGACATGTCTACAAGATACCTTATCTTGAGAGAGCATAGTTATCCTCCTCTTCAACATCACATATGTGAGAAAGAGAGAGTCCAGTAATAATCAGATAAGGCGGTGACTACACAAAGTGATGTCCACCATACTTTTGTTCATTAAGCTTTATTTTACAAACTTATGCCATGTCATCAAATCTCCCCCTCAAGCTCAAAATGAGCTTGAAGAAAAAACAAAATAAGTGCATATGTCCAAACAAGATGAAATCAACATAAAATGAAATCTAAATACAAACTAAAGCTTTGTAATTCCTAAAGCTTCTCTAACGTACATGAACTTGTCTTTGGGAAGAGCTTTGGTGAAGATATCCACCACTTGTTCTCTAGTGTTGATGTGAATCAACTCCACTTCTCCTTCAATGACCTTCCCACGAACAAAGTGATAGTGAACTTCAATATGCTTGGATCTGATAAACTTGATTCTTTGATAGCATAATGTTGCTCATATTATCACCATACATAGGCACCTTTTCATGGATGTATACTCCCATGTCTTCAAGAAGATACTTACCCATGTTCCTTCACAAACGCCTTGAGTAATGCCTCTATATTCAGCTTTGATACTTGACAAAGAGACATTTGATTGCTCCTTGCTACTCCATGAAATGGTTGCACTTCGAAGAGAAAATGAAAATGCACTAGTTGAACCTTCCATCCATGATGTTTTCTGCCCAATCTGCATCCGTGTATGCATATATACATGGCTGACCTTTTCTCTCATAAAATAAGCCACAATTTCATGTTCCTTTTACATATCACAATATGTCCCCCATTGTATCCAAGTGCACTCTACATCGTTTATGCATAAATTGAATCACTAATGCAACTGCAATACTCAAATCCGGTCTTGTTTTCATTACATAAATCAAACTTCCAACCATCTTCCTATATACATTTCCATCATGCAAGTATTTCCCATCATCCATAAGTGTAGCATTAGAATCAAGTGGTGTATCAACAAATCTGCATTTGTTCATACCAAATCTCTCAAGCATTTTCAACATGTAGTTCCGTTGTATCATCTAAACTCCCTCTTGCATTGAAATTGCTTCAATTCCCAAAAATTTATTTTAGCTCTCCCAAATCGGACATCAAAGATTCAATTTTCAATTGCTTTTTCAAATCATCAATCCTCTTTTCATCATTGCCAGTAATGATCAAACCACCGACATAAATCACTAATAGAATCATTTTGCTTCCTTGATTCCAAAGAAATAGTAAATAATCAGCCTTTGATTGCATAAATTTTAAATCCAATAACTTCCTAGTGAATCATTCACACCATGCTCTTGGTGCTTGTTTCAATCCATAAAGCACTTTCTTTAATTTGCATACATAGTCAGGATACTTTGAATGCACATAACCTTTTGATTACTGCATATAGACTTCCTCATGCAATTTTCCATTCAAGAATGCCTTTTTAGCATCTATTTGATACAATTTCCAAGTTTTCATAACATGTCATGCAATCACCCTTCTCATCGTTGTCAGTTTCACCATTGGACTAAATGTTTCATCATTAATCCAATCCATATACTTGTGCATATTGTTTTGCAACTAGGCATGCTTTACGTCTCTCCACTAAACCATCATTTTTGCACTTCACTTTATACACCCATTTGCATCCAATATCTTTCTTATTCAATGCAATTTTCATTAATTCTCATGTATCATTCTTCTTCAATGCATTCATCTCATCATCCATTGCTTTGCATTAGGGGGAAAAATGAACCCAAATGGGCCTTTTAGATTAAGGAGTGATTAGTGATGGACCAATCAGAAGAGGGTGGTGGCCACAGTCTATGCCCTATAAAATACTAGGCTGAAGGGGGGAGAGGGGACATATTTCTCCCTGAAGATGGACGCCCCATTACTTTTTAGGGTCAAAGGTACTCTTTTTGACCCCAAATTCAAAATATGTGCATGTTTTGAGCTGAAAAAAATGGGTTTTTCCAAAAATACTCAAAAATGAGTTTTTTTCCTCCTAAACCTCACATTTTCATACCCAGGTCCCAAAAAGTCATCTTTTCCCACTACTTTCACTCTGTAGCACACCATTGAAGCTCTTGTTTCTACACTCCAACCTACCTGCATCTCCTATCTCGAATTACTGTTGTAGCTTGAAGACCTTTAGCTTCAATGGCAACATCTAAAGCTTCTAGGTGACCGAAAGATGAAATCCTCACATTAAGATGTCACAATATCAAAGCCACAGATGGATAGTGGCTATCACATGAGTACTCCAAAGGTGCATGGGTGTACATGCAACCCTCTAGAGTTGGGCCTCATCGAGTTAGAGATCGTGGAAACTTAGATCTTCATTGGAAGGGAAAGTTACTTGGCTTCAAGAAGCACAGAGACAATGGGATGGTTGCTATTGTACAACATGTTTTTACAATGGCAACTATGAAACTTGAAAACTCTAGTAGTATGAGATATCCTGTGAATTGTAAGTATTACTCTACAATATTTTATGTTTTCTTATGTCGGATATATTTCTGAACTATTTAGATATGTTTTTGTTTGTTTCAGATATATTTCCTTCTACTTTGGTGGAAGAGCAACCACTTCATAGTCTTACACGTACTTTCCAAGCATTGCATGCAGATGTTGGTGCACTAGTCTTTCCAAATATATCTCCTGCTCAACTTTACCATGATAGAGTTTTCTTTTACACATAGATATGTTGTACCCTCTACAATGAATGGTTTTGGAAGGTTAGAGAGAATTGAAGTACATTCTCTTCTTAGCTTAGAGTGTTCAAAACCTGATATATGGTTTGTATCATCTTTGAAACAAAAGATGGTAATGGATATACATAATTCTTGAAATTCACAGAAATGTCTAGGTCTGTAGGTTTGCACTGGTCTTTTCCCATTCATTGTTTTGTATATTTATTCCAAGGATTCTCATTCCAAGAGACTTCCACCATGTTCATGTGTAAAGATATCACATATGAGCAAGTCGAAAGTCTTCTCGGTGAAAATTGGGGTTTGATGGAAGGAATTGCAAAAGGTGATAAATATCGTTGTAAAATAGGTGGAACAGGTATAGGATTTTGATATTTGAAACAACGTACTTCATTATACATCAGATTCTACTATGATTGTTGGATGTGCAAACTTGGCAAATGGATACCATTTCAAAGTTCAGAGGGATCTTTACATTCATTTGAAACAAAATTTAGATTGCCCAACAATGAAATAGAAACTATTTTAGTGAATAATCATTGGACCTTGGCTAATCTGAGAGAACACTTGATGATTATGGGGTTTGAAGGACTAGCTCAATCCAAATTCAAAATTCAAGGACATAAGGTGAGAAATGTTTCGTGCTTTTGTTAAAGTAATCTTTTCATTATTGTTTATTTTACTTTAATGACTTGAATTTCTTGCAAATTGATTACAGGTGGGCAGAAGAATGGAATACAAAATGAAAGTCCCTGTAGATTGGAGCAAAGATGGAACAGAACTCTCATTATCATAGTTCTTTTGCAACCTGATAATGTCACTTCTTGGGCCCTAGTCATTGTATCTCATGGTTTTTGCACTTTCAAGAACCTTGTAAAAAGTAGGACAATTGATTCATGTTAGATATTGTATATACCTTCTTCTCTGCAATGGTAATTTCAAAACTTTTGGAATGTCAAAAAGTATATTCACTACTTTGACAAGTGGTTGCTCATGTTTTTTTCTGTGCATTATTTTGTCATCAAAAACACATTTTTTGAAATTGCACTTCTTTAATCTATACTTTTAAAAGTGGGCCCAATCAGTTTAAAAACTTGAAACTGCTATAAAAATGGGTTCTATGTGCTCATTTCTCACATTTGCACTCTCAAAGAGCTAGAAAGCACAGACAAGCCAGTAGAATTCTCGTGCACAAGCAATGGCTGCTAGCACTTCCACTCCCATGAAATCTCCTCGAGATCTATTCATGGAGTTTTTGGATACTACAGACTACAATGGTCATACGGATTTGTATGACCTAGTCTATAGAGTCCCTAATCTTGAAGGGACAATAGCCATGAACTCCAATGTGATCGATGAGATCACAGATTTTATGGAATTCTACATGTTAAGATATGCCATAGATATTCTAGCATATGAGTGTAAATGGGTCCCCTCTGACCTGCTTTTCTACATTCATAAAGGAGATGAGGTGTTTGTGAAGTGCTTAAAGCGTTTCATGGCTGTTGTTGAGAGTTCAGGGCACCTGTTAGATGACACAGTGCCCTTAATTAAACAATTAAATAAGAAAAGGAAAGTGGGAAGAAAATATCTTTCCTATGTAGCAACAACCATCTTTTTTGTCAATGAGGAGCCCGAACCTTCACCCATGGACCTACCCCATCTTGTTACGGGGCGTTTTGTAGATGACAAGAAGGAACCCTAGACAGAAGCTCTCAACTTATTAGAAGAGAGTCAAAAAATTTTCAGAGAATTTCCTCAAGGAGTAGTGGACAAATTAAAGGAAGCCAGTACACAGAACAGTCCACCCTCCAACTTAGACCCCGTGGAACCCACTCTACCAGAGGTAGAGATGGAAATGTTTTCAGTTGTACTTGTTGATGGAGAGGAATTTTTGTTCTTGCACGATATTGAGAAGGCATTCGGTCTACGCCTTGACGAATGCCTTAGTATTTTCTGCTCAACCTCGGATGTTCCCATGGACAACACTTCTGACATTATCGAAAAGGCAACAATTCCGCTTGGTGATTCAGTTGCGGACACCATTGCATTTGTGTGTGAAGAGATTTTGAGAAAAAAGAGGTTGGAATGGTTGTTCTAGAGGCCTCTACACTTAAATCAAGATCTGCAAATCTTGTGTAGAATGAGGAATTGGCATTTACTACTATTTGCACTTATGACCCATCCTCTCATGAACAATGTATGTCTACATAGCCTCATATATTTGTTATTTTGATAGTGGGGAAACCAAATATATTAGCTCGTCATGTAGTTTCTTCACTCCACTTGATTCTACGCCTACAAGGAATACTGCCACATGCACCAACAACTCCTCTTATCCTATCAAGGGAGTTGGTAAGATCATTCTAACTACCGCTGATGGTAGTTCTTTTACATTGTCGCATGCTTTATTTATGCCAAGGATCAAGAAAAATCTATTATCGATTTCACCATTAGCCAAGATCAGCTTGGTTGTGAAATTTGTTGATGATAGATGTATAATTCATGATCTGTCAAATGGTGACATCAATATTGCTTCTAGAATTTTATGTGAATGGCTGTATAAGCTTATGGATTATGCAAAATCTATGAACGATTCAGCATGTGCACTTCAAGATTCTCAAGCTATCTCAGATGCAAAGCTTTGGCATGCACACTTTGGTCATCTCGGCCCAAACTTGAGGCACCAAACTTGAATTTTGCTAGTTTTCTATGCCTACACAAATCTGAAATGGTTTCCTCTCTACCAAACTTAAGGCACCTAGTAAACATTTCTATGAAGGTTGTACTTTGGGCAAAATATATCATTCCTCAATTCCAAAAGATGGTTCAGTACAAGCTACTAAAAAATTGCAACTTGTTCACAATGATGTTTGTGGTCCTATGCAAACACCTTCTTTTAGGAGCTACCTTTATGTTGTGACTTTCATTGATGACTTTTCCAAGCAAGCATGGGTTTATCCATTGAAAGAAAGATCCGGAGTGTTTATTTGCTTCAAAGAATTTCTATTTTTGGCTGAAAATCTCTTAGCATCTAAAATGGGCACCCTCCATTCTAATCAATGTACATTTCTTCTTATTTTAATGCATTTCTTCCTAAACGTGACATAAAAAGTCAATGTACAGTGCCATATACACCTCAATAGAATGGAGTTTTTGAAACTAAGAACATGTCACTCATGGAGATGGTAAGGTGTACGGTCAAGATTCTGGCCTTAACACATAATTTCTAGCTTAAGGTTGTTATGTGAGTAGCATATGTTAAAGTTGTGTTTAAATTGTTCTCTCATTGGGTTCTTGGGATGGTTAGGGTTCTGTAAAACAGAGGCCCTGTTTGTATTTTCCCAAATCTACAGATTCAGTTCTATGCTACTACACCGACTTAGTGTATAAAGTTAAACTATCTTTCAACTATTCAACTACTTATCTACTCTGCACATTACCACATCATTCACCGCAATACACATAAGCGCACAACTTCATCACTTTATCGCAATAACAGATCAACTTAATACTTCATCAAGACTTAACGCATTACTGAACTTAATGAACATAGTACAACATACTCAGCATATCAGCAATGAGCGCCATGCTCCACTTCACACATTCACCCAGACTAACAGTCCGACAATGACCACCTTCTGTTCACGCACGCTTCTCTTCATTAATCAAAAGAGTTACAACGGTTGCGCTACGCCCTTTTCGGTATGCGTACGACTTTTCATTTACATTATAGAAATTATGAATTCCATTCCAGCGGCTCACACTCGCATGCACGGTGGACTCAAACCCAAAATGATAATACAAAATTTAAGATTCATCTATAATGCCCTGTATATACATGGAGTGGGCTAGCTTAAAGGTGCGGGCTATTTTTTGCTTCAAAGAATCTAGCATATCTTTCTAAATTTGGGGCTCGACTAAATGGGCATCAGTTCTGACCGAACTGGCAGCGATCACGTGGGAGATTAATGCATCAGTTGAGCTTTGCAAAAAAACTTCTTGTAAATGAAAATCATTAGCAAGAGTAGCATCTCTGCGTAGCTTCATTTCCGCTATTTGTGCATCGATACATGATAATCTTTCATCTTGGGCACCTAACTATCTTTCCCGGCGTTCTAACTCTTGAGACTAAAACTGCATCGTTTTATAAAAATCTTCTCTCTCTTTTTGAACAGCTTCGACTTCCTTCTTTAACTTGAGATTCTTGGAAATCTCTGTAGAAAGTTCTTGACCTTGTTGGAATAGTTGTTCGGTAACTTTATGTAATTCTGCTTCAGCTTTAATGACATTGGTGGCGAGCGTCTGTGAAGCTTCTTCTAATACGATGAGCTTATCCCTCGTGTCATGGAGTTCATTGCCTAACACATTCATTGCATCTTGTTTATCTATAACTTCTTGCTTCAACCCTTTATTTCGGCGTCTTGATTAGCGATAATAGTATTTTCTTCGATCAATTGTTCCTGCAATCGCTGAATTTGTGTTTGCAGGGAATGAATATCTGTTTTGGCCTTGAGGAGTTCTTCTTAAAGAGGCACTATATCTGCTTCCAGGGTGTCAACTTTGCTTTGCAGATCTTGACGAATAGCTTGTTGTGCCGTCTGTAGTTGAAGGGGTAATTTTTGGGATAACTTTAATAAAAACATAAATGGCCCATTGATGCCAATTGGGTGAATATAACAAGGATGGGAAGAGGAGGTGTAGGCTGCGATGGTTGGGCAGAAAGGAGGTGTGGAGACGGGGGTGGAGAGTAGTCAGGAGACGAAGGAACTTTGGACGAAGCCTCACGGACTCCGGCTAGAGGCGATGATGGAGAAGCAGCAGAAGCGGCAAGAAGTGTGGTTGGAGGAGGAAGAGGAAGAAGAGGTGTCTGGACCAAAACAATGTCTGTTTCATGTTGGGGCAATGACGAAACAGCGGCAATTTTGATAATTTCCTCTTTAGCGCTTTGCTGTTGCATTGACGTATCTGCTTGATCATCTGCTACTTGTGAGGATGATTGATGACAAACAAGGACAGTGCTATCATTCACTTTATCCATCACAACCTTATCATCTAGTTGTTGTGTTTCATCCCGCCGTGAAGTTTCGACCACATCTTCCATAATAACATCGGGATCCTGCTCCTAACTAGGAGAAGATGATGCAGATGCTACCTGTAATGAAGTTGTGGTATCATGAAAGACTTCAACTTCTTGTGCAGCGGTTGATACCTGCACTTGACTTTGTGATGGGCTGATGTGTCTGAGCTTGCGCTGGAAGAATTGGAGAAGGTTTTCATCATCGTCGATCTCCAACATTTGTGTAGACTCTTCATGTAATAGAATCGTAGGCACTGGAGGAGGTTGCATGGCCTGAATTGTCGGAAGGAGGAAAGCTCGGATGTGTGGCAAACGAGTTCACGGGATCTCATGCTTGGCCAATTGCCTAGTAATGACCTAGCATTCCCGATGAATTTGCCGAAAAAAGAAAGAAGCAAAATTAACCGCTTCTCTCGCTGCGGTATCAATCATCGAGTAAAAGGTGTGAGAAATGCCATAGGTGCATTTTTGGAGATTTAGGGTGGCGACAAGGAATTGGAGTGCGATACGATCTGGTTCAGGACGACATAAAATGGCAAACTCGTTGGACGAGTGGCGGGGAAAGAGTTCTTTCATCGTAGCCATGGGTAAGAGAGGTCCATCAACAAGACCCTCATGAGGGAGACCGAATCCCTCAGCAATGGTACTAAGGGTGACTACAATGTGGGGGCTAAGACATGGCAGCAGCCAGCATTGTTCTGTAGCAGGGGTAGCAGCAATGGCAGAGATTATCTATGCAAAGAAGGGATGACACTCCACTGAATGCCAAGGCAATTCAATGAAGGTCAAGAGGCCACGGACACGCAGATACTCGCGCACTTCTGAAGCGAGGCCAGACCAGAAGGTGAAAATATTTGCCAGAGCTTCCATGGCACAGACGAAAACACACAAAAGCATAGTTAACACGGAGCTCACAAGCACACAAGTACGCAATAGCAAAAAACAGCATGAAGAACAGGATTAGGTAGGAACGGCGAAGGAATCACGCAGAAAGAAACATAATCATAACACAGTATTGGAAATATACAAACATAATGGCGACATGCATGCATTAACATAATCAAAGACATAGAAGGCTACTACTAATCATGGTTAGGTAAGAAAACAGAAATATTACGATCAGTCAGTCAACCGAGACATGCAAATAGGGAAAGATTGACGAGTCAAAACAGTGGGAAAAAACGGATGTGGGATGAAAAGACCGATCAATCATCATGAGGAAGAAGACAGAGAATAGTAGGGATGAAGCTTCGATCCATTGATTGCCTTAGGGAGAAGGGTACCAGTTAAGGTGGATAACCGGAAAGTCCTTGGTCCCACTTGTTCGGCAATACGGTAGGGACCAAACCAGCACAGTTTAAACTTTCCCGTGGATCTATTACATTTAGCGTTGGTTTATCGTAGGGTTTTAAGGAAATGATCATGGGTTCTTGCTTGTCTGAGATGAACTTCCTGTAGCACCAGAAAACTCTCGAGGGGTTGTTCATCCATAGACCGTAAAGCATCCAATCAAAAAGGAAATGATTCTTCTAGTAGTAACTAACTAGGAACCACCAATTCCATAGGGGCAATTGCCTCCAAACCATATGCCAACTTGAAGGGAGTTGTTCCGATCGCCACTTTATATGTTGTACGGTAAGCCCATAATACCGCAGGTAGGAATTGGTCCCATCTCTCCAGGCAATCCAATACGAGTTTCTTTAAGATGTTCAACAGAGATTTGTTTGTGCTCTCGGAAAGGCCATTCGCTCGTGGATAGTAGGGGGAACTGAACTTATGCACAATCTGGAAGGTATGAGTAAGCCATTGCATTAATGTGTTAGCAAAGTGTGTACCTTGATCAGTCACAATCTCCAAGGGTAAACCATAGCGTGGAAAAATATCTTTCATCAAACATTTAGCAACCATAGTAGCTGTGGCTGACCGTAGAGCCCAAGCTTCATATTTTTCAGCTTTAGGTTCCAATTTATGCCTCAATTGAGATGGCACATATGCATATGCCAAACATCCAAATACTTTGCAATGATCTAGAGTAGGTCTCTTACTGCACCATGCCTCATATGGTGTCATACCCTGCAAAGCTTTACATGGTAATCTATTGACCAAATATGTAGCTGTATTTACAGCCTCAACCCACAAATAATTTGGGCACTTTTTCTCCTTCATCATGGATCTTGCAAACTCAACAAGAGTTCTATTCCTCCTTTCTGCTACACCATTTTGTTGAGGAGAGTACCTGCAAGTAATTTCCCTTTTTATACCTGCATTCCACAAATAATCATTGAACTCATTAGAGAAATACTCTCCCCCTCCATCTGACCTTAGTCTCTTCAACTTATGACCTGTAATTCTCTCTGCATACACATGATAATGTTTGAATGTATTGAATACCGCTGACGTATCTTTGATCACATAGATAGTGATCCATCTGGTAGCATCATCATCATAAATCACATAATACCTTGAACCATTGATACTGAAATATTTTGATGGTCCCCACACATCTGTGTGTACCAACTCAAGCTTCTCTGAATACATAAAACCATGCTAAGAATAAGATTGCTTATGAGCCTTACCTAATTGACATGCCTCACATTTGTATGTCATATGTTGACCTGCAACATTAGGCAATCCAAGCACTGAACCATTGTTAACCAGATCTTTAATACCTCTTTCATTGAAATGTCCAAGCCTTTTGTGCCAAAGATCTAACTCAGAGATCTTATGTCCTCCATAAGTGAACAAGGCATGACCAACATTACCTTGAATCTTCAATGTGAAGATTCTTCCTTCTTTCTTCCCTGAAACAATTTGTTTATACCCATTGCTAGGGTCTTCCACAAACACTCCTTCATTAGTGAACCTAACTTCATAACATTTATCAACAATTTGGGCTACACTTATCAGATTCTTAGGAATTGTAGGAACATACAAAACCTTACTCAAGAGAGTACTAGCATCCTTGGCCTTCAGTGATCCAATTGACTTCACATTGTGCTTTGTATTGCCACGTGTTTGAACTACATGATTAGTTACCTTACTATCCAAATCAGTCATCAAAGCTATGTTGCCACTCAGGTGATTGCTACACCCTGAGTCAATGTAGAAGACTCTTTGGTCTTCACTTTGCCTTTCACAAGTTGCATTCATTATCAATGTTGAATCCTCCTTCTGATCTAAAGCATAATTGTAGTAGGTATTGTTGTATTGTTGACTTTGGAATCCTCTACCTGCATTTCTTCCAAAGTAACCTCTACCTTTGAAATTATCTCTTTGATTTGTGCCACCTCTTCCTCTTGAATTAAAATTCTGATTATGTCCACCATTACTCTGAGTATTATGCCAACAATCATTAGCTAAGTGATTTGTCTTACCACAAATCCAGCAATCTTTGACTCCATCTTTATTACTCTTGCCTCTTCCTCTACCTTTGCCACCTCCTCTTCCTCTTAGGAAGTTAGCTTGGCTAGTTGTACCTTCATCTTCATTTGCTTGTTGCTTCCCTTTGATATTCTTCTTCTTATCCTTTGAATACATTGCATGACCTGTACTTTTATCACTTTCTCCTTTGACATCCTGCTCAAAGGTTAGCATATGTGCTAGCAACTGATTTAGGTAAGGAGTAAAATGATCTAGTGATAATTTAGTAGACAAAATGAATGGCTTCCATTTATCATCACCTCTCAAACCTGTGAGGATTTGCCATACCAATTTATCCTCCTCAATATCTTCATCAACTGCTCCTAATGCATCTACAATGTCCTTCATCCTTGTTACATAATCTGAGATGGATTGAGAGGCCTTCTTCTTGAATGTTGTAAATTCTACCCACAAGGATGCCTTCCTTGACTTTGTGGCGTTTTGGAAATGCTCTTCCAAAGCATTCCATATATCACTTGCACTTTCAAGAACTCTAATGTGAGGTAGCAAGTAGTCATTAACTGCCATGTAGATAATGCTCCTAGCTTGAGCATCTTTCTTCATCCAAGTCTTCAAATCTGATAATTCTTCCCTAGTTGGAACACTAGGATCTCTAAACTGATGTTTTTGTTCTTCACCTGTAATATAACCTATCAAGTCTTTGCTCATAAGATGAGCTTCCATCCTCATTGACCATGCTGGATAGTTCTCTCTATCCAATTTCTCTATCTGAAGAGAATCTCCCATCCTTTCTTCACCTGTGTATTAAATCCTTCAAGCTTTATGAGTAATAAGATTACCTTTGCTTTGAATGAAGTTCCTTTTATCTTCCTTGATATCTTCTGGCCTCCTTCTCAAGCTTTGCTTTCAAGCTTTCACCTTTTGAATCTTCAAATGTTGAATTCTTTATAGCTGCAGCAGTTGGGGTCCTCCTTTCTTCAATTTTGATACTTCCTGCTCCGATACCACTGATGGAGAGTGTTAATCTCCAAATTAACAAGCTACTCTCGAAGTTAGAGCACCTCTATATCAAGAGTAACTCAAAACCTTCACCAATTTGGAGAATCAATACTCAATTATCAAAATTTTGAACAAATTGTGACGAAGATGACTACACAGAAAATCTGTTGCACATAACTCTCTCATTGACTTATCAAATGTGTAAAGTTTTTTATAAAACTTTGCATAAGGTCTCATCTATAGTTTTTGCACCTTCTCCAAGTTAAATCGTTTCAAAAGACTCAGTAGATCTTGAGAAATCATCTCAACAAGTCACCTATGTCTAAAACTGCTCTTCTGAGAAGTCGATTTAGACACCTGTAACTTCTAACATTTGCTTCTCTCAATCTAGAACCCATTTATGCAAATGCTTTTTTTCATAGGTAGCTTACCTTCCAACTTAAAGAATGACTACTTGCTTGCTCAAAACTTTACACTGTGGAAGGAGAATTGACCAAAACATTAGCATCGAATTTTACGCCTCCTCTAACTTCTCTTCTTTCCATTTATACATGTAAATGTTCCTACACTAAATTCTCTCAGCCTAATCACAATTAGAAGCTGAAATTTTGTACAGAGGTCAATCAACTGTAGACTTAGAATTGTACAAAAGCATTTCACAAAAGATTCAACAGAAGAGGAGAATACTTAGAAAGATCGGGTGCAACATTTCTTCATTCCTAGAAAATTTTACATCTGAGTGATGAGAGAGATCCTACTCACTTCTAAAGTGTCTAATGACATCTAATTCTCCTCAAATCTTGTTCTTACACAATCTCTCATATTTTCTCTGACATTTTCTTTGTATATATAGGCAAATATTTACAAGCTCATGACCATACAAAAGTATAAGATGAAGTGACTCTAAATTAATGTACATATGTATACACATCTTCATCCTCTGAATATATATACTTTCTCCATGCTTCATAACTTGGTCTTTTCTTCAATCCTTGACTTCAACCCTTCACCAAAACTTCAATTGTTGATTGCCTTGCACCAACACTAATATGGGTTGTAATATTCTTAAAGATGGTGAAGTGTTTAGACTCTTGGGCATTTCCATGGGGTTTAATGTTTCTATGGCTCAAAGGTGGGATTGGGTTCTTGAAAAGTTCAAAAAACCACTTATTTTACTGGTATGATTCTTACAACTCCCTACCCCATAGATGCTTTATTCTCAAACATTATGTGTTACCTAAACTTGTTTTTTCTCTAGCCTGCTAGTCTCCTTCCAAAAAGCAGGTCAATCAGGTTGTTTCCCTAGCAAGGAGATTTCTTTGGGGAGGTAATGTTCATCACCAAAAGGTTACTAAAGTCTCTTGGGATATATGCTACCTCCCAAAATCCCAAGGGATTTTAAGTATCATTTGTGCTAACAAAATGGCTGACAACCTTGCTGCTAAGTGGGTTTTAAGGAGTATTGGATGTACTGATATTTGGGTTGTTCTTTTGTAGAGAAACCTATCTAAATTCTTCATCTCTGGTTATAAATCTTGGAGGAACATTAATCTCTGGGACATGATTGTTTCCCTCAGGCTATAACTGCTGTTGGGAGCTATCTTGTGTGTAGATTCTAGAATGCATGGTTTAAACCTAAAAAGCATTCTGCTCACAAAGGGAAAATGTTATGTGCTTCTGATTTTTTTTTTGCAAGAGTCCCCTTGGCTTGGATGGATAGCTAAGTGGAACAACATTGCTATTGCGATTAAAGAACATAAGTGCCATAAAGTTGGATTAAAAACTTGGAGTGACTTGATGGCTAATGGGGAGGTTATTATTGATCAGGAGCGTCTCAATCTTCTGACATCTCTTTCTCTTGCTTGCAAGTCCTTGCTACTCACAAATCCATGATGGCTGAGAAGCTGGAGGGTTGCATCAGGATCAGAGTGAGGCTTGATGATATTGCTAGTCTTATCTTCAAGGCCTTCAAGAGGTCAAGAAGGAGCATTAATCAGATATTACCCAAACTCAATAGAAGATGGGATCTTAGTTGGTCTACCAAGCAGTGGTTTTATAGATTCAAATCTTTGTGGGCCTTCCCTGATTATATCAAACAGTCCTTTCTTCTACCGCTCATTATTCATAATGGGTTATGGATAAGCCCCAAATTCAAGAAAATTATCATTAATGGAGGACTTTGTACATTTTGTGGCAAGGTTGAAGATGTTGACCATCTTTTTTTGAGTGTTTCCATGCTAAAGAATTTTGGCAGATTGTGGAGCATTATCTTCTCTCCAAAGGTAGCCCTAGTCTCAACCAAATTTCTCTCATTATTGGTTGCTACAAGAATATGGATTTATTGTATGGAACATTTGGAGAGGACACATTTTGTAGAACATAAGGATCAGTAGAAACAATGCTATTTTTTGTAAAGCAAATAGAAATTTCCTTAAGTCTCTTCCAAGAATTTTGAAAAAAGCCTCTAAAAAATGTAAAGCAGCCATCAAAATTTCTATGCAAATGTATTAGCTGGACAAATACATCGCACCTGCTCTGTGATCTATAGTTGATTAGGGCTACATTCTACCAATTCATGCTCAGTTGTACCTATAGTAATATTCTGCTCGAATAGAGAAAAAAGGCACAGAGAAATTTTAGCGACCGTAATTTTGTCAGATATTCATTTTGTCACTTGCAGCTTGCATTTTGACTTCACGTTTTGAATTAGAATTTATTATGACAAATGTCCTAAGTCCAGTGCATTCAGTCTAGCACATGTTCGTGCAATTATGGATTTGATGCAAATTGTATTGAGTACATTGCATTTGTTCGAGCACCTATTCTTGCATTTATCAAATCTCAACTCTAAATTTACATGCATTATTTTACACTTAAGTCCCATCCCAACCATTCAAAACTCATCACTTAAGCACGGAGACCAAACAAATTCAAGTGTTGAGTGATATTTCCATTGCTCTTATCTTGTGCAAAGGTCTAAACTTCAAACTTTGTGTGACCATCACTTTTCTGTTTGGGCACATTTCTTTGATACAAGATCTTTGTACTCGCTATCTAAGATATCTTTTGTACTTCTTCTAAGGATTTTAGCTCACCAATCTTGGGTCATAGGACACTCCAAGTCCTCAAGGGTACCCACTTTGTAAGCATACTTTGTATTCATTTAAAGGTTACTTCTCAAGGGTACCACCACTCTATTTTGGCACATTTTGGCACTAAGTGCCCCACCTTGTAACATCACAAGCTAAGAACAGGATCTTGAGTGTGTGCTTTTGTGAGTCTGAGCTATTCAAAGCCCACCGACAAAGTCTTCCAACTTGTAAGCCTACTCTAACGCTAGTGTGGTGTGCAAAGGGCTACTCTAAGCCCCCCCTTGCCTTTGTTCAACATGTCCAAATTGTAGGGCTGTTCTAAGCCCCCTCCCTCTCCAAGGATTTCCGGTGTGGTGCTAAGCCTTTCAATTTATTTCCAAATTTTGTGATTATTTTCAAGTATTTTTTTAGTGCACAAGTGTCTTTGAAAGTGTTTTTAAACACTTCATACTTTCTTTTGCAAAGCACAAACTCACTTCTTTAGGAGTTCAAGTTCACTCAAACTTTGTAATGTCAAAGAGTGAAGTTAGCACATCATCTATGGCCAATTTCTTACCTTCCGTCACACCCATATTCATGCCCAAGGATGAAAGATTAAATGATCAAAACTATAATCTTTGGAAAGATGTAATGAGAGCATATCTGTACACCAATCTCCATCACGATGTAGTAGATGGGTCCGAACCTGAGCCAAATAAGGCCAACAATCTAGAATCTTGGCATATCTAGAACATTAAAGATAAAAGGGCACTAGGCCAACTTCTACTTGCTTGTGATGGACTCACCAAAGGGCACATCACGGCATGTAAAACATCCAAGGAAACCTATGGTACTTTAGCGCCTTATACAAAGATAAAATACCCTCGAGGATCTATGATTTAGAAGTAGAGTTCCATAATCTAAGTATTCAATTGCAAGATACAATCACAAAAGTCGTAGCTTAGTTTGACTACCAATGGAAATTAGCACTTTATGGTTGTTCCAGTGAAGATATGGCCATCAGGCTACTTAACAAACTACCTAGGTCATACGAGACCTTTGTAACAACCTTGTACAATCAAGGGCATGTTCTAACTTGGGAAGACATCCATCATAGTTTGCTCCTTTAGGACTCGCCAGCTAAGTCGACCTCCTCCCAAGAGATTGCAATGAAGGCCAAATGTCCCTTTAACAAAGGCAAAAATACTAGTCATCATGCGAGCAATGGACTACTTCCTCCAAGAAGTATACTTGTAACTTTTGAGGAAAAATGGGTCATTTAGAGAAATTATGCTATAAGAAGAAACATACCTCGAAGTCTTCTAGTTCCAAGCATTTATCAAAATCTTCACAACACAGATCACATTGCTCTAGCGAAGAATTCTTTATCTCGACCAAGGCAAATGCTCTAGTTACATCTAGCTCCCCTCACAAATGGATCGTTGATAGTGGAACGACCTCGCACATGTGTAAAGATAAAGATTCTTTTCAAGAACTTGAAGAGCACATAGGTAAAGTGTACCTTGGAAATAACAAAAGTCTTCCTATAAAGGGAAACACAAAGTACAGATCACCAACGCTCAAGGGGAACGAAAATCCCTTTCAAATGTGTTATTTCTTTCCAATTTATGCATGAACTTGCTGTTAGTAAAAGCAATTACTGGTCATAACAAAAAGGTGTTGTTTGATAACACCTCAAAAAGGTGTTGTTTGATAACACCTCTTTCAAAGTCATTGATGCTCATACAAAAGACATAATTGCCCAAGGCATTGAAGAGAAGGGCTTATATAAATTATCTTATTTTATATCCAAGGAATCACTATCTAGTTTTTGGCACCAAAGATATGGCCACACATCCTACTTACCAAGAATTTCTTCATCCTAGATATTGAAAGGATTGCCCAAGCTTGGGCAACTCAATGATGCTATCAGGCTTGCACTCAAGGAAAGCAACATATGGATCCCATTCCAAAGGAAGTGTCAACAAGTGCTAGGAAGCCTTTAGTCGTTATCCACATGGACATTTGACATTTGTGGACCCATGAACAACCTTGGTCTCTTAGTGGATCACTCTACTTCTTTCTTTTAGAAGGTGACCACTCCTACTACATTTGGGTGTATTTCTTGAAATGAAAGGTAGATACTTTTACGTAATTTTGTGAATGGATCAGCCAAGTGGAGAATGAAGCTTCCAAGTGCATTAAGACCATTCGATCAGATGGAGGTAGTGAATTTATTAATCACACTTTTGACAACTTCTTAAAAAAAATGGGATCAAATGACAAGTTACTCAACCACACACTCCATCCCAAAATGGAAATAGCTGAGAGGAAGATCCGACGTGGGATGTAAATGGTGAGGACTATGCTTCATTAAAAAGAGTTACCCTACAAGTTTTGGGCAAAAGTCGTGCATACTACTATTCACATACTTAATCAAGGCTTCAAAAGTGCATTTCACAACAAGACACCATTTGAAGCATACTATGGAAGAAAGCCTAACGTGCATTACTTTTGAGTATTTGGCAGTGAATCATTCATCCACGTGCCAAAAGAAGATCACAATAAATTGCAATCCAAGTCTAAGAAGCACATCTTCATAGGGTATAGTGAGCAATCAAAAGCATATCACTTATATGATCTTGAAAACCACTCCATCACAATATCTAACGATGTAATATTCAATGAAGCTTCCACATACTCCAATAAGAATCCAACAACAAGTTTTAGTTCACCCATCTACACTATAGAGGGGAAATCAGTCTTTTCCAAATCAGAAGCAAGTACTTCAAGTCAACCGAGAAGATCTCAAAGACTTATTGACAAGAGAGAGTGAGAACAAAGTGATTATATCAATTATGCCTTGATGCATTAGATTCAACAAATCCCAGAACCTTTGAGCTACAAAGAAGCTCAAGGACAACCCAAGTGGGAAGGACCTATGCAAGTGGATATTGATGCCATAGAGAAGAACAAGACTTGTACTCTTGTTCCTAATTCCACAAATCATCAAATTATAGGAGTCAAGTGGCTCTACAAGATCAAATACAAATCACACGGAACATTAGATAAGTACTAACCAAGGTTGGTAGCTAAGGGATACAAGCAAGAACATGGTATTGACTATGAAGAAACCTTTGTGCCTACTAAAAGATTCACAACCATAAGAATCATCTTAGCATTAAGTGCTCACTTTAAGTGGCCCATTTACCAGTTGGACATCAAAAGTGCATTCCTCAATAGGGATCTTTAAGAAGAAGTATACGTTGAAGAACCTGAAAGGATTCAAGATCAAAGGAAAGGAAGTCCAAGTATACAAACTTCACAAACCACTTTATGAACTCAAGAAAGCTCCTAGGCCCTGGTGTGAAAACACGTCTCAAGAGATTACTCTGACGCAGTGTACTTCTCAAGAGAACCTAGCAAACATGTTCACAAAGCCTCTAACTCTAGTTCTGCACCAGTGCTTGGTGGACCTCTACAGCATTCAAGAGCTCGAAAATGGAGCTATAGAGGGGGTGTTGATGACATGATTGCGCCTACATCATCTACATTTGTATCCGCATGAGTGCATCTCCATTTTGTATCTAGGAGACACTCCATTTCTAGTTTATTTCCATTTTATATTGTATTTCCTTTGTATTTGGGTACCTTGCCATTTGCTTCTACCAGTTTTATTCATTCTCCTTTCGAGGGAATTATCCCACATGGGATGTACTTTGGAGAGCCCCTCCCAAATCTATATAAGGATGGCCTCTCCCCCCATTTGTACTTGGTTAGAAGCTTGAGGAGCCTACTCCATGCTCTTGGCAAGCTCATTTCTAATTCATATGAGTTTATCCATTTCATGGTCTACTCATTTTGAGTCTCACACACTCTTTCTTTTGTGAGTACACTCTTCTTTTCATTTTTTTTCCTCATGTATACTCTCTATAGTTGATAGATCCATCATATTTTTCCTTTATCTTATATATCGATCTTCAACCTATGACGTTTGTAGATGGAGTCTTGGGTACGGATTCCCAAGTTTGATTTTCCTATAAAGCATCATCTCTTCTTTCATAATACTCATCCACTTAGGACAAGATCATAGTACTTCATCATAGAGAGAAATCACACCAACCAATTAGCCCAAGATTTCCCATAGAAAAAACAAATAGTGACATAGACATATCTACAACCCTATTGGTATCAAAACTATTACCAGCATCAACCCTATTAGAGGAGAAAACACAAATACCAGCAGGATTACCAATCCCAACATAGACCACAACATGTTTTAGGACAACAACCACCACCCCTTACAAATGTGTTCTTGATTGAGTATGTTGCAATGAAAGAGAATCAAGATAGGGCCCTAGAGCAAGACTCTCCTTTGATTACAAAGAATGATCCTAATGCGAATATGTTTCACTCTTCACACAAAGATAATGTACCAACATACTATATAAATTCACAAGAGCATCAACAAGCTTATCAATAAAAAGCCGGTCCACTTGGGTTTAGTTGGGAACCTCATTATACAAATGTCATGTACATAGATCCCAATCCCAGATCGTCGATGATAAAGCCTAGGCCACAGACTTCCAAGAAACCATTTTGTAGGTGTCAAGGAGATCATTTCATGTGTGAATGTCCAAAATCTAGTATGATTCAAGGCTTTTCTCTAGATTGTGGAACATATCATTTGTGATTTGTGATTGCCATAACATTTCAGCTAGTGCATCTAAAGTAATTGCGATCAACATGGTAGGCATAGTGAAAGGTTGTAGTGGAAGCATGGCTAGTGTGGCTCCTATCTAGGAAATTACTTGAGCACAAGCTTTGTAGTATACAAACAAAGTAGAGAAAGAAAAGGAATCTAATTCTAATTAGTTCAGAGAGCCTAACCAAAAGAAGGCTATAACATGGAGAGATGTCAAAGATAGAGTTAAAAGAAATTGATCAAAGAAGCTCGTGGAACCAAAGGGTAATATGAAGGAAGCCAAAGGAAAAAACTTGGAACTCACATGTCAAAATCACTCACTCCTCACTCGATCCTCTCATATCCCATCTTTTCGCTAAGCTAGACTCAGTCTTAGAAAAATTCGCTCCAAAGGGCTTAGATATGATGTTCAAAGCATGCAAGGCTCATCTTAAAGAAGGACAAAATGTAGATGAATTAGAGAAAAGCTATTGTAGAGCTAATTTGGAGATTCAAAGAACTAAGCTATGTATCGGAATGTTTGAACTAGCATAAGCTATGTTTGAGGCCAGTCAACCCTTCAATTAAACCAATTTAGTTAATACAAACCAATTTAACTAAATCAAACCAATTTAGCTAAATCAAACCAACATTTCCAAAGACTATTAGAATCATCCCAACAAATTACAATGAATAAAAGGGCTTTAATATGGCAAAAGACTCATTACATCAAAAATGAGGGAAGAAGTTTCTTGCAAAGAGAAGCTTATGTTCCTAACTCAATAGGGTTTCAAATTCCTCTCCCCATTATGAAGTACTCTTAAGAGATCTTCTAGGAAATCCAAAAAGACAAGTGGTCTAATGAACAAGGGAATTCCATTCCAATTAAAGAGATTGATGATCTACAAGGTAAATTTCCCCAAGAAATCCAATCTCTCTATAGAGATCATATAGAATGATAGTTAGAAGATGGATTAAAATTCTAATCTCGAGTTACTGATATTCACAGGGCCATGGGAATCCAAATCACTTCATTTGAGAGCCCCCATGGTATTAGTAAGAAATGAAGATTCATTCTTGCCTAGGAACATGAAAGCACGAAAGAACACTAAATTGAAATGTCATATCACTTTAGAAGAGCTCAAGAAATTGAAACCCGAGTTGTGGAAACATGTGCCAAATCATCATAAAACTTGATTTATTCTATTCAAAAGCATGATCCAAGAGAAACTACCTAAAATCCTGATACATAAGATAAGAGACATTAGCAAAGGTGAGGAAGGTAATACATATCTTCCCATTACCTTTCAGGGGCACACCACCAAGGAAATTCTAGATTTCAAGTGTAAGTGTTTCCATTGCTACCACATCCTTATGAATGTGTTGAGGTAAACTAGCTTTTCAGCCCACTTGAATAAAACTTCAAATGAATTATGGAAATATTGAATTACTTTTAGGATTACTAGAAGCGATCACTCTCACATGTAGTAGAGTAGAGTTCGAACATATGTCTTCCATATGTGTGTTTGGAAAGAATCATGTGTACAAAATGATACTAGGGAGGAACATTGATGCACCAATTATAGATACTATAAGTCTAGGTTGCCAATTCTTTATATTCTTAGCACTAGGGGGTAAGGACTAACATCGATCCAAGAGAAGACATATATAGAGATGTCCCATCCCTAGAGTGGAAACCTATCCACAAGATCCAACAAGATTTAGTAAATGTTCATCTAGTGAACTCTTCTAATCCATCTTGGATGCATGAAGGCACTAATTTGTGTACATGTAAATGACCTAAGAAACAAGAGAAAATATTAGAGTCTAGAGAAATAGGCACATCCCAAAATACTAGACTTATACATAACCAAGCCTATGCACCAATGATATTCCCTAATGAGAAATTCAACCACATGGTTGGGCTGAAGTACTAGCCACATTGGACATAGAAGTAAATGAAGAACATGGACTTCCCATTATGATGAGGATGGCTATGATATATCCCTAATTATGTGTGAATTCATAGAGGATGATGAGGACCTAGAATAGAGTTCCATGCTCCACCCTTTTGTCCCAAGTCCACTTTCATTCTCATGCAAGCACATATATCCCACATGCAAGGGAATTCTCCCAAACTCCATGTAAGCAAGGCCTCTCCTTCACTCCACACAAGCCATTCACTCAAGCTCTTGGCAAGAGTGTCCTCACTCTCCTCATGGAGTCATCATGTTCATAGAGCATCTTATGTAAGTCATTTCCATTTTACTTAACTCATCATGTTTTGTTATCTTTTACTCCTTCCTCCATAGCTAGTTAGATGTGTGTATGTGAGTAGAGTAGGGGTTCTCTTTTCAATTTCATTATGGAATCAGAGCATAGGTTTTCGTATTGCTTTTATTTTCAATCTATGATCCTAGTTATTGTTGTTTCCATTTTACCTCCTATAGAAATTCATCATCATCATATACCCTCCTTTCTATTAGCTCTTAATCCCTCCCGCCCTCCCTTTCTCATTTTGAAATAATAGTGCTTTAAAGCACTATTACCATCTTATTTAAGCATGTTTAGCACCATTTTTTGTCTTTCTTACCATCGGCACATGTTTTTATTTTGAAGGTTTCATCTTTAGTTTATTTCTTTTTATTATATAGATTAGAATAATAAAGATCTTTCAATACTATCATCTGTAATAACTCAATGTGTTTCTCCTCGAGAAGCCAAGGTGCATATAACGACATGATCAGTGATTGCTCATGAGAGCAAAATCTGGCAATTTTCCCATCTTGTGCATTCAATCAGAGTGGGAGCGATGATGGACAAGTCTCCTAAATTTTAAATGTAGGAGTTGCATGTATCTCTACTCAAATCAAGGAAGGTGCAGAGGTTGACAACATTCTGTTGTGCCTCTAATAGAGAATTGGGCTTATCTCAGATCATTGAGGAGCTCCTCTACTGCATGCATGGTGGCTCATGGTGGAGCCTCGATTCATCTCCCAAAAGCTACCTATACAGAGGGCAAGATTGAATGTAGCACATGTAAATCCACTCTGTGATAGAAGATGGATTGCATAATGCCCTGCCGTTTGTGAGATGATTCACATGCGCCACCTGCTTAAGCTCTTTCAAATACAAGCTAAAGGTTCGGTATTTCCAATAATTGGTAAGAAATCAAGGAATGGTGTACCATCTATATTCTCTATTTAGGCAATCCTCTTCACTCTTCTTTCATTCAATAGAAGCATGTAAGCACACCTAAAGACTACCTTCTTTATTGATGAAGAAGCAAGAAGTGGAGAAAGCTCAGAGCAAGTGATGGGTATAGCAGCAATAGCTCAAAGCATTGCCTCTCAGAGTAGGCATGACGCTTACTTTGATGGAATATTACCACCAGACCTGCAAATATTAGTAAACAACTAAAAGAAAAACTTGACCCACAGAAGTTGGACCACAGGCTCACACAGATAGCATAGGGAAGCCGTAGAGTAGATGGGAGTCTCGTGCTATGCCAAACTTGAAGGAAGAGTTTTACTACCACTACACATTAATTAATGGATGATCAATTGAAGAAAGTGCTTTAGCGCCTCAAAATTCAAGGTCGGAAAAACAGGGAGCAGGTGGAGTTGATCTCTTCATGCGAATCCAGCCAGAAGATGAAAATATCGAGCTTTTGGAACGAGAGCACCTGTGGAGGAGTATGAGGTGTTGCCCAGGAATAGCTTGTTTATAGTACAAGCTGCACTTTGAGGCCACTACAAAGCACCAAGACAAAATGTAGTAAGGATCAGAATGGATGTGCTGTTGTTGAGTAGGCATTCTTGAAGGATTGAAGGTTAATCACCATGGTGAGGGTCGATGACCTTTCCCAAATATGATGCAGTGAGCCAGGCACTCCAAACTGAGCAATTCATAGCCATATTCTCCCATCATTCCTCAATCAAAGGAACGCACCAGAATGGAGAAGCCTCAACATTTAATGTAAATCAAATACTCTCATGTGCCACAAACATAATAACTTCAATCTCTAGATTTAGAAAATGAATAGTTAGTGAGGTGGTGTGTGAATTAAATGTCTCTAGAGCATTCAACAAACGAGATAGCCAGTTGTCAGGGACTAGCTAAAATTTAGCAATGAATGAAGTAGTTACAGTATGGTAGTTTCCATTCTTCACTCTTATTAATGGCATTCGAGGTGCATCCCTCAAGTAGATATAAGGGAATGCATACTTCAAAATTTTTGGAGGCCCACTCTAGCGAGATTCACATGATTTCGAACAAAAATGGGATATTTAATTTCACAATGCTCATTTGATATGGTCCCAATGGCACATTACAAGAGTGATGTCCATTTCATACATGCTTAGGTCATGCATGGCTATTTTAATTTTGATGCCCTTGACAACATGCATTTTTATCAAATTTATGGCATAGTTCTCCTTGTAAGGGATTAGATACCACCTTCCTAAAGAAGGTAGGACCTTCCCAAAGCCATAAATATCTCATGGTTCCATGTATCATCTCTCTTTCAGCTCAAAGATCCAATCAATGGAAGGACACCAACAACTACAAAAGCCCACATAAAGTCTCTTTTTCATCCAAGCACATAAATGGCCCCATGTGAAGGGACTAGACACTGCCACATAACAAAGTAGTAAGACCTTCCCTATGGCTTGCACAAATATGTACTTCATCAAAACCACAAAGGGAGGAAAATGGTTCCAAAACACTACCTACCCCATGGTGTAAACCCTAATGTCTAGGGATCTGAGTCACCATGCTCATAGAGCATCTTATGTAAGTCATTTCCATTTTACTTAACTCATCATGTCTTGTTATCTTTTGTTCCTTCCTCCATAGCTAGTTAGATGTGTGTTTGTAGCATCTTATGTAAGTCATTTCCATTTTACTTAACTCATCATGTCTTGTTATCTTTTGTTCCTTCCTCCATAGCTAGTTAGATGTGTCTATGTGAGTAAAGGAGTTGTCTTTTCAATTTCATTAGAATCTGTAGTTGTCTTTTCAATTTTCATTAGAATCTGTAGTGATAAAACCCTTTAGTGATTCAAAGGAAAAATTATTGTATCAAGTAGAAGCAAAACAATAAAAAGAACTTACACCCAAGAACAAAATATTATTAGCCCATAAAATTGAGGATTAAGAAAAGAAGAAGAATCATAAGAAATCTCCATATCTATTTGAAGTACTATAGAACTTTAAGGATACAAAATTGAAGATAGGAAAATTCTAGTGAGAACGACAAAGAGAGAGACACAAATGGGAGACACTTATGACAATAAATAACTAAGGAAAAAAATCATAATGACATTTGAAGAGCAAGAAGAACAATGCATGTACATAGGAGATGATTTAAGGGATGAAGATGAAAGAATCATTGAATATCCTAAGAGAATATAGAGATGTATGTGCAAGGACATACAAAGATTTGAAAGATGCTGATCTAGATATTTGATCACATCAGATCCCTAAACATTATAGGTGAAACCCACAGAATAGAAACCTTACACATATAACAATACTTATGTAACTAAGATCAATGGATAAATTAATAGATTGAAAGAGTTTGGATTCATATATGAAATTGAGCATGGTAAATGGATATCCCCCATTGCAGTTGCGACCAAAAAGAATGGTTAACTGTGCATGTGTATTAACTTGAAAAAAGTTAAATCAACCACAATAAGAGATGGTTATGCACTTCCTATGATAGAACAATTGTTAGAATGAGTAGTAGGCAAGGAAGTTTATAATTTCCTAGACATATTTTCACCTGATAACCAAGTGTCCAAAGCCCATGAAGATCAACACAAGATTGGGTTTTCCACTAAATGGGGAAATTTTTCCTTTTGCATGATGGTCTTTGGACTCATGAACACCCTTGCTACTTTTCAACGGCTAATATGTCACATATTTAAGGAGTTTCTATGGAGAAATTTATAGGTCTTTGTGGATGAATATGTGCACATTCCCACATGAGACAAAATCACATATGAGAGCTTAAAAAAATATTTAACTGAATGCAAAGAATATCGAGTATGTTTGAATCTAGAAAAATTATGTATTCATGGTATGACAAGGGAAGATTTGGGGTCATATTGTTTCAAAGAATGGCATATCCACAGATGAAGATAAAGTGAGAGACATTGCAGAGTTACCTCAACCTAAGATGCTAAAGCAAGAAAAAGCTCTCATGGGCCATTGTGGTTATTATAGAAGATTTATCCACATGTATCATAAAATAGCCAAAACATTACACAACCTCTAAAAAAACTTTGAGTGAACTAATGAATGTGAAAAGTCATTTTCTAAACTCAAATGGAGATTGTGCTCAACACTCATGATTGCAAGAAACCATTCCATGTCTGCATAGATGCTTCCAATTTCATGATTGTATGCATGTTATCACAACCCACATATGATGGAAATCTAGACTTACCCATAGCCTATGTTAGTAGACAGCTTAACTCTAGAAAAAGGAATCACACAAGAATCAAATGCAAAGCACTAGGCATGATATATACAATAAAAAAATTTCACCATTATCTTATGGCCATCAATTTCAAGTTCTTTACAAAACATCAAGCTTTACTCTATTTGGTCAACAAACCTTGCAATACAAGACAATTAGTGGATTGGTTCTTGTAAGTAACTGAATATGATTTTGAATTAGTATCAACAAAAGAATAAAACCTACCCTCATGTTGACTACCTCTCATCGCTCACTTCAAGAGAATCACCACAAGAAATGTTTGATGAACTTCCTAATATGTATCTATTCAATTTAGAAATGGTTCCTAAGTGGGAAAACTAGTAATACACATCTTGACATTTGGAACCCTGAATAAGACTGTAAGCATAAAAGAGAGAGGTCATAGGATGGCAAAAGTATCAAATACTATCAGGTACCATTTATGATGAAGAAAACCAAGGAGTATCAAATCTAGTAGGTAGCATTTAGGAGAAATAAAACCAAGGAGTACTATCTTCTTGTGTGGATGAGAAAGGGTACTAGAATTGGTTGCAAGGGGCACACGTAAGTGCACTTGGACATCGCTACACTAAGCATGGAACACTGCAAACTTTGAAATGCTGAGTATTTTTCGTAGCTACCATAGCATACATGAGACTACCAACAGCAGACTAATAAGGAATTTTGGTCATGAATTCCTTTTCCTCATCTGATTTAGGGCAATCATCCTTGCTCAATTTCACATATGTGGGTAAAGGTGTACTCAATGCCTTTCCACCCTGCATATTGAACCTATGAAGTACTTTGGATATGTATTCACTTTGAGACAAGTCTATGCATCTTCTGCTCCTATCACGAGTAATGTGTATGCCAAGAATATGTTTGGCATCCCCCAAATCCTTCATATCAGATGTCTTACTCAACTTCGTTTTGGGAATTGACATATCATAAGAGGACTTCCCAACAATCAATATATCATCGACATAAAGTATCAAGCATATCAAGCTGCCATCTGAGCATCTCTTTGTGTAGAGACAATGATCCTCATTGATTCAAGAATAGCCTTGAGACTTCATAAAAGCATCAAACTTTTGGTACCATTGTATTGGGGACTGTTTAAGTCCATACAAGCTCCTCTTAAGCTTACAAACTAGACTTTCCTTGCCAGGAACTACATAACCCTCTGGTTGTTCCATATAGATCTCATCTGTAAGATCTCCATGCAAGAAAGCAATTTTCACATCCATTTGGACTAGCTCTAAGTCCTCCATTGCAACGCATCCAAGCAACATGTGCAAGGTAGTCATCTTGACCACTGGAGAGAACATTTCCTCGAAATCAACACCATATTGTTGCTTAAAACCCTTTGCAACATGTCGTGCTTTATACTTTGGAGAAGCACTATGATGTGAATTTCAACTTATACACCCATTTACATGGTAAAGCTTTCTTGCCCTTTGGCAAGGTACTAAATGCCAAGTGCCATTCTTGTGAATAGAATCCAACTCACTCTTCATGGCACGCTCCCACTTGACATGATCTTCTGTCTACATAGCCTCTTTGTAGCAAGAAGGCTCACCAACATCTGTTAGCGTAACAAAATCTAAACCTAGAACATATCTATCAGGTGGATGTGAGACACGTGCAGAA
This sequence comes from Ceratopteris richardii, assembly GCA_020310875.1. Taxonomy (NCBI): domain Eukaryota; kingdom Viridiplantae; phylum Streptophyta; class Polypodiopsida; order Polypodiales; family Pteridaceae; genus Ceratopteris; species Ceratopteris richardii. Next base: position 135,778,467 of record CM035406.1, read on the forward strand.
CGTCTCAATGGTTGCTAAACAAGAACATGTGTAGACTGATCTGAATGGACATTCTCTTGAAGATCCCTATGTGCAACATTTTTATGCATGCTAACTGGAGGACTAGCATCCTCAAACACCACTCTTCTCACTTCAACCTCCTTAATGGGTTGTTTATGCATGTTAGACTCATTGAACATGACATCACTACTTCTGATCATTGACCGTGTTTCAGGATCCCATAATCGATATCCAAATTGTCCGACCATATCCAAGAAAAATGCATTTCTTTGACTTATGGTCCAACTTTTGTCTAAGTTTCTTGGGTATATGAACATATGTGCCACTTTCAAACCTTTGGTAGTACTAGGTGTAAGGTTAATCACATGAACTACAATCAATACTGCTTCTGCCCAAAAGCCTTGTGAGAGGTTTGCATGATGCAACATAGAAACTACTCTATCTTGAATAGTTCTATTCATCCTCTTAGCTACACTATTCTGTGCTCGGGTATAAGGAGCTGTAAACTCTCCACGAATCCCTCTAGACTGACAAAAAAAGGCTGAGTTCATGTGAGGTATACTCACCCCCGTTATCTGAACGTAAAGCCTTAAGCTTAGTTCCTTTTTTAGTCTCAAATGAGGCAAGCCATTTTCTAAAAGAAGGGAATACCTCATCCTTCAATTTGATAGGATATACCCAAACCTTTCTAGTAGCATCATCTATGAAAGTGACAAAGTAAAGAGAACCACCTAAGGACCTAATGGCCATAGGACCACACACATCTGTATGAACCAGATCTAAAGGCTGAATTGAAGAGTTAATCTGCATTCTATGCACATTTCTAGTTTGCTTTCCATATTGACAATGCTCGCAAAATGAAAAATCGGAGAAAGATAACATAGGTAAGTAGCGAGAACGAGAAAGATTTTCCATTCCACTACGAGATATATGGTCCAAACAACCATGCCAAATACAAGCCATAGGCTATTCAATAAAAGCTAACAAGTGTTCCTTCTGTGATACAAATAAAGGATAAAGTGAGCCAACTTTGCTTCCTTTTGCAATAACCATATTGCCCTTTGATATGTGAAAGGACTAAGCATAGAAGACCACCTTGTAACCAAGGTCATCACGTTGACCAACTGACATCAAACTGCGTGATAACTAAGGTACACGGCATACATTATGCATAGTAAATTTTGAACCATCAATGAACTGCACAACCACATCCCCAATCCCCACAGCATCACATTGGTAAGAATCACCAAGTCTCACGGTACCAAGAGACTTTGCTGCATAATTAAAGAATCATTCTCTGTGTGGTGTCACATGGAAAAAAGCACCAGAATCTAGCAACTACATGTGGGAAAGAGAATCAGCCATAAGAGCCTCAGTTGGCATAGTGCTATCAAGTGTCAACACATCAACATCATCAGAAATAGCATTAATTTCTTCAATCTTCATAGTTGAAGTAGATAGTGAAGGTAATTATTTAACATGCCCATCAACATTCTGCCCTTTACCTTTAGCATTCTTTAATGCATAACAGTTTTTCTTCATGTGTCCTTTCTTATGACAATAATGGCATTCGATATCCCTCTTCCTTGATTTACTTCTACTCTTATTCCATTGACCATTCTTTTCCTTGTTCTTGCTCCTACCATGTTGTTGATTCTTTCCTTGGTAAGAATCACAAACATTATATGCATCTCCACTCTGAGTGCCAACCATAGATTTTCTATGAATCCCCTCACTCAAGAGTGCTCCACATATGTAATCATAGACGAGTTTACCACAAGGTGCACTATTGCTAATAGCTGTGCAAAATGTATCCCATGATGATGGCAAGGTGCATAATAGAAATACTACTTTCATTTCATTGTCCATATCCATTTTCCAAGCCTGTAAGAGCGAGAATATAGCATCAAACTCATTTAGATGAGCAACAACACTATTTGTGTCCTTCATACGAAGGTCATATAATTTTCTCATGAGATAGACTTTATTTGATGCCGTCTCTTTTTCATATGTATTGCATAGCTTCTTCCAAAGCTCCTCTGCACTTTCATAGTCTAATATTGTGAAGTAAGCATTATCTTCCAGGTGCGAGTGAATGGTAGACCAGACCATTTCATCTAACTCATCCCAATCATCTTCATCCATGTTAGCAGGCTTCTTTGAAATCCCATTTACTGGCTTCCATTGCCTCCCTTGAACCAGCACATCGTTAATCTGATTCTTCCATAGAGCAAAGTTTGTACCATAAAATTTTCGAATCTCAAAATGGTCTTTGCCTTGTAAGTTATAGCTGCTCCTCGAAACACTGGCACTAGACCCTGATCCATCAGATGTACCTGAGACCTCTGATGGCATGATGGTAGAGAACTAAATGGAATGATAATGGAGCATTCAAAACACCAATGAATTAGTGTATCAAGGGGTAAATTGACCATTGTATAGTTGACAAAACCAAAAATCTAGAAAAATTTTTACAAAGTATCCTCTACAAAATGAGCATATGACCACTATCAAAATATCATAAAACTGCAAGTATTGAAATGTTTGCTACATAGTGAATCATTGACTCCATTGCATATAATCAGCTACCCAATAGAAGCCAACTAGGCTTATCGAGAACATATGAAAAACTATCATACATCTCCTATATGGTGAGGCTAGGTAATTCTTCCACCTGCATCACCAAAGAGATCCCGACATCTGGGTATCTCCCAGTTAAGAAAACCTCACCACGACCCTCTTTATCAAATGTAAAATGCTTTATGAAAAAAACATAGTTGCTATATCAATGACCACATGGACATACATAAGCGGTATCCACAGAAGCATACATGGTGTGTATGCGCTCAATATATGCAGTAAAATGACACTAAAAGGTTGAATTGTTGATATATTTAGGTAGTGATGTGTGTGAACACTCTAGGACCGTCGGGGCACTTTTTTCCCTCTTTAGGAGGTTTTTTTCCCCCGGCTTGTATATATGCCTATTGCCCTAATGGGCTACTTATCTTTGTATATTCTCTAGTAATACATTCAGTCTTGTGTGTTGTGCTCCAAGCTTCTTCTTCTTCCTTGTGTTGTTCGTGTGCTTTCGTAGACATCTAACTGCAACAATTGGTATCAGAGCAGGTCGCTGCTTCATCTAGGGTGTCGTCGACACTCCTCCGGTTGCAGTCTAAGATTTGCACGAAATTTGGTGAGCATACTCAAGGTGCCGAAATCGCGATTTGAGCTTGTTTTGGCCTCCGAACTCACTATCGTAGTGCTTGTGCAGGCTACTTTGTCTTTTTGTGCCAAAGGTATATACCTATTTTGATTTGCTAGTATAAGCGTCTCGAAGTCTACTATAGGTTTAGCAGAACTCGTCTGGGCAATTCCGATCAACTTTTTGAGATACAGTCAATTTTCTGCATCAAGGTATTTTAGTCACCGGCCATGGCTGAAAGTAGTGATGTATTCCGTATGTTGGTTGTTGAGGATAAGATGGATGGTACCAACTACCCATTATGGGCTTATATGATGCGACATGTATTGGTTGCAAAAGGACTGTGGAACATTGTGTAGGGTGTTGAAAGACGTCCTGTTACACCTGCGACTACAGGTACTGCAAATACAGGTGTTGAAGCTGATGGAGATGGTTTCGAAGATGATATTCTACAGATTCCTATTTGTGCTGCTGTTTCTGTTGCACCTACTGCAGAACAAATTCGTTGGGATGGCAGAGATGCTCAAGCACATGCATTGATATCTTTTTCTATCAAACGTGCTATTATTCCTTACATTCGCTCTTGCAGAATAGCAAAGGATGCTTGGGATACACTTACCACATTGTACCAGGCTAGGAATGAGGCTCGTGTTGCTTACCTCCGAAAACAGTTGCACATGAATGAAGGTGATTCTATGGACAGTTTTCTAACAAAGATCAAAGACTTGAAGGAACAGTTGATTTCTGTTGATGAGGTTATACCAGATAGCTCACTTGTGCAGACCGTTCTGAATGGTCTTCCTGATTCATATCAGAGTTTTGCTTCTACTCTTCGATTGATGATGAAAGGAAATCCAAATGCCTTGTCATTTGAGGAGTTAGACTCTGTTCTATTAGAGGAAGATCAATCCAGGCAGAATAGGTCCATTATGTGTGTTGCAGATCAAGCTTTCCTGACTAGTTAGAAGGGCAAAGGAAAATGGAGCTCTTCTACTAGTAAGCAGAAATTTGCAAATGCTACACATTCAAAGAACCAAGATAAAGATGAGAAGAAATCAGAAAAGCAGAAATTGTTTTGCAAGTACTGTAAAGGGAATGATCATATCATAAAGAACTGTCCAAAACTGGCTGCAAAAGAGGCAAAGAAAAAGGAGGCTGGAATGGTTGTTGCAGAATCCTCTACACCAAAAATAGAGTCTGCTAATCTTGTGCAAGAAGAAGAATGTGCGTTTACTACTCTTTGCAGTTTTGACCATCTTCTCATGAGCAGTGCATGTCTGCAGTGGACTCAGATGTTTGGTACTTTGATAGTGGGATGACCAAACATATTACCTCGCAGCGCAGTTTCTTCTCTTCACTCGAGCATGCCTTCACCTTGTCAGATGCTTCATTTGTGCCAGGGATCAAGAAGAATCTGTTATCAGTTTCTCCATTAGCCAAGATTGGCTTGGTTGTGAAATTTGTTGATGATAGATATACAATTCATGATCTATCAAATGGCGATGTTATTATTGCTTCTGGCATTTTATGTCATGGGTTGTATAAGCTCATAGACTATGAAAGATCTGTGAATGATTCGGCATGTGCAGTTCATGATTCTCAGGCTATGTCAGCTGCAAAGCTTTGGCATGCACGCTTTGGTCATCTAAATTTTGCTAGTTTGTTATGCCTGCAGAAATCTGATATGGTGTCTTCTTTGCCCAAGCTTGAGGCACGTCCTAGAAAACATGTATGTGAAGGTTGTATTTTGGGCAAAATGCAGCGTTCCTCCTTTCCAAAAGATGGTTCAGTTCGGGCTATGCAAAAATTGCAGCTTGTACATAGTGATGTTTGTGGTCCTATGCAGACACCTTCTTTTGGAAACTATCTTTACTTCGTGACTTTCATTGATGATTTTTCCAGGCATGCATGGGTATATCCATTGAAGGCAAAGTTTGAAGTGTTTTTGTGCTTCAAACAGTTTTTGGTTTTGGTTGAAAATCTGTCAGGATGTAAAATGGGCACCCTCCGTTCTGATCGAGGGGGGTTAATATATGTCTTCTGATTTTAATGCATTTCTGGCTGAACGTGGGATAAAACACCAGTGTACAGTGCCATATACACCTCAACAAAATGGAGTTGTTGAACGGAAGAACAGGTCACTCATGGAGATGGCGAGGTGTATGGTCAAGAGTGAGGCTTTACCACATAGTTTCTGGCTTGAGGCTGTCATGTGTGCAGCATATGTACTTAACAGGTGTCCCACTAAAGCACTGCAGTCTATCACTCCATATGAGGCTTGGCATGATCGCAAGCCATATGTTTCTCATCTTTGGGTTTTTGGTTGTTTGGCATATGCACTAGTGCCTAAACAACATCGTAGAAAATTGGATGATAAGGCAGTAAAATGTATTTTTGTTGGGTACAGTTCTGAAACTAAAGGCTATCGTCTGTATCATCCATAGACTAAACGCATTCTGGTTAGCCGTGATGTTGTTTTTGTCAAAGATGCTATTCAGCCATTGCTTTCATGTACTAAGGAGACATCTGTTAGCTCCAAAGACATGTATGATACTTTGATGCCTCTTTTTATAAGTGGACAGTCTACTGCTAGTCTTAATGAGGCAACTTCTCAGCCTTTGCAGGTTTCATGTAATGATGTAGATCATCCCATTTCTGATGCAGATTTACATGATGCACTTGTTGATGAGAGAGCTGATATTGAGGAGGCAAAAACTATGCCAAAATGGCTAGTGCAGACTTTGTGTGAGAGCAAATTAGATGCACCTTTGTCATATCATACTCGTTCAGGCTCTCATAGTGCCTCCTTCGCATCAGATTGCTATGCTATGGCTGCATCTAGTCTCTGTGATGAGAATGAGCCTGTTTCTTTTGATGAAGCACAAAATTCAGAAAATTGGATGGCTGCTATGCAATCTGAATATGACGCTATAATGAAGAATGGTACTTGGTCTTTATGTGACTTGCCTCCTAGCAAGAAAGCCATTGGTACTAAGTGGGTATACAAGCTGAAGTGTAAACCTGATGGTACAGTTGACAGTTATAAGGCTAGGCTTGTTGCAAAGGGTTATGCACAGGAAAGAGGCATTGATTTTGATGAGACCTTTGCACCCACATGTTGTATGACTACTGTTCGGAGCATCTGTGCACTTGCAGCCCATCATGGTTGGAATGTACATCAGTTGGACATTACAACTACATTTCTGAATGGTGACTTGCATGAAGAAGTGTATGTTTTTCAGCCTCGTGGTTTTGTGCAGAAAGGGCATGAAAACCAGGTGTGCATGTTCAAGAAGGCATTATATGGTTTAAAGCAAGCACCACGTGCTTGGTATGAGAAGATACATGCCTATTTGATTGCACATGGTTTTGTGAACAGTCCAACTAAGAGCACCTTATATGTTAAGCGTGCTAATGATGTGCTTCTGATCATTGTTGTCTATGTTGATGACATGCTGCTCACTGGTCCTATTGAGAAGCATATTGCTGATTTTAAGGCTGATTTGCATGCCTCATTTAAGATGTCTGATTTGGGGCATTTGCATCACTATTTGGGCATTCAGTTTATGCAAGTTGATGGTGGATTGGCTTTGTGTCAAACGAAATATATTGACACATTAATGCAGTGTTTTGGCCTTGAAGAATCTAAGCCTATTGCCACTCCTATGGAGATAGGTTTACGATTGAGTCTCATGATGCTGGAGATGCATTTGATGTTGTCCTCTATCAACAGGTTGTTGGATGCCTGAATTACTTATGCATTACTCGGCCACATATTCAGTTTTCTGTCTCACAGATGAACAAGTTTATGCATTGCCCAGGTGTCAAGCATTGGCAGGCAGTTAAGCGCATCTTTTGCTACTTGAGTGGTACTCGGCTACATGGGTTTTTTTATCCCAAGGGGGGATCACTACCTTCCCCCGGCTTGTATATACGCCTATTGCCCTAATGGGCTACTTATCTTTGAACATTCTCTAGTAATACATTCAGTCTTGTGTGTTGTGCTCCAAGCTTCTTCTTCTTCCTTGTCATGTTCGTGTGCTTCCGCAAACATCTAACTCCAACATGAATGCATAGCCCAAAAACTAGCCCAAAACACCTGCAAGTGTCTGTCAACTCTCATGTTTTAGGCTCAAAAAACTTGCATAAATTTGCAGCGACTGCTCCCACCAAAACTGAAACCTTTCGAGAAACCTATAGTTTTATGACAGTGGCTGAAAACATAGCCCCTAAGGTTAATATTTATTTTTGGACCTTTGTGAAGAGAACTATGTGTGAAAGTACTCCAAAATGACTCCAAAAGACACCCCAAAAATGCTTCAAAAATAGGCTTTTAAAGCAAAAAATGAAGCTTTGAGGGAGCAAAACATGTTCAAGATAATTTCAACCTTAGTCTTTCCCCTTCTTGAGACACCACAAGAGTGTAGCTTACTCGCAAGAGATTGCCATGGT
>CM035406.1:135788623-136063623 GCA_020310875.1 Ceratopteris richardii
GATTAGGGTTTCAATAGTTTACACACTTGCATACATACATATACACATAAACACATATATACATACATACACATACAAATGCACACACATAAATTCACATACACACACATGTCACATATACATACACATAAACACATTTACATGCTTTAGGGTTAGGGCTGTAGGACTAGGGTTTTAGGGTTTGACATACATACACACATGCAGACATATACATACACACATGCACACATATACATACACACATGCATACATACACATGTTTTAGGGCTAGGATTTTAGGATTAGGATTTTAGGGGTTTACACATATGCATAAATACATATGCACACACATACATACCTACATACATACACACACCCACATACACACACACACACACACACACACATATATATATATATATATATATATATATATATATATATATATATATATATATATATATATATATATATATATATATATATATATATATATATATATATATATATATATATATATATATATGTATGTGTATATATATACATACATACACACACATGTCACATATACATACAAACATACACACATATACACGTTTTAGGATTAGGGTTTTAGGGTTTTAGACACATACATAAATGCACATACACATACACACACACATACATACACACATGCAAACATATACATGTTTTAGAGTTAGGGTTTTAGGGTTTTACACACATGCATACATACATATACACATACACACATATATACATACATACAAATGCACATACACATACACATACACAAACATACACATAAAGTCACATACACATACACAAACATATCACATATACATACATACATACATACATAAATACATACATACATACATACATACATACATACATACATACATACATACATACATACATACATACATACATACATACATACGTACATACGTACATACACACATATTTATGTCTTAGGGTTAGGGTTTTAGGATTAGGGTTTTAAATTTTAAGGTTTTAGGTTTAATATTCATATATATAATCATATATATATATATATATATATATATATAATTAGTATATGTAATAAAATGTACTATCTGTAATTAAATATATAAGAAATTAGGGTTTTAAGATTAAAATTAGTATATATAAGTAGATATATAAAGAACTAGGATTCTATGATAAATATTAGTATACATAATTAAATATGAAAAGAGCTAAGGTTTTTGAATTAGAGTAAATATATAGAGAAATATATAAAAAATAGGGTTTTAGGTTTAATATTAATATATATAATCAAATATATATAAAATTAGGAAAAAAATTAGTATATATAATCAAATATACTATGTATAATTAAATATATTAGAAATTAGGGTTTTAAGATTCAAATTAGTATATATAATTAGACATATAAAGAATTAGGGTTCTATGATAATTATTAGTATACATTATTAAATATGAAAAGAGCTAGGGCTTTTGAATTTAAATAAATATATTTAATTAAATATATGCTAAATAGGGTTTTATGTTTACTATTAATATATAAAATCAAATATATATAAAACTTACAAAGGAAATTAGTACATTTAATCACATGTACTATATATAAATAAATATATGAGAAATTAGGGTTTTGAGATTAAAATTATTATATATAATTAGATATATAAAGAACTAGGGTTCTATCATAAATTTTAGTATATATTTTAAATATGAAAAGAGCTAGAGTTTTTGAATTAAAATAAACATATATAGTGAAATATATGAAAATTAGGTTTTTAGGTTTAATATTAATAGATATAATCAAATAAATATAAAAATTAGGAAACAATTAGTATATATAATCAAATTCACTATGTATAATTAAATATATAAGAAATTAGGGTTTTAAGATTAAACTTAGTATGTTTAATTTGATATATAAAGAACTAAAGTTCTGAAATAAATATTAGTATACATAATAAAATTTGAAAAGAGCTAGGGTTTTCAAATTAAAATAAATATATATAATTAAATATTTAACAACGTGTTTTAGGTTATATATATATATATATATATATATATATATATATATATATATATATATATATATATATATATATATATATATATATATATATATATATGTATGTATATAAGGAAAAAACTAGTATATTTAATCAAATGTACTATATATAATTAGATATATAAAAAAATAAAGTTTTGGATTTAAAATTAGTATATATAATTAGATATATAAAGAATTAGGGTTCTATGATAAATATTAGTAGTTATAATTAAATATGAAAAGAGCTAGAGTTTTAATTAAAATAGATATATATAGTTAAATATATAAAAAAGAGGATTTTATATTTTAGATTAATATATATAATCAAATATTTATAAAAATTAGGATTTTAGGATACATATTATTATATAGAATTAAGTAGAAAGGATTAGTAGAAGAAATTATTATATATAATCAAACATACAAAATAGTGTGGTTTTAGGATTAAAAAATAGTATAATTATTTATATAAATAAATATTTTTGCTTTAGGGGTAATATAATTATATATAATTAAATATATAGATTTTCAGGGTTTTAGGATTAAAATTAGTATATATAATTAAATGTATCACATATCAAATGTCCTAACATCTACACATGCTATGAGATGGCATCTTTGGATCCGAAGTAGAGAATGGCATATCCTTGCACTCAATGTAAGTATCAAATATTTCGTAAGCTATGGATTTATATTGCACATGTTCGAGAATATGGATCCTTTGATTGAGATAGACTACAAATCTATGCTTCCAGTTTGCATGATTCCGCTAGTAAGCAAGTCAACCCACATGACATTGCACAGTCTACCTCTCATGGGTAGAAGCGAACAAAATGGGAGGTAGAAGGACAAGGTACCAATAGCATGACAGAGAATGAACACATGGAAGAAATGATCAAGGCATTTTATGACATGGATGTAGATCATGCCGGTGGAGATGATGTCGTAGGTTCCATGGATACGATATAATGTTCACGATAAGAAGTTGACAAAGAGCATTAGAGCATGTGAAGGCCAATCTGTTTACCAATCTACAATAGGGCAAAGATAGTTGTACAATATGCATCACTCATGATGCTCAATCTTCAATCCATTTATGGATGGTCACATAGTAGAATTGTTCAAGGAACGTGGATTTGAAATAAATTTTCATTGTTGTATCAAAATACATTTATTTACTTATATCATTATAATTGCTTATCCCTTGCAAGGTTTTGAAAGATCAGTTTTTGCGAGATGGTAATGACATGCATCCAACACCTAGAGATGCAAAGAAGCTTTTACAGCCCTAGGGTATGGACTACACGAAGATTTGTGTTTGTTCAAATGATTGCATTGTCTTTCACAACGAGTATGAACACCTCCACATATGTACAAAGTGTGGAGGGAAAAGGTTTAGAGAGGATGGTGGATGAAGTTGTCCCTGCAATCGTTGCTCGCCACTTTCCTATCATCCCAAGAATTAAGAGCATGTTCAGATGCAAATACGTAGCTCAATTAATGTCATGGCATGTAAAGAGAAGATCTACAGATGGTGTAATGCATGTACCTCCTAATTCTCATGCTTGGAAACACATAGATAGTAGGTGGCCAGAGTTTGTTAGAGCAGCTTGAAATATATGTGTAAGCGTAGCTATGGATGGCGTACATCCATTTGGTTTACGCAACTCCTCATGGAGCACATGGCCTTTATGTTTGGTCAACTATAACATCCCATCATGTTTGGCCACAATAAAGGGCCATTTATTTGTTGTCTAGAGGAGGAGGTAGATGCGATGAAGGTAGTGCCACAGATGCTATATCACCCACAACTACTCCTAGACCAAGTACATGAGATGTAGGTATGCCACACAACACACCATGTACACCTTGACGTACTCATGAACATGGCAACTCCAAGGTGTATCCTATAAGTACTGGAGCTCTAGTGATGAATGCAGTTGGAAAGACCATGGATAAGCGCATAAACAACTGCACACAATAGAGTTTGGAAACTTTATCATGGTCAAATGGAGTGAAGAGGACAAGAATTACAAAAATTACATCACAGAGGTGATCTATCATAAGTATCAGCCATCACTTGGGCACCATGTTGTCAGCTCAAAGTGGATTCAGCACGTGGCACATAAGGTGATGTCCCATCAATGATCAGAGGCTCCCCATGCTTTTAGAGGAGGCTTATCAAAGTATGTATGGCTAGATGCCGAGGAGTGGGAGATGATTCATGATGAAAAGTAGTAGACTCGTGACTAATATGGTCAGTAGTGAGATGCTACAGCCACACATCTTGATATGGTCGAAGCATCACATTTGGGTAGTGACAGTAATGAGGCTATGCATCAGCAGTCCGTACGTATCAGGTGGGATGTTACAAAACTTTTATGAGTCTCCTCCATGCTTCATGTCTTCCTCTTTAGATTAGTTCGCCCACGCTTCATGTCTGAAAAAACTGTCGTTAAAGACTAAAAGTTGTCGCTAAAAACTAAAAACTTCTGTTGATTTTTGTGAATATAAATATCATACATAGATGAGTGTTTTTTAATTTCTTGTTCGTTCGCATGTGGAGCCCCACCTATTTACAATCACATACATACTTCTCTCTCTCTGCATTTCTAGAACAGTAGAAATGTGGAAGATATCCATAAAAAAATGAACCTACCTCCATATCTGAATAAAGCGAAGCTTAGAGCTTTTCTTCATCCAACTCTCCAGTATAAAGGTGAAATCATATGCACAGGTTCAAGGTTTTGCTCACCCGATACAGAGAAAATTATTCCCCAAATCTTGAATGCAAGGAGGGATAAAACAATCAAAAGAGGGAAATAAAAGTGGAGAGAAGAAAGTGGTGAGCAAGACAGTGGAAAGAAGATACAAAGGTAGGAAATAGGACAACGTTGGTCGAGAGATACGAAAGCGGATAGAGGAAGGAAGTGTAGAGGAAAAGAAATGGGAAGAGAAGAAGGAAAGAAAAAGTAGAAGAAGGACATAGGATTGAGAGATAGAAAACAGACGAAGATGGAGGAAATCGGGGAAAGAGAGGAATATGTAAAATAGGAAGAAAGAATGGGGAGAATGGGGAGGAAGAAAAGTGAGAAGAGTTATGAAGATGCAACCGAAGAAAATGAAAGAGATAGCGGAAAAATAATAAGGGGTCTAAAATGAAAGGTGATGAGATCTCCATGCTCATAAGAATGACATTTGACATGATCGTTTGACAAATTGTGAGCTTTTTGCAAATAAGCTACTCTCATTGTTTCAGGATATGCTTGACAATTATGAAATAATTGTTTGTCAATTAACTAAAACACTTTACACATGCAAAATTTCATCACAGTAAGTCTTTGGTGCGACATGCCATTGATATAGCATTCTTAGAATTCTTGGAAATCATTAGGTGAAGGTCGCCAACATTGTTAGTGATAGATAGAATACTCTCAAACTAGATTGTAGATGAGGATACCACGTATACATTTATTGACTAAGAAAAAACAATAATTTTCACACATATAGAGGATGTACATAGGTTTATGAATAATAGGATGGCAGAAAAGACCAAGAGAGAGAATTGAGAAAAAACATAGACAAAGACAGATGTAGACAAGAGTAATGTGGTTACACTAAAGATGGTGTTGTCCATCTGTGCACTCCCAATGTAGAGCTGCAATGGGGATCTAGACAGTCTCTAGATGAAGGGCTTACTAGTGTGCAACGCTATATAAAGCTACACATGGGACCAATATGCTCATGTAGCTTTTACAAAGCAATTCAATATAGATAAATGTAGTCAAGAGAGACAAAATAATCAGCTAAATATCCAATCTGAAAATATATCCATGATCATTAGTCCTACCATCTTGGCCCTATGGGCCAAGGATAGCCACTAAACCTCATAGAAGGGGGCAAGCCCGATAACCGAGAACATAGACCTTAATGGTTCCGTTCGTACAATGCAAAGAAAACATTGCAATAATGAGAATATTATGACAATAACAACTACACACAATGCAATCATCATCCAATGAACCAAGATTCCAAGGTGAGCACTCACATTGGCACATAGAATGACTATAAATAATTAAATTAGGGATATCTTTGCACATGCAATGGCATTCGCACATGCAATGACTAAGAGGAGACTTTGCACATGCAATTACATTTGCACTTTGCCAACGGCTTACTATGTGTCATATTGTCTCCTATCATTTCGCCATCCACACCTCAAACGTTCATACCAATGCCACAAGAAAGGTACTCCCGAAAAATTATGAATAAAATGGATTTCTTGAAAATAATTAAATACAACAATTCAAAACACTTACTATGTTGTATTTACATCATAATTTACCATTTACATCATAGTTTTCAAGATAGTGAAGAAAAAACAGACTCGCTATGCAAGAGGAAATATGAAAAAGGTGTTCTTGAATACGAATCAAATGTGGATGGCAAACCTTACAAGAGATGACCCATGTGAGTATGTCAATGGATTTCATAGTATAACATGTTACAGAAATACATGGACAAGTATGGTGAAGATATAAAGCATGCAGGAAAAACAAAAAAAACAACATCAACCTCACAACCAGATTACAAAGGTTCATATTGAAGAAGCTTCAAATTGACTTGAACAAGGTGAATGGAAGATGTTTGAATGAAGAAGCACAACACATTGTCAATGAAAAGACACAAAGGATCAACACATACACTATACAGAATATTCACTTTGGCTACCCCATCGACATTGACAGAAAGAGAGTGCATGATATCCTCTCTCTCTCTCTCTCAAATGATTAAAAAATATTCACTTTGGCTACAACATCGACACTGACAATACAGAGTTCATGATATCCTCTCTCTCAAATGATTAAAGAATTCAATTATGCTCATTTTGGGCATACCAACTACAATCTACGAAACCAGCACTTGCATCATCAGTCTTTTCCAACTGTTAAACATCTTACAAAAAATACAAAAGACATTTGAGCTCCCGAAGCTCCGAATAAATACTTTATACATAAAGAAATACTAGCGCTGAGAATGTTGCATATCTAACTATTCAATCTTTCATGTCAGATTTCCTGGAATTTGGCTTTCCACATCGCCTTCCTCATCCACTGGGCATTCTCTCTCTCTCTCTCTCTCTCTCTCTCTCTCTCTCTCTCTCTCTCTCTCTCTCTCTCTCTCTCTCTCTCTCTCTCTCTCTCTCTCTCTCTGTGCATTCAGAGCTCCTCTATTGCATTTCACATTGCGCGTTTCATTTGCACCCATGAAATTGATTAACCCAATCTATCAGAGTAGTCCAAGATTGTTCGCGTGTGCGCTACTGTTTTCGCTTGGCAATAGAATAGAGGGCAACTTTAACTCCTTGAAAGCCACAATTTCCTTGAAAGCCAGAAAGAAATTTACATCAAGCTTGGAGCACACGGAAAGTGACACACACTCTTTGTATTCAAGCTCACACTGTTGCATGTTACTCACATGCATTCCATCTTCTGTCCACATCCCAATAGCCGAGCACTGCATCACGCCACTCCAACATCATTTGCGAGTGTCCCTAACTCAACCGATTTCTTTTCACGATAGAAATCTAAGAGTGTTACGTGAGCTCTCGATTGTCAAGCCACCAAAGACTTGAGAATAAAACGATCAGATCCAAAGTGTACATGTGCAACAGTATTTTGTGTAATTATCAAGATTTTCGAATAAGTAATTGTGCATAAGTAATGATTTTCGAATAAGAGGTTTTTTTATACAAG
Source organism: Ceratopteris richardii (assembly GCA_020310875.1). Lineage (NCBI taxonomy): Eukaryota > Viridiplantae > Streptophyta > Polypodiopsida > Polypodiales > Pteridaceae > Ceratopteris > Ceratopteris richardii. The sequence goes on from CM035406.1 coordinate 135,796,409, forward strand.
TGGGGCAATGCTCTATTAGAGTTGATTCCATTGTGTGGCAAAATACTCAGCATTTCAAAGTTTGCAGTGTTTCATGCTTAGTGTAGCGATGTCCAAGTGCACTTACGTGTGCCCCTTGCAACCAATTCTAGTACCCTTCCTCATCCACACAAGAAGATAGTACTCCTTGGTTTTATTTCTCATAAATGCTACCTACTAGTATTTGGTACTCCTTGGTTTTCTTCATCATAAATGGTACCTGATAGTATTTGATACTTTTGCCATCCTATGACCTCTCTCTTTATGCTTATAGTCTTATTCAGGGTTCCAAACTCAAGATGGGTATTACTAGTTTTCCCACTTAGGAACCATTTCTAAATTGAATAGATACATATTAGGAAGTTCATCAAACACTTGTTGTGGTGATTCTCTTGAAGTGAGTGATGAGAGGTAGTCAAACTGAGGGTAGGTTTTATCCTTCACACTAATTCAAAATCATATTCAGTTACTTACAAGAACGGATCTACTAATTGTCTTGTATTGCAAGGTTTGTTGACCAAATAGAGTAAAGCTTGATGTCTTGTAAAGAACTTGAAATTGCTGGCCATAAGATAATGGTGAAATGTTTTCATTTTATATATCATGCCCAATGCTTTGCATTTGATTCTTGTGTGATTCCTTTTTTCAGAGTTAAGTTGTCTACTAACATAGGCTATGGGTAAGTCTAGATTTCCTTCATATGTGGGTTGTGGTAACATGCATACAATCATGAAATTGGAAGCATCTATGCACACATGGAATGGTTTCTTGGAGTCATGAGGGTTGAGCACAATCGTCATTTGAGTTTAGAAAATGACTTTTCACATTCATTAGTTCACTCAAAGTTTCTTTAGAGGTTGTGTAATGTTTTGGCTATTTTATGATACATGTGGATAAATATTCTATAATAACCACAATGGCTCATGAGAGCTTTTACTTGCTTTAGTATCTTAGGTTGAGGTTACTCTTCAATGTCTCTGACTTTATCTTCATTTGTGGATATGCCATTCTTTGAAACAATATGACCTGAAATCTTCCCTTATCATACCATGAATACATAATTTTTCTGGATTCAAACATACTCGATATTCTTTGCATTCAATTAAATATTTTTTTAAGCTCTCATATGTTATTTTGTTTCATGTGGGAATGTGCAAATAATTCATCCACAAAGACCTCTAAATTTCTCCACGGAAACTCCTTAAATATGTGGCATATTAGCCGTTGAAAAGTAGCAAGGGTGTTCATGAGTCCAAAGACCATCATGCAAAAGGAAAAATTTCCCCATTTAGTGGAAAAAACAATCTTGTGTTGATCTTCATGATCTTTGGTTACTTGGTTATCAGCTGAAAATATGTCTAGGAAATTATAAACTTCCTTGCCTACTACTCATTCTAACAATTGTTCTATCATAGGAAGTGCATAACCATCTCTTATTGTGGTTGCATTAATGTTTTTCAAGTTAATACAAACACGTAGTTTACCATTCTTTTTTGTCACAACCGCAACAAGGGATATCCATCCAGCATGCTCAATTCGTATATGAATCCATACTCTTTCAATCTATTAATTTATTCATTGATCTTAGCCACATAAGTATTGTTATATGTGTAAGATTTCTGTTTTGTGGGTTTCACCTATAATATTTAGGAGTCTGGTGTTAACAAATATCTAGAATAGCATCTTTGAAATCTTTGTATGTCCTTGAACATAAATCTCTATATTCTCTCAGGACATTCAATGATTCTTATTCATCTTCATCAATTAAATCATCTCCTATGTACATGCATTGTTTTGCTCCTCTTGAAATGTCATTATGATTTTGTTCCTTAGTTATTTATTGTCATAAGTGTCTCCCATTTGTGTCTCTCTCTTTGTCCTTCTCACTAGGATTCTCCTATCTTGGATTTCATACTTCTTAAAGTTCTATAGTACTTCAAATAGATATTATTTCTCAATTTATGGAGGTTTCTTATGATTCTTCTTCTTTTCTTAATCCTCAATTTTATGGCTTAAGAATATTTTTTTCTTGGGTGTAAGTTCTTCTTATTGTTTTGCTTCTACTTGATACAAGATTTTTTCCTTTGAATCACCAAAGGGTTTTATCACTACAGATTCTAATGATTGAGAAGACAACTCCTCTACTCGCATACACACATCTAACTAGTTATGGAGGAAGGAGCAAAAGATAACAAAACATGATGAGTTAAGTAAAGTGGAAATGACTTACATAAGATTCTCTATGAGCATGATGACTCCATGAGGAGAGCGAGGACACTTTTGCCAAGAGCTTGAGTGAATGGCTTGTGTGGAGTGAAGGAGAGGCCTTGCTGATATCGTTAAATTGGTTTGATTGAAGAGTTGATTGGCCTCAAACATAGCTTATGCTAGTTCAAACATTTTGATACATAGCTTAGTTCTTTGAATCTCCAAATTAGCTCTAGGATAACTCCTCTCTAATTCATCTACATTTTGTCCTTATTTAAGATGAGCCTTGTATGCTTTGAACATCATATCTAAGCCCTTTGGAGTGAAGTTTTCTAAGACTGAGTCTAACTTAGTGAAAGGATGGGATATGAGAGGATCGAGTGAGGAGTGAGTGATTTTGACATGTGAGTTCCAAGGTTTTTCCTTTGGTTGCCTTTAGATCTCCCTCTAGTTCCACGAGCTTCTTTGATCAATTTCTTTTCACTCTATTTTTGACATCTCTCCATGCTCTAGCCTTCTTTTTGTTAGGAGCTCTGAACTAAGTAGAATTAGATTCCTTTTCTTTCTCTACTTTATTTGTATACTACAAAGCTCGCGCTCAAGTAACTTCCTGGATAGGAGCCACACTAGCCATGCTTCCACTACAACCTTTCACTATGACTACCATGTTGATCAGAAGTGCTTTAGATGCACTAGCTGAAATTTTATGGCAATCACAAATCACAATGAGATGTTGTTTTCCACAATCTAAACAAAAGCCTTGAATCATACTAGATTTCGGACATTCACACATAAAATGATCTCCTTGACACCTACAAAATGGTTTTTGGAAGTTTGTGGCCTAGGCTTTATCATCTAGGATCTAGGATTGGGATTTATGTACATGACATTTCTAAAATGAGGTTCCCAACTGAACCCAAGTGGACCGGCTTTTTATTGAAAAGCTTTTTGATGCTCTTGTTAATTTATATAGTATGTTGGTACATTATCTTTGTGTGAAGAGTGAAACATATTCGCATTAGGATCATTCTTTGTAATCAAAGGAGAGTCTTGCTCTAGGGCCCTATCTTGATTCTCTTTCATTGCAAGATACTCAATCGAGAACACATTTGTAAGGGGTGGTGGTTATTTTCCTAAAACATGTTGTGGTCTATGCTGGGATTGGTAATCTTGTTGGTCTTTATGTTTTCTCCTCTCATAGGATTGATACTGCTAATAGGGTTGATGCTACTAATAGTTTTGATACCAATAGGGTTGTAGATACGTCTATCTCATTATTTGTTTGTTCTATGGGAAATGTTCGGCTAATTGGTTGGTGTAATTTCTCTCTATCATGAAGTACTATAATCTTGTTCTGAGTGGATGAGTGTCACGAAAGAAGAGATGATGCTTTATGGGAAAATCAAACTTGGGAATCCGTACCTAAGACTCCATCTATGAAAGTCATAGGTTGAAGATCGATATATAAGATAAAGGAAAAATAGGATGGACCTATCAACTATAGAGAGTACACATGCGGAAGCAAAATGAAAAGAAGAGTGTACTCACAAAAGAAAGAGTGTGTGAGACTCAAAATGAGTAGACCATGAAATGGATAAAAACTCATATGGATTAGAAATGAGCTTGCCAAGAGCATGGAGTAGGTTCCTCAAGGTTCTAACCAAGTACAAATGGGGGGAGAGGCCATCCTTATATAGATTTGGGAGGGGCTCTCCAAAGTACATCTCATATGGGATAATTTCCCCAAAAGGAGAATGAAAACAACTATTAGAAGCAAATGGCAAGGTACCCAAATACAAAGGAAATACAATATAAAATGGAAATAAACTAGAAATGGAGTATCTCCTAGATAAGAAATGGACATGCACTCATGCGGATACAAATGTAGATGATGTAGGAGCAATCATGTCGTCAACACCCCCTCTGCAGCTCCATTTTGGAGTTGTTGAATGTTGTAGAGGTCCACCAAGCATTGGAGAACAACTAGAGTTAAAGCATTGTACACTGCTTCAGAGTTATCTCTTGGGACACGAGAATCTTGTAGATGAAATGGTACTCGATCTTGTTGTGATTCGTTTGAGCATGGAACACTAGATTCTTGGTGATGGCCAAGGCTGATTGGTTGTCTGTACGGATGCATGTCAGAGTAGCCTTCAAAACACCAATGTCAGATAATTAACATCGAAGCCAGATGGCCTCACATGCTATGAAGCTGGATTCTTGATACTCGGCCTTGGTGGATGATAAAGAAATTGTAGCTGCTTCTTACTTGCCCAAGAGATAGGTCGTGAGCCAAGCAAGAATATGTACCCAAAAGTAGACCATTGAGAATCAAGATCACTTGCCCAATCTAAATCTGAATATCTAGCAAGTTTGATGCCCCCTCTGTACCAAAGACCATGATGTTGGTTAAGTGCAGGGTAGCAAAGTAGTCTCTGAGCAGCATTCCAATGAGTCAGATGAGGATGATGTGTAAACTTACTGAGTATACCAATTACATATGCAATATTTGGTCGAGTGTTGGCAAGGTAGAGTAATGAGCCAACAAGTTGTCAATAAGTATGCACATCCACAAGTGATGATGAATCCTCTATGACATCCATTTCCACTTGTATAGCTCCTTCCCACTTAGGTTGTCCTTGAGCTTCTTTGTAGTTAGAAGGTTCTAGGATTTGTCGAATCTAATGCATCAAGGCATAATTGATATAATCACTTTGTTCTCACTCTCTCTTGTCAATAAGTCTTTGAGATCTTCTCGGTTGAATTGAAGTACTTGCTTCTGATTTGGAAAAGACTGAGCCCCACTCTATAGTGTAGATGGGTGGACTAAAAGTTGTTGTTGGATTCTTACTCGAGTATGTGGAAGCTTCATTGAATATTACATTCTTAGATATTGTGATGGAGTGGTTTTTAGGATCATATAAGCAATATGCTTTTGATTGCTCAATATACCCTATGAAGATGTGCTTCTTAGACTTAGATTGCACTTTGTTGCGATCTTCTTTTGGCACGTGGACAAATGCTTCACTGCCAAATACTCAAAAGTAATGCACATTAGGCTTTCTTCCATAGTATGCTTCAAATGGTGTCTTGTTGTGCAATGCACTTTTGAAGCCTCGATTAAGTATGTGAATAGTAGTATGCACAACTTTTGCCCAAAACTTTTAGGGTAAGTCTTTTTTATGAAGCATTGTCCTCGCCATTTACATCACATGTGGGATCTTTTTCTCAGCTACTTCCATTTTGGGATGGAGTGTGCAGTTGAGTAACTTGTCATTTGATCCCCTTTTGTTTTAAGAAGTTGTCAAAAGTGTGATTAATAAATTCACCACCTCCATCTGATCGGATGGTCTTAACGCACTTGGAAGCTTCATTCTCCACTTTGGTGATCCATTCACAAAACTTAGTAAAAGTATCTGCCTTTCATTTCAAGAAATACACCCAAATGTAGTGGGAGTGGTCATCTTCTAAAAGAAGGAAGTAGAGTGATCCACTAAGAGACAAAGGTTGTTCATGGGTCCAAAAATGTCCATGTGGATAAGGGATAAAGGGTTCCTAGCGCTTGTTGACACTTGCTTTAGAATGGGAGACCTATGTTGCTTGTCTTGAGTGCAAGCCTGATAGACATCATTGAGTTGCCCAAGCTTTTCAATATCTAGGATGAAGAAATTCTTGGTAAGTAGGAGGTGTGGCCATATATTTGGTGCCAAAAACTAGATAGTGATTCCTTGGATAGAAAATAAGATAATTTATATAAGCCCTTCTCTTCAATGCCTTGGGCGATTATGTCTTTTGTATGAGCATCAATGACTTTGACAGAGGTGTTATCAAACAACACCTTTTTGTTATGATCAATAATTGCTTTTACTGACTGCAAGTTCATGCATAAATTGCGAACAAATAACACATTTGAAAGTGATTTTCATTCCCCTTGAGCGTTGGTGATCTGTACTTTGCATTTCTCTTCTATAGAAAGACTTTTGTTATTTCCAAGGTACACTTTACCTATGTGCTCTTCAAGTTCTTGAAAAGAATCTTTATCTTTACACATGTGCGAGGTCGTTCCGCTATCAACGATCCATTCGTGAGGGGAACTAGATGTAACTAGAGCATTTGCCTCAGTAGAGATAAAGAATTCTTTGCTAGAGCAATGTGATCTATGTAGTGAAGATTTTGATGAATGCTTGGAACTAGAAGACTTCGAGGTATGTTTCTTCTTATAGTAGAATTTCTCTAAATGACTCTTTTTTCCACAAAAGTTACAAGTATACTTCTTGGAGGAAGTAGACCATTGTTTGTATGATGACTAGTATTTTTGCCTTTGTTAAAGGGCCATTTGGCCTTCATTGCAGTCTCTTGGGAGGAGGTCGACTTAGCTAGCGAGTCGTAAAGGAGCAAAAGATGATGGATGTCTTCCCAAGTTAGAACTTGCCCTTGATTGTACAAGGTTGTTACAAAGGTCTCGTATGACCTAGGTAGTTTGTTAAGTAGCCTGATGGCCATATCTTCACTCGAACAACCATAAAACGCTAATTTCCATTGGTAGTCTTCAAATTGAGCTATGACTTTTGTGATTGTATCTTGCAATCGAATAGTTAGATTATGGGACTCTACTTCTAAAGCATAGATCCTCGAGGGTGTTTTATCTTTGTAGAAGGCCGCTAAAGTGTCCTAGGCTTCCTTGGATGTTTTACATGCTGTGATGTGCCCTTTGGTCAGTTCGTCACAGGCAAGTAGAAGTTGGACTAGTGCCCTTTTATCTTTAACGTTCCAGATATGCCAAGATTCTAGATTGTTGGCCTTATTTGGCTCAGATTCGGACCCATCTACTACATCGTGAAGGAGATTGGTGTACAAATATGCTCTCATTAAATCTTTCCAAAGATTATAGTTTTTCTCATTTAATCTTTCACCCTTGGGCATGAATATGGGTGTGAAGGAAGGTAAAAAATTGGCCATAGATGATTTTCTAACTTCACTCTTTAACATTACAAAGTTTGAGTAAACTTGAACTCCTAAAGAAGTGATTTTGTGCTTTGCAAAAGTAAGTATCAAGTGTTTAAAAAAACTTTCAAAGACACTTGTGCGCTAAAAAATTACTTGAAAATAATCACAAAATTATGAAAGAAATTGAAAGGCTTGGCACCACACTGGAAATCCTTGGGGAGGGGGGACTTAGAATAGCCCTACACTTTGGACACGTTGGACAGAGGTGAGGGGGTTTAGAGTAGCCCTTTGCACACCACACTAGCCTTAGAGTAGGCTTACAAGTTGGAAGCGTTTGTAGGTGGGCTTTGAATAGCCTCTGACTTACAAAAGCACACACTCAAGATCCTGTTCTTAGCTTCTGATGTTACAAGTGTGCCAAAATGTGCCAACATAGAGTGGTGGTACCCTTGAGAAGTAACCTTTGGATTAATATAAAGTGTGCTTACAAAGTGGGTACCTTTGAGGACTTGGAGTGTCCTATGACCCAAGATTGGCGAGCTAAAATCCTTGGGAGAAGTACAAAAGATCTCTTAGATAGCGAGTTCAAAGATCTTGTATCAAAGAAATGTGCCCAAAAAGAAAAGTGATGGTCATGCAAAGGTTGAAGTTGAGACCTAATTTGCACAAGAAACAAAAATATCATTCACCACTTGGATTTGATTGGTCTCCCTGCTCAAAAATAAGCGATGAGTTTTGAATGATTGCAATGGGACAGTGTAAACTAATGCACGTAAATTTAGAGTTGAGATTTGATAAATGCAAGAATAGGTGCTCGATCAAATGCAATGTACTTAGTACAATTTGCATCAAATCCATAAATGCATGAACATGTGCTGGACCGAATGCACAGGACTTAGAACATTTGTCATACTAAATTCTAATTCAAAACGTGAAGTCTAAATGCAAGCTGCAAGTGACAAAATGAATATCTGACAAAATTGGGGCTACATTCTACCAATTCATGCTCACTTGTGCCTGCTAACTTTCTGCTCGAATAGAGAGCAAAAAATTAGCAGGCACAAGTGAGCATGAATTGGTAGAATGTAGCCCCAATGACTTATAGATAACAAAGGAGATGCGATGTGTTTGTCCAAGCAACACATTTGCATAGAAATTTTTGTGGTTGCTTTTCCCTTTTTTTTAATAAACAAGAAAATTATATTAAAAGAGGAGAGTACAGACAGTGCAAGGGGCAAGAGTCACAGGCACAATTACAAGAAAGAAGCCATATCAAGTCTTTGGGATGAGTACATAGAGGAGATGGCTCTTCTTCGACTAGAAAACTTACAACACTTGAGAAGACTAAAAGTATTCTCCTTGGGATTAGGAGCTATACTGATGCATTGTATACATTTTTTAGAGCCTTTTTTCAAAATTCTTGGAAGAGACTTAAGGAAATTAATATTTCCTTTACAAAAAACAACATTGTTTCTACTCATCCATATGTGCCACAAAATGTGTCCTCTCCAAATGTTCCACAGCAGTAAATCCATATTCTTGCCACAGCCAATAATGATAGACATTTTGTTGAGACCAAGGCTGCTTTTGGAGAGAAGATATTGCTCCACAATGTGCCAAAATTGTTTGGTATGGAAACACTCAAAAAAAGATGGTCAACATCTTCCACCTTGCCACAGAAAGTACAAAGTCCTCCATTAATGATAATTTTCTTGACTTTGGGGCCTATCCATAACCGATTATGAATAATGACCCATAGAAGAAAGGAATGTTTGATATAATCAAGGAAGGCCCACAAAGATTTGAATCTATAAGACCACTTCTTGGCAGACTAATTGAGATCCCATCTTCTGTTGAGTTTGGGCAATATCTGATTAATGCTCCCTCTTGAACTCTTGAACTCCTTGAAGATAAGACCAGCAATATCAGCAAGCCTCACTCTGATCCTGATGCAACCCTCCAGCTTCTCAATCAGCATGGATTTGTGAGTAGCAAGGACCTGCAAGAAAGAGAAAGAGATGTCAGAAGATTGAGAAGCTCCTGATCAGTAATAACCTCCCCATTATCCATCAAGTCACTCCAAGTATTGAATCTAGCTTTATGGCACTTGTGTTCTTTAATTGCAATAGCACCATTGTTCCACTTAGCTATCCATCCAAGGCAAGGGGACTCCTGCAAAAAAAATTCAGAAGCTTATAACATTCTCCCTTTGGGAGCAAAATGCTTTTTAGGTTTAAACTAGGCATTCTAGAATCTACACACAAGCTGGCTCCCAACAACAGTTATAGGCTGAGGGGAAACAATGATGTCCCATAGATTAATCCTCCAAGCTTTATAACCAGAGATGAAGAATTTAGATAGGTTTCTCTACAAAAGAACAACCCAAATATCAGTACATCCAATACTCCTTAAAACCCACTTAGCAGCAAGGTCGTCAGCCATTTTGTTATGACAAATGATACTCAAACCCCCTTGGGATTTTGGGAGGCTACATATATCCCAGGAGACTTTAGCAACCTTTTGCTGATGAACATTAGCTCCCCAAAGAAATCTCCTAGCCAGGGCAATAGCCTAATTGACCTGCTTTTTGGAAGGAGACCAGTAGGCTATAAAAAAAACAAGTTTAGGTAACACATAATGATTCAGAATAAAGCATCTATGGGGCAGGGAGCTGTGAGAATCATACTAGTAAAATAAGTGTTTTTTGAACTTTTCAAGAACCCAATCCCACCTTTGAGCCATAGAAACATTCAACCCCATGGGAATGCCCAAGAGTCTAAACATTTCACCATCTTTAAGAATATTAACAACCCTGATTAGTGATACTGTGAGGAATAATATTGTTGGAAGCTTTGAATCTAGTTTTGTTATAGATCCACTGGCAACACAAAACAAATCGAAGCACTCAAGAAAACCCTTGATAGACTCATTATCAGAATTTAGCACTACATTAGTATCATCAGCAAACATCTGCAAACCAAGGGGGGAAGGAGAGTTAGGAATAACAATGCCTTTAATATGAGCACTATCCGGGGCATCTTTAACTAGCCAACCCAAGGCATCACTGGCTATGGCAAAAAGGAGGGTGGCTAATGGGCAGCCTTGTCTAATGGACCTAACTAGTTTGAAGGGCTCAGTCAGGCAACCATTAAGAGCAACCCTAGAATAAGCATTAACAAACAAGGTGCTCACACACTTAATGAATCTCCTTCCTAAACCTAAATCGTGCAAGGACTGGAGAATGATCACCCATTCTATTATGTCATAAGCCTTATCAAAATCAATTTTAAGAAAGTAATAATCCTGGCCATTTTCCTTAGCATAGTCCATACCTTCCCATAAGGAAATAGTTGCATCTAAAATTTACTTGCCTTTAATAAATCCCTTTTGCACAGGAAAAATAAAGAATTTTATCATAGGACTAAGTCTTCTCGCAATGGTAGAGGCAAAAATTTTATAAATGGTGTTCAAGTAGGTAATGGGTCTCCAATTGTTGAGATCATCCTTGTTGCCTCTCTTGTGAATAAGTCTGATCACTCCAGTGTTGATGTGAGAAGGGAGATACCCTTTGCCAAAAACCTCTTCGCAAATTAAAAGAATGTAAGGAGCGAGAAATTCATTCAGCATCATAAAGAACTCATTGGCTAATCCATCAATATCAGGAGATTTATAGGATTTCAATTTATGGATGGTTTCTTTGATCTCACCAATAGTGAGGGGCAGGTCCAAGATGGGTCCCAAGCTCTCAGGAATCATTTTTTTCCTTTTTATGGCAATTAGCTCTGGCCCTCTGGATATCCTCCGCCCACTTGGGAGTACCAGAGAAAACATCCATAAAGAAGCTTTTGGCCTCCTCTAAGGACTCCTTAATGTTAATATTATGCCCACCTTCTTTCTTTTTCAATGGAGTGTATGTGACTTTATGTTCGTGCATTTGTATGTGTATGTATGTATATATGTGTGTATGTGTATATGTATGTATTATGTGTGTATGTGTATATGTATGTATGCAAGTGTGTAAACTATTGAAACCCTAATCCTAAAACATGTATATGTGTGCATGTGTCTGTATATGTGTGCATGTGTGTGTATATGTGTGCATTTTTGTATGTATATGTGACATGTGTGTATGCATGTGTGTATGCTTTTAAACTCTAAAACCCTAATCCTAAAACCCTAAACCTAAAACATGTATATGTGTGCATGTATATGTGACATGTGTGTGTTTGTGTATGTATGTGACTTTATGTGTGTGTATGTGTAGTGTATGTGTATGTATGTATATATGTGCATATGTATATATGTGCATATGTATATATGTATGTACGCATTCTAGTAAAACCCTAAATCCAAATCCTAAAACCCTAACCCTAAAAGATGTATATGTGTGCACATGTGTATGTATATGTGTGTGTGTGTGTGTATTTATATGTGTATGCATGTGTGTGTGTATATAAAACCATAAAACCCTAATCCTAAAACCCATACCCTTAAATATGCATAAGTGTGTATATATATGTGACATGTGTATGTATGTGTATGTGACTTTATGTGTGTATATGTATGTGTATGTGACTTTATTGGTGTGTATGTATGTATATGTGTGTATGTATAAATATGTATATGTGTGTATGTATGTGTACATGTGAGTGTCTATGTATATATGTGTGTTTCTGTGTGTGTATGTATATATGTGTGTATGTGTGAAAAAGTGTGTTTATGAATATGTGTGTTTATGTATGTGTGACATGTGTGTGTATCTATATGTTTGTGTATGCCTATATATATATATATATATATATATATATATATATATATATATATATATATATATATATATATATATATATATCTGTGTGTGTGTGTGTGTGTGTGTGTATGCATCTATGTAGGTACGTAAAAGCCAAAAACACTAATTTTAAAACATGTATATGTGTGTATGTATATGTGACATTATGTGTGTATGTGTGTATGTGTGTATGTATATGTGATGTGTGTGTATGTGTATGTGCATGAATGCATGTGTATATATATGTATATGTGTATATTTTTGTATATGTGTATATGTGTGTATGCATGTGTCTATGTATGTAAAACCCTGAAACCCTAATCCTAAAACCCCTATCCTAAAACATGTATATGTGTGCATGTGTGTATGTATATGTGTGTGTATGTGTATATGTGTTTATGTATGTAAAAACCCTAAAGACATAATCATAATACCTTAACCTTAAAACGTGTGTACATGTATCTGTGTGTATATACATGTGTATGTGTATGTTTGTATATGTGTGCATATATGTAAAATCCTAAACCCTATCCTAAAACCCTAACCCTAAAACATGTATATGTGTGTATATATATGTGTATGTGTATATGTGTGTATATGTGTGTATATGTGTGTATATGTGTGTATATGTGTGTATATGTGTGTATATGTGTGTACATGTGTGTATATGTGTGTATATGTGTATATGTGTGTATATGTGTATATGTGTATATGTGTGTATGCATGTGTGTATGTATGTAAAACCTTAAAACCCTAACCTTAAAATACTAATTCTAAAAACATGTGTATGTGTATGTGTGTGTATGTTTATGTGTGTATGTATGCATGTGTGTGTGTGTGTGCATACATATATATATATATATATATATATATATATATATATATATATATATATGTGTGTGTGTGTGTGTGTGTGTGTGTGTGTGACTATGTGTGTCTATGTGTATGTGTATGTATATATATGTGTGTGTATGTGTATATGTGTGTATGTACATGTGTGTATGTGTGTCTATGTCTCTGTATATATGTGTCTCTTTTGTGTGTGTATATATTCTTACCATTAGTGTCCATGTGAAAGGGCAAATGGCCATTGGACACTTCTTTTTATATGTTCTTTAATAAAACATATAGTGGCCTCATCAGTCACAGATTGTAAGTTCGACCACATTTGTAAGACCTAAGAAGTCTGTCTTCATGCTCCCTGTGTACTGTGTTTTCTATGTATTTTGCAGTCTTTGTGCAGACTACCGTGTGCGGCCTTAGGATCTCGGTTTTCTACTCTGAGTATATCGTCGTGCAGCTCATGAGAAGGAGACTGCATTGTGGTGGATCACCGTCAAAATACTTCACTAGTATCAGAGCAGCTTGATGCAAAAGCTTTGTTCCTTTTGTGCGAGCGAAGTGAGCAACCCCCCCCTCCCCTCGGCTTTCTCCAAGGCTTCCAACTAAGGCAGCGACCAAGTCATAGACCTTGGCATACCTTGTCATGCGAGCCATCGAAGTCACCATTGGCTACGTGCGAGGGAGGACCTCAATGATCAAGGAATATAGAGGTTCTCGATACTTCCCGGGAGGTCACCCATCCCAGTAATGTTCCCCCCGGAGCTCGCTTAATCGTGGCAATCTCTTGCCACTAAGCTACATTCTTTTGGTGTCTGAAGAAGGGGAAAGACTAAGGTTGAAATTATCTTGAACATGTTTTGGTCCCTCAAAGCTTCATTCTTTGCTTTCAAAGCCTATTTTCGAAGCAGTTTTGGGGTGTCTTTTGGAGCCATTTTGGAGTCCTTTCTTACATAGTTCTCTTCACACAGGTCCAAGAACATCAAGAAGAGTGTTCTTTGTGCTTCTCCAACAATAAATATCAACCTTTGGGGCCGTGTTTTCAGCCACACTCATAAAACTACAAGTTTCTCAAAAGGTTTCAATTTTGGTGGGAGCAACCGCTGCAAATTTATGCAAGTTTTTTGAGCCTAAAACATCAGAGTTGACAGACACTTGCAGGTGTTATTGGCTAGTTTTTGGGCTGTGCATTCAGCCTTTTAGTGTCATTTTACTACATATATTGAGCACATACACACCATGTATGCTTTTGTGGATTACGCTTATGTACGTCCATGTGGTCATTGATATAGGGGTTACGTTTTTTGCATAAATCCTTTTATGTTTGATAAAGAGGGTCGTGGTGAGGTTTTCTTAACTGGGAGACACTCAGATGTTGGGTCTCTTCGGTGATGGAGGTGGAAGACTTACCTAGCCTCACCATACGAGATGTATGATAGTTGTTCAAAGGTGCTCGATAAGCCTAGTTGGCTTCTATTAGGTAATTGATTATATGCAGTGGAGTCAGTGATTCACTATTTAGGCAAACATGTTAGTACTTGCAGTTTTATAATATTTTGACACTGGTCATATGCTCATTTTTTAGAGGATACTTTCTCTCTCTATTTATCTCTCTTTCTCTCTCTCTCTCTAATAAAGAACAAAACAATACATGCATGTACATAAACCACTTACATCAACGTAATTTTTCAAATCGCTCGTCAAGGCACAATCAACATCGCCTCTCGTCAAACACAAAACTAACACCAAAAAGCTCCTACAAAAAAATGAAAGATAAATTAGGAAACAAAAACGAATAAATAAAGAGAGAGGGTGGAGTTCTTAGACCACTTACCAAGATGTAAGAGAGAGAGATGTGTGTGTAGAGAGAGAGAGAGAGAGATCTTTGTGTGTGTGCAGAGAGAGAGAGATATGTGTGTGTGTGTATAGAAAGAGAGGAGGGTGGATGTGTGAGGGGAGAGACAAAAAGCACAGGACAAGCACAATGCATGTTGATGTGTGAGATCTATCACAATGCAAGCATGAAAATTTTATAGAAAACCAATCACTGTTCAAAAGAGAGGACTAGTCAACTTTCAGCTCTTGAGTTATTAAAACACATAGTTGGTATGCACATCGGTATATGCATTAGTATACACATTGGTATGAGAGTAGGTATCAGCATCAATGGTGCCCAAAAAAATACCGATGCTTATATCGACATGTATATCGAGGCGCATATTGACACATATACGGGCATGCATATCGATGACAACATTTTTTGATACGTATACCAACGATAATTTTCCAACGATTATATTGATGCCAAACAGAAATCACTATGGCTAGTGTGGTTTTTCAAATATTTCCAACAGTCATACTGATAGCGAGGTATGACCGTTGGTATGGCTAGCATTGATATGAGACTCATATGCTATAGTGATTACTTAGGGATTTTTAAATGTCTGAATAGAAATCTTTCTTATAAAAAAGGAACATTGACCAAAAAATATATAGCTCTGCATTTGACCAAACGTCACACACTTGAGTGTACTTTTTGTATCAAAATGCACATAACAAAGAAGACAACAGAGTCTTCTAAAATACTTCAGCATAGAATTTAGGTCTTTTTTCATTGATTATTTTTATGTTATTATGTTTGATATGTATCATACATATGTTATGATTTGCATATGCATCTATGTGTGATTTGTGTTTTTGTAATTTCTATTTATGCTATTTTTAACTCTCATAAGTATATGTGTTATCACTCAATAAAGTTTGTTTTGACGTATATACTTTGATCAAGTAATAAAAGAAGTCAGCTACTACCATTATCTCACTCGTTGCATTCATTTTTATTGTCACATTAGTACATGGATATAGAAATTAGATATATTGAGATTGTTTGAATCACGTCCTTGATTCTTAATCTTTCAATATTATAGGGATTGTATGGACACTATTGTGATTGTCTCATCATTCTTTGACTCTTAGTTTCACAATAGTCACAAAAATTCACCTAACGATAATTATACATAGTATATAGAGTGTATAAAAACTATTCTGATTATCTGATTCTTTGAATCTTATATTAAGAATAGTTACATACATCCATATGATGATAATGATACATAGTATGGAAAGTGCATATCAACTATTGTGAATGAGTATTATTTGACTCTTATGTTCAAAACAGTTACATAGATTCTTTTCAAAATCATAACAATATCACTATCATTGAAAAGTTGTACCGTTGAACTTGTTAGAGAAGATGGACTTTTAACTCCATGAATGAGGGCGGTTAAAAAATGGTGAATATCTCGCTAGTGTTCCTTATACGGTTTGTGTCCCCCTTCAAAATTATTTCAAGAGGGTTCCACATCTTCACATGAGGAGCTCGATACCAAATAAGGATAGGGAGGTTTTCTTCTTTAGGAGTTAAATATTCCATCTTCCTCGCCTTATATACTTCAAAAGTTTGAAGAAACAACAAACAAATTCAAGGGATCCCCTAGTTTCAAGAGTTCGCGTCAAGATGCCAATGAATTTTGAACCCAAAGAAAGCATCGAACAAGAAGTAGAAAAAAGCGAAGTTCTTCTCAACCTGCAACTTCAATAACACAAAAAGTCATAAGACATAGACTATGTTGCGAGAGAGGCCAATGTGGAGGAATAATCCAAAAGCACATGCGATTTGCTCCATTTCATGCCAAACGCAAGAAAAAATGTTTGCATTACTTTAATTTATATGTCCATGGAATGCAAAGGACAACTTCCAAGAATTTCCTTCCTTTTCTTTTCATTACTTTAAGGAGTTTCTTATGTATCATAGCTCATACCCTAGTATATTTTCACTTCTCTTGGGGTGGGCTGCGGTTCAAACCCCACTCGTTGCACTAATTGCACATATCCTCATTCTTGTGATGAGATGAAATGGTGCCCCTTGGAGACATTTCTTGTTGGCATTCAAGCATTTTAGGGACTTTGTCAGTGATAGCATGGGTCATACATGTGCACACATCTATTCGAACCAATCTTGTTAACTAGGACTATGGCCATCTTTTTTAGTTCCTACCCTTAGCAAGCCTTGAGGCTTCTTACAATCCTAGTAGGTGCGAGGTGTTCTTCAAGTGCTTGTGAGAAAATCGAGAGATCCTATGGTTGCTATGTTCTTCATTGTATAGTCGCAGTCTCAATAAATTCAAATACAAAGAGATGTATATTGCAAGATTGTACTTCCCTTTAAATAGATTGTTGTCTCTTTTTTCGAGGAAGATTGATCTTGCACTCTTCTCCTCTTAAAATATCTTGAATTAACTAAAAGTCCAATGTCAAGGGCATAGTATCCATGAGACCCCCCAAATCCCATACAAGTAGGGGTAGAATGACTCGCAATGAACAAAGCTTAAAGGCCCCCTTAGAGTAAGAATTGAGAAGGGACAACCCTATGGTCAATGGAGAAGACTCTTTTGAGCTAATGTCCACCCTATCGTAAGAGACAAGCCATTATCCATACCGACAAAGTCTAATGGAAGTGTTTGAAAGCCAATGATTCCCCAAAAGAAATTGGATTCGCATCACATGATTACAAGTGATGAACCCATCCCCTCCTCAAGGGAGCCTAACGATTCACTTGCTTGTGCTAGGCCCATTGGACTCTAGCTTGAAAAATCTTGTTGTTTAAGCCCCTCATATGAGCTTTAAATGTGGATAAAAAGCACAAACAAAATAAGGAAAGCAAAAATATTTGCATTTTCCCTTACAATAAACCTCTTTTGTTTGTATACAAAGTTATCCATGTGATCGATTATCTATGTTGATTAAAATGTGTTGCATTTTGTTATTGAAGTGGCAACGTTTTTTTCTTTTAATGTTGTATCACACATATCTGAGAAGTGTGTACGATAAGCGTGTGGAGTGAGCGTTGAAAAATTAATCCTTTCGTTCTCTCTCTCTCTCTCTCTCTCTCTCTCTCTCTCTCTCTCTCTCTCTCTATATATATATATATATATATATATATATATATATATATATATATATCCATATATATATATATATATATATATATATATATATATATATATATATATATCCATATATATATATATATATATATATATATATATATATATATATATATATCGTCCTCTTGTTATATGTTCTCTTGTTCATAATCTTAAGTAATCTGATTTTTTTTAAGTGTATATTCTATGCGTTGTAATCTTCAAATGGTCTTCACAATGTGGCTCTGTCTTCCTCTCTCGCATCTCATGACAATTAACGCATTATTAGCTATATCTTATTACTATTAGAAAAATAGAAATCATGTTTATGTGCGCTAGGCTGCTTGGTTGGGTTTTGTGTCCCTTGCGGGATGAAGGTTCAACCACTCTCTACAACAGAACGCATGTGAACTTAAGATCAATGTAACCAGTGTAAATCTATTAAAACTAATTACCTTCGGGCAAGTATTTTAATTAAAATTAATTGTCTTATTAAAACTAATTACTTTCGGGCAAATATTCTAGTGTCGTCTTTGGATAGTCTAACCTTGCTTTGTGGAATACGGAAAGTCTCATATGCTTTGTGGAATACAGAAAGTCTCATAGGTATGATTGAGTAGTCTAACGCTGCTTTCAGAAAGTCTCATAGGTGTGATTCCCATTCTTTTATACAGTCGTTGTTTCAGTCAATTCAAGCAAAAAAAGATTATGCTTCGGCAGAACTTCCTCTTTAAAAAATTTTTTTATTAAAAAACGAAAAAAGAATTGTGCACGTGCCACAACGTTCTAAGCTGCCCTAAAGAGGAGGACATGCACAGCATGAACGAGAAGAAGGAAACAAACCAGAACGCAAACAGAACGTCTGTAACACATTCTTCTGTAAAGCAAGCAGGACAAACATGCCCAACGTGCCGCAACGAATGCAGTGCGATTGTCCATCTTTGTTTGTCGCATCAGCGTTTCTCATTAGCGCGAAGCTGCGCATGGAGTAATACATGTGGCATGAGAGCTAATATGGGGGGGGATGCAGTTCTAAACTGCCCGAAAGAGGAGGACATGCACAGCATCAACGAGAAGATGGAAACAAACCAGAAAGCAAACAGAACGTCTTTAACATAGTCTTTTGTAAAGCAAGCAGGACAAACATGCCCAACACGCCCTATGAAAAGGAGTAGAGTACAAAGAAGCTGACACTCAGAGATCGAGACCGTGAACCAAAAGAGACAAAAGAAAATCGAAGTTTCGCGCATGAGATCATAAAAGTCAATGGAATCAGTTGGCAGTAGCAACATTACAAAATGAGGTAAACGTAAAAACAATGTAGTTTACGCAAGAGTGAATGATCACAAAGCTGTAAGAAATCTGTTGATCAACTTAACATGAGAAAATATTAGAATCACAAAATCTTGCTGAGCACGAAAAGATACATATTTGATTTCGAGTTTTATTTTCAGGTATCCGTGTCCGAGCAAACGATAAAATATATTGCACATGTGGATCCATGATAAACATACCTCATACACATGTGAGATGTGATGTATGAATTTGTGGGTCTATTTGTGGAGAACTCATAGGTTGTCACGTATTTATACTCTTGCACTGACTTATAATCAAATCTATTCATCCGCGCACGTTATCTTGGCTATATGGGCCTTCCGTCTCTTGAGGCGGGGGTGAAGATTGGATCCCCATCTATGGCAAGACATCTTGTGGGCCTTCGGCTAGTGTAACCATGTTATGGCAAGACATCTTGTGGGCCTTCGGCTAGTGTAACCATGTTGTATCCTGTTTAAACCACTTGCCTTCGGGCAGTTATCTCTTGAGTTGCCTTCAGGCAGTCTAACCGCTGCTTAAATCTTAAAACTGAAGATGACAAAGACATTCTTAATAAAGACAATCTAGTTTAGAGATGCACTCAATGATATAGAGACCTATATATATAAACACGGAATGAATGTATGCATATGTGGCTTCACTATTATACATCCAGACATTTCTTTATTGATATTGTAGAGATTCCCAGTGCTTATGACTATATGATCCATGGATTATGATATGATTTAATGATAAAGTGATTATGATGATGTCCATATCAAGATCTCTCTCCAGAAACTCTAATGAATGTTTGCAAGAAATTATAAGAGTTAACTCTCGTTCAGTCTGAGCTAGTCATGTAATGTTACATAAGGTAGCTCAACAATGAGAGCATTTTACAAATGTGCATCCTCATATTAAGGTTTTGAAGTAGAAACAATTGAAACTCTATTAATGGTTTAGGAAAATAACTGTAAAAGGATTTAGAAAGTGAAGATGTACTTATAAGAAGAGTATGGTAGAGAGTATGACACACATTGCGTGGTGACAAGCTAAATGAAGATAATTATCGTACTTTTTACTACCACATGAAAATAATTATTAATGTATAAAGATCTGTAGTGACACATTAATGGAGAAGATAGATATTATAATTATGCAAAAACCCCAATCCTGATCAGGAAAAGGAGTACAAAAGATGCATACAAAGTTCATGTAAAGTACCTCATCGCATATTATTACTAAAGTGCTTCATTGCATATCACCATGCATAGAAAGGCTTCACACATCATGTTGTGAAGGTTGAGTACTCCTAGAGATGCTAGCTACATCATATTCAAGATCTATGGTACTTGTAATAATGCAAAAGAAATAAATTTCATGCAAAAGCTACATTCTGTGAATAATAACGATATCATATTCAAGATCTATCGTACTTGTAATAATGCAAAAGAAATAAATTTCATGCAAAAGCTACATTCCATGCAAAAGCTACATATGGTACTTGTAATAATTCAAAAGAAATACATTTCATGCAAAAGCTACATAGTTTCTGGTATGAAAACGGATCTATTATGCATAATATTTAGAATTCTTTTCAAAAATAATTATCTCACTTTAATTACTATGAAAGTTAAAGATAGTGATTTAGGATTTATCATGCTAAATGATTTGAGACCTCGGTATAAGAGTCTTGACACATCTATTTGTGTTAGATATTCAATGCTAGATGTAAATGAACTAGTAGTACCGCGATGACTTAAGAAATAAAACTAGGATGAAACACAACATGCACTCGGAATTCCTCTTTAGAAAATGAGGCCATCAATAAAAAAGAGGATTACCGTAATCCGGAAAACGAAAAAAGAGATAGATGGTTTTATGCATGCCAGAATATTTAATATTGTAACCAAACTTCATACGAAGATAGTGAAAAGGAAGATTTTGGACACCTCTTCTATTCGTGCCCCAAATCATTATCAGTTCAGCAGGCCCTTGAGAGAATTTTGTGATTACAAGGACAAATCCACCGGAAGCAAGCTTTGCTTCGTGAAGCAATGGGATGCTCCTCAGCAGTGTGGAATGCTATAAGAAGAGATACACTATGGAAAATATGGAAAGAGAGGTGTGCATCCAACTTTGGAAGCCCCCTTAAAGAATGATCGATCTAAAAACCTCTTTTGCTTTTAGGCAAAAGAATTTCGAGTTGTAGGAAGCCCCTAGCGCACTTTAGACATCATAGAGTGTTCTTCCTAGAGAGCAACAAGATCAAACCAAGTGGGCAACACATGAGGGGGATTATAGGGTTATCAGCCTTCTTTGTAAAATTATCTAGTAATCTCAATATTAACCCATAAAATGCCCTCTTTGCCAACACAATTTGTTTTCATATCCTTTTTGGTAAAACACAAGGCTAAAAGAAATACGCTTTTTTGTGAAAAACGTCATTCACAAATGCAATTTTGATGTCAAATGATATGCATACCAAATATTGAAATGATATACATACCAAACATTGTCAGATCCAACTCCACATATGCAACAAAACATTTTCAAATGGCATGAAGGAGAAAATATCTCATTAAAATCAAAAAGTATAACATTTCGGCACAAGGCTATTTTTGTAGTGATCAACATTTAAACACTACAAGAAGTGCCCCCTTATAATGACACACAAAGCGACACAATGCCATCACGAGCCAAAACATACGATGTCATTATAGGTTTCCTATGCGGATCATCATATATATGATGTTTGTATTGCCTCTTAGAATAACATCTTGTTATCTTTCACAAGATGCTTTTTAAATGCCACTTAAGCAGCTAATTAGAGTGTCACATACATGGCACTGCATCCCATATGCTGCACAATGTAATATATATGGCACTACATTGCATACATGATAAAGCATCACATATGCAATGATTTTGGCTTAAGTGATGTTGTTTGACAGTAAATATGCTTTGGTCACTTACTCTATGTTTTCTTAAGCGAAGAGCAACCAAGTAAACAAGATAACATAACAGTAGAATCTCTCTCTGTTGTGTAACTATGGGACAAAGCAGAAAAAGAAATAGGTTTTGAGGGTCCAATATCACTTGGAGAAACTTTAGAGTTTATTGAGAAACCCTTCGAAAAGTTTGACAATTTGTTGAACCCTTGAGCTATTTGGATTTATTTACTCCAAATTGAAGGGTTTTGACCCTTTAGATTGACATTTTTTAAGGGTACATTATTTGACTTTTACGGAGGTCTCTCAAGCCTTTCGACTTGTACGTACAAGATTGGGAGGAGTCCTTTTAGAGCCCATGTGATTTTATGTGACTTGCAAGGTTACAAGGCATTGGATTAGAATCCATGTGCAAGGGACACTAGGCAAGCTCACCTTTCATTTCCCCCATTGGCCTAGAGGCATATATATGGGTGGAGTTGGTGGGAAGGATGCATGCATCTCTCACCCCTCGATTGTATGGACACAACAATGGCATTCAGAGTGCCAAGTTCTTCTATATTATTCATGAACATTTGTTAAGTTTGTTTGAGAACCTGATATTAAGCTAGTGGTCACTCCAGAAGGTTTTTTGAATTAACCCACCATGGGCTCCATATAGTACTGCTCTAACTCCGACCATCCATAGGAAACGGCCTCTACCACCTAAGCTAGTTGTCATTGCAAAAGGTGTTTTGAATTAACTCACCGTGGGCTCCATATAGTACTGCGTGACTTCCTCCTTGAGGAGGGAAGAGACCACCATCCATAGTAAACTCCCCCTACCACCTAAGGGATAGAGAGAAGCTAGTGGATGGACTTTGTACCAATTTGGGTGGCGAGAGGACTTCGTGAGAACTCCTCCTCCTTGTTTATGCAAACTATGTAGAGCTCCATGCTTTTTGAGGGCTTCCTAGAGAATATCTATTATACCATGTGGGATATATGCATAGTCCACGCTAAATTCTCAGCTCATTTTGCACTCAAGCTCTTATGAGTGGTCTTTTCCTTTAAAAAGGGTGTTCCCTCAATAGTATGGACATGTTCCTCAATAGTATGGACATCCGTGGGTTGAGATCACCAGCCCTCTTGTGAGATGAAAGAAATGAGATACTTTTGTTTATCTTATACCCCTTTGTTTGATGTAATGCTTACTATTTGGGATATAATGCTGGCCATTCTAGCCTTTCCACCGATTTGGCGCACAAAACTATCTTTTCTATCCCTTTTGGCCGATCTTCTACCTTTTTTGCTTTACATATTTGTAGCTCGAGATCCTGCATTTGCATTCTTTGCTCCAATTCTTGTGACGGAATATCTCTTCATTAAGTTCAAAAAGTGTTTATGTGCTATTGTATGAGTTGCAAGGGGCAAGAAAGCAGTTTTACGTTTTCTCTCTTTTTTTGGAGGTACCAAGAGTCTATTGGTTCTCCTCTTTTCTTTCTAAAAATATGATCGTTTGTATTGTTTTCTCTTATGTTTGAGGAAACATCAAACATCTTCTACCATGCTTTCTATCTGACCAAAGGAAGGATAATCCAGGCACTATGAAGCAGGGAGGTCAACATGAAGATGATGGATGGCTCCTCCCATGGAAAAAAGGATGGAGATAGCTTTGTATTAAGCTAAGTACTTTTTCAGTTATGTTTGAGTTTAATATTAGATTGCCATGGTACACAGAATCCTAATTAAAGAATAGGGTAAGACGTTTTTTGTTTCAGATAATGTATTATAGGAAAACACACATGGATGAAAAAGGAAATGATCAAGAACCTGAAGCATTTGCATACTTTGTTGCAAGGCAAAGAAAGAATGTATGTGCATTGGCATGATGATGCACGGTAGAGAAGCACATGCTTGTGAACAAGAAGGAACACAAGAGCATGATGTGTATTTGATACCAAGCATGAATCATATATGCCATAATGAATATGCATTTTCATGAATGCAAGTGTTTGCATTTACATGCATTAAGTTGAACTTAAATAGAGAGTTTTCTTGTGGATGGGAGCAAGATGATTTGGGAAGACGCAAAGCCAAGGTTTTTGTAAAGGCATGCAAGCAACGTTTTGCAGAATAAAAATATCTAGGAGTACTTCCCAAAATAATACTAAGGTATCAAAGGCATAATTTCTTGGTTAGAATTGAAGTTAACGTTAGGAGAGAATTCCCTTACCAAGTTAATGCAAGAAATAAATGAATTGGAAAGTATGTGAATACATCTAAGTTCTTTAATAATTTAACAAAATTATTTGGGTCAAATCTTCTCAATTTAAGATAGACAAAGGTTAGTAACCCAATATTTCTAAGTCCTTTGATGATTTAGAAAGTTTTTTAGAGCATAAACGTTTATTGTAACATGGGCCCAATGTCATGTATACATTACTATAAGAGAACCTAACATATTCAATGCTAACTCTAAGTATAACAGATACTTAAAGACGATTCTAAGGCAAATTTTAATGCAATTTCTTAAGTAGATGGCACCCGAGTAATTCTAGTGTCTTCAATGACAAAGATGATTTCTCTAAAACATTTTTCGATGCACATTCTTGCATTATTGTAGAGAACCTACAATACTACTACTCTAAGTATAAGAGATACTTAGAGATAGTTAATTGAAAAAGGTTCCAAAGGAGTTCTTGATAAGACATCCTTAATAGGAGCGCACCCCAAAATGGTTTCCAAAGTTTATGATATAAAGCTCTAATTCGATGCACTCAACGACACAAATGGAATGGAAATATGGGCAAAGATTGCTTTCACCAACAAGAATGGTGAAAAGTGCTCTAGGCATTTAGAAACATAGAAAACTACCTCCTTTCATTCATTCAAGAGACTTGCATCTCAAGAATAAATCCAAGAAAGGTTTTCTTTAGGATATACAATACTTATTAGTGGAGAAACTTTAGATTCTTAAGGTACAAACGTGAAATGGAAAGATGTACCTTTAGAAATTCCTTACAGCTTGTACTATTGTGCTTCGTTTAGCCTTGAAGAAAAAACACCTCTCCTAACACAAATGAACGTGAACTCATATTTTTGGGGAACATAAGAAAAACCCAAAAAAAAATAAAGAAGAAGCTCATAAATTTGTTAGGACAGGTGGTCATCAAGCTACCTCTAGAAGATGTTCTATTGAATACCAAAATAAGAACTCCTCTCTAGTACAACATCTAGATACATTCGAGGTTCACATAAGAGTGGTTTGAATAGATGAATGATGAATGGATCATAGCAATGACTTTGTAATTTTGAACGAAGCTCACAGTTTTGGAGGATGAAAACTCTTCAATAGGGGGAAGAAAGTACCAACTACACACAATGCAATCATCATCCAATGAACCAACATTCCAAGGAGATCAAAGGTACACATCCCCACTCACATTGGTACATGCAATGACTCGTCACAAAGTCCATGGCTCCACAATATCTAAGAGAAGTCTATCAATAATCAGGGATATCTTTGCATATGGCTTACTATGTGTCATATTGTCTCCTGTCACCAACAAAAAAGAAAAACTTAGGATCATTGCACCACCTACACCTGAAATGTGCATACCAATGCCACGAGAATTATGCCAAATCATAATTAACAAAATTCCTACTCTCGTTTTCTTCTCTCACTTTATCTATACAACACTCTAATGTTTATATCATGTTTGTAACCATGTCCCTTTACAAAAAAGAAACATGTAGAATTGGAAATAAAGATTATGTTCTTTCTCACTATAAATATCCAAAAACAAAAAATAACACAACGATATAATTCCACGATTGATTTTGCTTCTATAAACCTATTCCGTTCCTTAATCGTTTTGAACGTTCAAAAATTAAAGCATTTTCAATACCATATAAAGGACTTTATGAAACCAAAATCTAACATTCCCTATGTTGGTTTTCCTCTAGGAGATTTGACAAAATTGGAGATGGAAAACAATAAGGTACTCTTAAAAAAACTATTAATAAAATGAATTTCTTGAATACAATTAAATACAAAAATTCAAAGCACTCACTATGTTCTATTTACATCATATTTTATAATTTACATCATACACAATTACAGATTAGGGTCATAAATGTTGGAAGATGCTTGGAAAAATGTTAAAAATGCGATGTTACAATAGTTGTGGGAATATGTGCCAGTATATTCACCGATATAATCATTGGTATAAGCAATGGGATTGCACAAGCACATACCGATGCTTATTCCAGTGACTATACTGACAATTATACCGGTGTGTATTCTGATGCACATTTAATAAACAGTCAAAAGTTGAGTCCCTTGATTTTTCACTCGAATACATGTGCACACCTCCCCTCCATCTCACCCAGACTCTACCCCCCCCCCCCCTTTTCTTTTTGGAAAGGGTTGCACCCCCTCATCCTCTCTCTCTCTCTCTCTCTCTCTCTCTCTCTCTCTCTCTCTCTCTCTCTCTCTCTCTCTCTCTCTCTCTCTCTCTCTCTCTCTCTCTCTCTCTCTCTCTCTCTCTCTCTCTCTCTCTCTCTCTCTCTCTCTCTCTCTCTCTCTATTCCTTTTCCAAATCTTTGGGTGCATAGCATACGCACACATACCTTCACAAATCAAAGGCAAATTGGACCCAAAGGCAGAGAAATGCATCTTCATTGGTTATGACCTTAATCAAAAAGGTTATATGCTATACGATCCAAGCAACAAAGGCTTCATTGTAAGTAGAGATATTGTGTTTGATGAAAACAAATCATGGTTTGAAGATGATTGCAGGAAAATCAAACTTCCTTATGATCTAGAGGAAGACTTTCCATCAAGGCGAAATCAATTCTTGGAACTCTAATGGAGAGGACAAAGTGAAGGAGTTGACAGATGTAGCAGAATCATCTCAATAAACTATAAGAAGATCTAGTAGAGAGAAAAGAAAGCTAGAAAGGTATGGATATGATACTTCTTTGGTCACTAAACATTCAATATATATAGCAGAGGACTCAAAATCTAAAGAATCTTCTACCTTTGAAGAAGCCAAGGAGAAGCCAGAGTGGAGAAGTGCCAAATATAAGCTTTACAAGAGAATCAGACTTGGGAGTTGGTACCCAAGAACCCATCCATGAAAGTCATTGGTACAAGGTGGATATACAAGGTAAAGAAGAATTTTACTGGTCCAATTAATAGGTACAAAGCAAAACTTGTGGCCAAGGGATTTGCACAAACTCAAGGTATTGATTATGAAGAAACATTTTCACTTGTTGCAAAAATGCCCACTATTAGAGTACTCATGAGTGTTGCATCTTCCAAGAATTGAAAGATATATCAAATGGATGTTAAAAATGCTTTCTTAAATAGTTGGATATCAAATGAGGTATATATGGCTAAACCTCCTGTTTTTGAAGATCAATCATATTCTAAGCATGTGTGCAAGTTGAGGAAAGCTCTATATGGCTTGATGCAAGCTCCTATAGCTTGGAATCATAGACTTGTTACTTGCTTATAGGATAAGGGTTTCAATGTAAGCAAGGTAGGTCCTTCCCTCTTCATTAAGAGGAACAAATCAGACGTCATATATTTATGTGTATATGTTCATGATATAATTATAACAGGCAATGATGCAAAAGGAATCAAAAAGATTAAAGCCCAAATGAAAGAAGAATTCAAGATTAGTGATCTTCATTTGCTCAGATACTTCCTAGGCTTGTAAGTAGTATATATAAAGAAAGGTATGTTCCTCACATAGAGGAAATACATTAGAGATATGCTTTATAAATTTAAAATGGAGAATAAAAAGGTTGCAGGTACTCCAATGGAGGTAAATTTGAAGTTGAGGGCTCATGAAGATGAGCTAATTGAAGTTGTAACTAGCTATCAGAGTCTAGTTGGAAGCTTAAATTTTGCTACATTAACTAGAGTAGATATTCGTTATGGATTAAGTTTGATGAGTCATTTCATGCATACTCTACGGAAGCCTCATGTGGAAGCACCCAAGATGATCCTAAAGTATTTGATGGGCATAATCAATGAAGGACTACACTATCCATACACATCTAATATAGATGTAAAACTCTTTTCTGGTGTAGATTGGACAGGCTCTAAAGATGATAGGAGGAGCACTTTTGGATATTTTAATTTTGTAGGTACAAAATTGATCTCATGGTCTTCAAAGAAGCAACCCATAGTTGGCCTTTCATCAACAGAAGTTGAGTGTAGAGGAGCTGCAAATGCTACACATTGAATCTATCTGGATTAAAACCCTATATTCTAATTTAGGTTTGAACACTTCCACTCCACATATATTTGGAGTTAATGTTAGCTCATTACATCTCTTGCTAACCCAATCTATTATGCCAAGAATAAACACATAGAATTACATTATCATTATGTCAAAGAGAAGATCATGAGCAAGGAGATTCAACTCTCATATGTATCAACTCATCAACAATGTGCAAATATGATGATAAAGGCCTTGGATAGAAGCAAATTCAACAAATTCAAATCAATGATTAGCAAGAAATCTTGAAGGCTTGAATACTCAATCCTTGTAAGCTTTTGGGGGATATATTGGTACATTTAGCAAGCCTAAGAGCTTTGCAATGGATTGAACACTACACTTATACTTGTCTCCTCACATAGAGACCTACATATGAACTTATGCTTGTCAATTTGAGTGTCTTTATCTTGGATAAATGTAAATTTCAATGAGAAGAAAGAATCTTATAAAGTTAGGAGGCTATCATCATGACTCATTTGATAGGAGGAATCAAATAAATTCCATTCCTAAAGTCTAGAATCACTTTTAGGAGGAGAAGATTCAAAATTCAAATTCAAATAATGTGTATAAATACACATGATTTTAGTCACGAGATAAGATAGCACTTCTGAGAGGACTTGATGTACATGATTGGGCCTACATTGAGCTCATTTCATTTATTTGTAGTCCACTATACTCCCTTTGTATCATATGTGAAATAGAATTCATAATTTGATACATTTATTTGAGTAAATCTCTATCTATTGTCTGCCCCAACATCTTCATCATTATAGTGAACTTCTGAAATCAATTTCTCTGCATGTACTCACTCTTTTTCTATACTTTAACTTGTGCTAGCTAGATTGATATGTCTAGTATCTATATAGAAAATTTCATCAAGTTCAATTAAGTACATTCATAGATATAAAGCTAAGAAGCTGATTGTGTCTGCACATCATCTAGATCCTAAAAAGTTGAGGTGACCCCTAGACTTGCTAAACTCATTTCTCCTTGTATGGTGTAACTAAATTCATGTATACTTCAGTTAGATGTGTGCAAAAGCTCTTTGGTCAATTCAAACTAGGTTATGAGCTACGACCATAACACTAAGACCTCTTCTTCCTAAGATAGAAGATTCTTCACATTTTTTGCATATAGAAGTGATCTATTTTCATGCAAACATATGAGAATGATGCTCCAAAGAACCTAATGATTCCATATGCACCATCATAAAGGTAAATAAGTATTTTAAGCATCTCTAAAGTTATATTCATAGGTGTAACTTAGGTTTTTATAGCACCACCGCATCTCTAGAATCAACACATCATGTCCTCACATTTGTTGTAGGAGTTGGTAGTGGGTTGTCCACCAAATGCATAGAGGAGACTTTCGGATATCATCATGGGCCAGTTTTGTTGTCCTAGGACTTGGGGGGATATGGTATGATCATTTCATGGGACAATCTACGATGAGATGAGCATTTGGACTTGGTTTAGGGTATTTTAGTTATTGTTTATGAACATCGTTTCAATTTTTCTGATTTCATGAATGTGCTTTGTTGCAAGACTACAAATATAGATGTTTTGATCCCTCTAGTTTTGTGTATGGTAGTGGTGTGCCATAGTTTTGTATTTGGTTCATATATGGCAGTGGTTTGCCACAATTTTGTACGTGGTTCATTTATCGCATTGATCTATTATGTATTTGAGTACTCTTTACAACTCTGTTTTGGTTGTATATGATGGGCACAGATCCATTTATGTATTACTTTTCATTATGCTCCTACATATCTCTTTTATGTTTGACAATGTGTTTTGAATTATTGAATCTTGTTTTTGTTTTTGGTCATGCAAGTACATAGTTTGGCGACCACTAGAGTATGTCACGACATGTACTCAGTTTTTTTGGGCATAGTGTATTGTCCCTTTCTACATCACAACATTGTCATGTTGTTGAAGCAAGGGACACTTCACTCTGCCCAAAACATTTTTTGCAGATATGGTCATCGGTATAGGCAATGGTATTGCTAGGGACATATCAGCACATATACCAACATGTAAACTGGCACGTATACCATCTCTATTGCGAAGGACATACTGATGCATATACCGTCAATATTTTCAGGGACATACCGACATGTATGTGGGCACCTATATAGAGGATTATAATGATGACTACATGGGTGACTATATAGAGGCTTTTACCAATCTGTATATTGATGCTTATATAGAGGATTATACCGATGCTTATACCAGTGTTATGAAACTGACACTTATACCAACGAATATTTTGATACCGTGGGTAGTTTGCATGTGTATTTTCACTAGTATGAGAGCCAGTATGGGGCTTATATATTGTAGTGATAGTTTTTCAAGATGTTCAAAGAAAGCATACTCGCTACAAGAGAGTATAATGCAAGAGGAAATATGAAAAAGGCGTTCTTGAATACAATCAAATGTGGATGACAAACCATTATGGGAAAAACTGGAACAAGAAAACTTTGGAGGTAGAGTTAGAGGCTCAAGAGGAAGAGGCAGAGGATGTAGAGAAGGCAGGGGGAGAGCTCAAAGCTCATCACCTACTCATACAACAACAATTACCAAGGTGGATACAAAGGAAGGAGCAACAACTATACAGATGATCAAGCTCCAGATTATTCACTACTTCTCATGAACATGAAATGAAAGATGGTAATTCTGATGAGCATGTGTTTTATGTAGTCTCAAAATGCTCAAATCATGTGGCAGGAAATGTGGCTTACTCCTAGACTTGGAAGACCCTAAAAATAGACATGAACTCTAAACAAGAGATTACAAAAGTCATCCAATTGAGAAGATTGGTAATGTGAAGGAGATTCAGCTATCAAATGCATCTACTCACCAACAATGTGGAGACATAATGACCAAGGCATTGGATGGAGTTAAGTTTAACAGGTTCAAAACAGTGATTGGATTCAATAGTTATTGAAGAATTGAAGACTCAAGCTTAATAGGCTTGAGGAGGATTCCTTGGTGCAAGGCATAAGCCCAAAAGTTTGGCCTATGCTCTTGGATTTCTCTCAGATTTCATCATGCATAAGTAAAAATCACTTTTGAGCTTATGTTTATGAGCTTCAAGGTTAATCCTACAAATTACATTAAGTCAAAAGGTAAAAGCAATAGGTATGAATCTTGTGATTGAAGGGAGCCAAAAGCCACAACTTTATTTGGAGTTCCAACTCAAACTAATCCTAAGATTTATGAGTACTTTTTAGGTGTAAGATCCAACCACTTTCAAGTTCAAAAATATGTATAGTTGCACGATAAGATAGCATTATAGTGAGATTTGAGCTAAGCCTATGACCTTACTTTGTACTCCCTTGAAGTGAGAGAAGTCCTCCACAATCCTTTGTATCATATGTGCAACATCAATACACATTTTTATTCGTTTTCATTGATTACTTATTCTCTACATAATGCTATAGTATATTAAGCTATTTAGTCTTCTTCTTTGCATCATTTCTTAGTGTTTAAGCATGCAATGTCTAATCTATCACTTGAATTTCTTAACAAGTTTGTTATGAGCTTACATACAAACACTACAACAGATCGAGGGAATACCGACGGTCAGTATACCGACGGTCAGTATACCGACGGTCAGCTGTCGGCGTTGGTATGACCCTCGGTTAATTTGGGAAAGCCGCTTTGCCTCGGAAAGGCAGCATCGGTATATGCATCGGTATATGCATCGGTATAAGCGTCGGTAATTTGCTGGAATTACCGATGCTTATACCGACGCTCTCTTTTTAACCGGGACCGAAACCAAAATTTGTCATTCTGAGCGTTTTGAATCCAGCTCTTCTCCTGTTGGGTTTGCGTGCGCCAACAATAGATCTCTATTTGTCACCCTCTCTCTCTCTCTCTCTCTCTCTCTCTCTCTCTCTCTCTCTCTCTCTCTCTCTCTCTCTCTCTCTCTCTCTCTCTCTCTCTCTCTCTCTCTCTCTCTCTCTCTCTCTCTTTCTCTCCCTCTCCCTCCCTCCCTCTCTCTCACTCTCTCTCTCTCTCTCTCCCTCCCTCTCTCTCACTCTCTCTCCCTCTCTCTCCCTCCCTCTCTCTCTCTCTAAATAGACCTCTATCTTTGTAGATCTGAAGTTTTGGTAAGTAGATCGCACATATTGTAGCACTCTTTTTTGTTTCTCTATGTTTTTGCTTCACTAATATGTTCTCTGTTTGGTTTTGCAAGAGATTTTGGGATCAGATCTTTAGAAATTTGACTAAGAAGAACCTCAAGTGGATTTTGACGACCTTGATTCAAACAATTCTCTCTCTCTCTCTCTCTCTTTCTAAGCACACCTCGATTTTTATAGATCTGAAGCTTTGGTAAGTAGATCGCACATATTGTAACACTCTTTTTTCTTTCTTTATGTTTTTGCTTTTCTAATATCTTCTCTTTAGTTTTGCAAGAGATTTTTGGGATCAAATCTTTGGAAATTCGACGAAGGAGAACTTCAAGTGGATTTTGACAACCTTGATTCAAAAATTACATCAATGTAAGTGAGACATATATCACTCTTTTTTCTTTCTTTATGTTTTTGCTTTTCTAATGTCTTCTCTCTTTAGTTTTGTTTTCGAGTGAGAGAGAGAGAGAGAGGGAGAGATATATACATATACATACACACATACACAATGCATATGCATACACACATGCATATGCATACACACATACACAATGCATATGCATACACACATACACAATGCATATGCATACACACATACATAATACATATGCAAACACGTACATGCACGCATACACACATGCACATGCATACACACATGCACATGCATACACACATGCATATGCATACACATACACACATAGACAATGCATATGCATACACACATACACAATACATATGCATACACATACATGCATGCATATATATGTATACACATACATGCATATGCATACACATACATATGTGTATGCATACAGGAATATGCATACACATACACATACATGAATATGCATACACATACACATACATGAATATGCATACACATACACATACACATACACATACATGAATATGCATACACATACACATGCATGCATATGCATACATGAATGCATATGCATACATGCATGCATATATATGTATACACATACATGCATATGATATATACAAGAATGCATGCATATATACATGAATGCATATGCATACATGAATACATATGCATACATGAATGCATATATATGTATACACATACATGCATATGCTTACATGCATGCATATATATGTATACACATACTTGCATATGCATATATACAAGCATGCATATGCATATATACAAGCATGCATATGCATGCATATGCATACATGAATGCATATGCATACATGAATGCATATATATGTATACATGAATGCATGTATACACATGAATGCATGCATATGCATACATGCATGCATATGCATACATGAATGCATATGCATACATGAATGCATATGCATACATGAATGCATATGCATACATGAATGCATATGCATACATGAATGCATATGCATACATGAATGCATATGCATACATGAATGCATATATATGCATACATGAATGCATGTATACATATGCATACATGCATGAATATGCATACAATCATGCATATGCATACAAGCATGCATATGCATCAAGCATATGCATACATGAATGCATGTATACATATGCATACAAGCATGCATATGCATACAAGCATATGCATACATGAATGCATGTATACATATGCATATACATCAATGCATATGCATACATGCATGCATATGCATACATGAATGCATGTATACATATGCTTGTATTTATATTTTTTTATATTTTATATTTTATATTTTTTATTATTTATTATTTATTATTTATAATTTATTATTTATTATTTATTATTTTTTATTTTTTATTTATTTTCATTCAATTTAATTTCTATTTTTATATATTTATATTTTTTATTATTAATTTGTTTCTTTTTAATTTATTATTATTATTTATTATTTAACTTTTTTTTTATTATTTATTTATTTTTTGTTTTTTGTGTGTGTGTTCGTGTTCATGTGAGGGTGTGTGCATCTCTTTTTGTATCTTGGTTGTATTTTTCATATCTTATATTGGTCTTAAGTCTCTTGCTTTTGTTTGTATTATTTTTTCCAATGTGTATGTGTTTGTGTTCTTTATCCTGAACTTATGAAGGTATATATATATACATGAATGCATATGCATACATGCATGCATACATGAATGCATATGCATACAAGCATATGCATACATGAATGCATGTATACATATGCATACAAGCATGCATATGCATATATACAAGCATATGCATACATGAATGCATGTATACATATGCATACATGCATGCATATGCATACATGAATGCATATATATGTATACACATACATGCATGCATATGCATACAAGCATATGCATACATGAATGCATGTATGCATATGCATACATGAATGCATGTATACATATGCATACATGAATGCATATATATGTATACACATACATGCATGCATATGCATACAAGCATATGCATACATGAATGCATGTATACATATGCATACATGCATGCATATGCATACAAGCATGCATATGCATACATGAATGCATATATATGTATACACATACATGCATGCATATGCATACAAGCATATGCATACATGAATGCATGTATACATATGCATACATGCATGCATATGCATACAAGCATACATATGCATACAAGCATGCATATGCATACAAGCATGCATATGCATATGCGCCATACAAGCATATACATACATGAATGCATGTATACATATGCATACATGCATGCATATGCATACAAGCATGCATATGCATACATGAATGCATATGCATACATGAATGCATATGCATACATGAATGCATATATATGTATACACATACATGCATGCATATGCATACAAGCATATGCATACATGAATGCATGTATACATATGCATACATGCATGCATATGCATACAAGCATGCATATGCATATGCATACAAGCATATGCATACATGAATGCATGTATACATATGCATACATGCATGCATATGCATACATGCATGCATATGCATACAAGCATGCATATGCATACATGAATGCATATGCATATGTATACATGAATGCATATATATGTATACACATACATGAATGCACATATATGTATACACATACATGCATGCATATGCATGCAAGCATATGCATACATGAATGCATGTATGCATATGCATACAAGCATGCATATGCATACATGAATGCATATGCATACAAGCATGTGCATACATGAATGCATGTATGCATATGCATACAAGCATGCATATGCATACATGAATGCATATGCATACAAGCATATGCATACATTAATGCATGTATACATATGTATACATGAATGCATGTATACATATGCATACATGCATGCATATGCATACAAGCATGCATATGCATATGCATACAAGCATATGCATACATGAATGCATGTATACATATGTATACATGAATGCATGTATACATATGCATACATGCATGCATATGCATACAAGCATGCATATGCATATGCATACAAGCATATGCATACATGAATGCATGTATACATATGCATACATGCATGCATATGCATACAAGCATGCATATGCATACAAGCATGCATATGCATACATGAATGCATATGCATATGTATACATGAATGCATATGTATACAAGCATGTGTATATATACATTGGATGAGATGAGATCTTCACATTGCATCAGATGAGATCTCCACGTACACCTTGGGGTGCGCATGATCATGACGACTCCAAGATATATCATATCCGTATTGGAGCTCCAGTTATGGATTCGGCCGGAAAGTCAATGTGTCAGTGCATATGACAACTCTACTCCATGGAATTTGTTCATTCAGTAATGTTAAAATGGACCGAACAGGATAGGGACTCTAAAAATCATATCACACAATGCATATATGAAGAGTACCGGCCAGCACCTGGGAATCCTTTTGTGAGTTCTGAGTGGATTCAACATACAGCACGCGAAGTGATGTCACATCGATGATTGGAAGCTCGCGATGCTTTCAGAGCAGGCTTACCGAAGCTTGTATGGCTAGATGTTGAAGAATGGGAATCGATTCAGGATGAGCAGCAACATACTCCTGATCGATATCGTCAACAGAGAGAGGCGGCGGCCACACGTTTAGATACGGTTGGAACATCGCATTTAGGTAGCGGCGGATACCACAATATGCGCTACCAATTTGTAAGTATCATGTTAATTATTATAGGAGTTTGCAGTGGGTCGTCCTCCGACGTGAACTGAAGAATCATATGGATATCGACATGGACTGACTGCACTGTTACAAGACTTAGAGGGACGCGGTGCAATCGTCTCATGGGAGAATATTCTTGATTAGGTAAAGTTATATCTTGGTTTCGTGTTTTTAGTTGTTGTTTATAAATGTCATATTAATTGGTCTTATTTTATACATATGTTTTGTTGCAGGATTGTAGGTGTAAATATTTTGATCAATGCCACAATTTTGTATCACACTCGCATATGACAATGATGTAACATAATTTTGTATTCGATTCCTATATGGAAGTGTTTTGTCACATTGCCACAATTTTGTATTACACTCCTATGTGGCAATGATGTACCATAATTTTGTATTCGATTCCTATATGGAAGTGCTTTGTCACATTTTGTATTCGATTCCTATATAAAAGTGCTTTGCCACACTTTTGTACATTTTTCATTTATGGAATATACAACTTTCTGTACATGATTCATTGTTCATTTTTGCTCATATAAGTTTATGTTTTGGTTGCCATTAGAGTACATAACGCATGTACTCAGTTGGGCAGAGTGTATTGTCTTTTGCTAAACAACATCATGCTGTAGCAAAAGACAACACACTCTGCCCAAAAAAAATTGTGCAGATAGGGTCGTCGGTATACGCGTCGGTAGCTCCAGTATGGTCGTCGGTATACGCATCGGTACACCCAATGCGGGCATCGGTATGGATGTCGGTATAAGCGTCGATATTACCGACACTTATACCGGCGCCCATACCGACACTTATACCGACGCCCATACCGGGGCTTTCTTTCCGATGCGTATACCGACTCTAACACCAACGTCGTTAAGAAATCACGCCCGTTCATTTGCCTCGGTAGTAGCCTCGGTATACCCTCGATATGTTGTAGTGAAATTTTCATCAACATAGGATGTGTAGATCTCAAGATACGAATGTTTGAGTGTGACTCTGAAATGCCAGGGTGACTCGGCAGACTTCTTAAATGTATAGCTTAGTGTATAGTGAGGCTAAATTCATGAAATAACTTGCTTTAGCTAGCTTAAGACTTCAGTTGAAAGTATGCAAAATCTCTCTGGTTAATTTGTACCAGGCTATGAGCTTTGAATATTTTCTTGAGATATTCTCATTCAAAAATAGAAGGTTTTTCAAGTTTTGTGATATCCAAACCTATCTATTTTTTCATCACTCTTTGTGAATGATGATTCAAAGAACTTAGATGTTCTGAATGGATATAGATTTTCTAGAATAAAACCAAGCAGGTTACTTGTCTTATTGGTTAAGCCTCAAGGATGGTAAGGGGGATATCTTGGGTTCAAATCCCATGAGAGAACAAAAAATTGATTACCTTTTTGGTTTTCACCATTCTTCATGAGCTTTGCTTCATGTGTGAACAATCTCCCCATGAGTGTGTTGAAGTCACGTAATTGCATTCCATGTAGAGGTCCATAGTTGTGGTGAAGGCTTCCCATTTGTCATTGGCTTTGATCCCATTGATGAATTGCCTCACAATCTTCCCTTCATCAATGACCTCTCCAATGCTTCCAAGTTGTTCTACTATGTCCTTCGTCCTCATGAAAAAATTAGTCATACTTCACTTGGGTATCCTCTTGAGTGTTTTAAACTCCATCCATAGTTGTTTTTTATTGGCTTTTGTATTTGAGGAGAACAATGCTTCTAGATGTTGATATATTTAGGTAGTGATGTGTGTGAACACACTAAGACCACCGGGGCACTTTTTTCCCTCTTTAGGAGGTTTTTTCCCTTGGCTTGTATATACACGTATAACCCTAAAGAGTCACTTATCTTTGTACATTCTAGTGGTAATACATTCAATATTGTGTGTTGTGCTCCAAGCTTCTTCTTCTTCTTCCTTGTGCTCTTCACGAGCTTCCATAGACCTCAAACTCTAACAATTGGTATTAGAGCAGGTCATCACTTCATCTAGGGCATCGTCGACACTCCTCCGATCACAATCTTAGAATTTCACAAATGCACTATCGAAGTGCTTGTGTAGGCAATTTCCTCTTTTTGTGCCAAAGATATATATAGGTTTCGGTTCACCAACATAAGCATCTCAAAGTCTGCTACATGTTTAGCATAACTCAACAGGGTAGTTCTGTTTGACTTTTTGAGATACAATCATTTTTCTACATCAGGGTATTTTAGTCAGTGGCCATGGCTAAAAGCAATGGTGTATTTTGTATGTTGGTTGTTGAGGATAAGTTGGATGATACCAATTACCCATTATGGGGTTATATGATGCATCATGTATTGGTTGCAAAAGGGATGTGGAATATTGTGCAGGATGTTGCAAAACATCCTATTACACATGCAAACTAACTTTTTTGAAGGTGATGGAGATGGCATTGAAGATGATGATATTCTTTAGATTCCTATTCATGTTGCGGATCTTGCTGCACCTACTGCAAAGAAAAATTGTTGGGATCATAGAGATGCTCAAGAACATGCATTGATAGCCTTGCCTGTCAAACATGCCATTATTCCTCACATTCACTCTTGTAGAACAGCTAAGGATGCTTGGGATACACTTACCACTTCATACAAGGCAAGGAATGAGGTTTGTGTTACTTACCTCTAGAAACAGTTGGAGAGTGAGCACATGAATGAAGGAGATTCCATGGACAGATGTCTAACAAAGATCAAAGATTTGAAGGAACAGTTAATTTTTTCTGATGAAATCTTGCCTGACATTTCACTTGTGCAGACTGTTCTGAATGGTCTTCCCAATTCGTATCAAGTTTTTGCTTCTACTATTCATTTGGTGATGAAAGGCAATCCAAATGCCTTAACATTTGAGGAGTTAGTCTCTCTTATGTTGTAAGAAGATCAGTCATTCCATGTCTCTGTAGATGCCTCCAATTTCGTGATTGGATGCATGTTAGCACAACCCACAGATGAAGGAAATCTAGACTTACCCATAGCCTATGTAAGTAGAGAACTTAACTCAACAAAAAGGAATTAGATGAGAATCGAACACAAAGGACTAGGCATGATCTATGTGGTGAAAACAGTTTGTAATTATCTTTTTGGCCAATAATTTTAAGTTCTTTACAGATCATCAAGCTTTATTGTATTTGGTCAATAGACCTTGCGATACAAGATCATTAGCGTGGTTCCTAAGTGGGAGAAAAACTAGTATCCATCTTGACTTTTCGAACCATGAATAAGAATGTACGCATAAATGAGAGAGAGGTCATAGGATCGCAAAATTATCAAATACTAGCGGGTAGCATTTATGAAAAAGAAAACCAAGGAGTACTATCTTGCTATGTGGATGAGGAAGAGTACGAGAATTGGCTGCAAGGGGCACATGTACACTTAGACATCGCTACACTAAGCATGGAACACTGAAAACTTTGAAATGATGAGCATATTGTCACACAATGGAATCAGATGTTCATACTCTAATAAAGCATTGCCGCACTTGTATCAACAGACCTCTAGTGGAGTACACAATTCTTTATCACAATTCTTTTAGTACGTGACTGGGGCACTCCATCGTTCCATTTATTTTTTACACAAAAACTTTTCTCAAGGATATGACTTTAGCGAGACAACAAAGACTAGCTCAAAAAGCCCAAGATTATGCAATAATTGAAGACACTATGTACAAGCAAGATAGACACGATTACTTATGGCTATGTGCACATGAGAGCGACGATTTGAAAATCTTATGAACTACACAAGATAGTGTTGCACATGTACACTTTGATCTGATCGTGTAATTAAGATCGTTTTATTCTCAAGTCTTTGGTGGCTTGGCTTGACAATCGAGAGCTCACGTAACACTCTGTGAGTAAAAAAGAAGTCGGTTGATGTTGGAGTGGCATGATAGAGTGCTCGGTTATTGGGATGTTGGAGTGGCTTGACAATCGAGAGCTCACGTAACACTCGCAAATGATGTTGGAGTGGCGTGATAGAGTGCTGGGTTATTGGGATGTGGCTAGAAGATGGAATGCATGTGAGTAACATGCAACAGTGTCAGCTTGAATACAAAGAGTGTGTGTCACTTTCCCTGTGCTCTATGTTTGATGTAAATTTCTTTGTGGCCAACCGAAAGTGGCTTTCAAGGAATTTGTGAACATGCCTGTGCCGAATGAAAGTTGTGCACTATTCTATTACCAAAGGAAAGCAGTAGCTTTGGCACGTCCCGTAGGATAGTTGGTTGAGCTTTGGCCTCTTGAGGCGGAGGTCCAGGGTTCAAGTCCCGGGCTGGACATGTTATGGCTTAGGCCAGTTAAACCTAGCTGTAACCATGTCTCTTTCAGTTGTAACCTTGTCTAACCACTGCTTTGTGGGATATGGGGGGTTCCACGGGTGCTATGCACATTCACTTGTACAATTGCAATTTCAAAGTTAAAGTCCGAGGGAGTAGGCTTCGGCTGAAGCTCCATTTTAAAAAAAAAAAAAAAAAAGGAAAGCAGTAGCGCACACGCGAACAATCTTGGAGTAATGGATGCAAGTGAAACGCGCAATGTGAAATTCAATAGAGGAGCTCTGAATGCGCAGAGAGAGAGAGAGAGAGCCCAGTGGATGAGGAAGGCGATGTTGAAACCCAAATTCCAGGAAATCTGACATAAAAGATTGAATAGTTAGATATGCAACATTCTCAGCGCTAGTATTTCTTTATCTATAAATTATTTATTCGGAGCTCACATGTCTTCTGTAGTTGTCATGCTGACTATTCTTTATGATGTTTACATTGTACTACCCAAGAAGAAGAACAGTTGGAAAAGATTGATGATGCAAGTGCTGGTTTCGTAGATTGTACTTGGTATGCCGAAAATGAGTATAATTGAATTGTTTAATAATTCGAGAGAGAGGATAACATGCACTTTCTTTGTGTCAATGTCGATTATATTGTTTAAGTCGATGTTGTAGCCAAAGTGAAGTTCTCTATTGTATATGTGGTGATCCTTTGTGTCTTTTCACCGACAATGTGTTGTGCTTCTTCATTCAGACATCTTTCATTCACCTTGTTCAAGTCAGTTTGAAGCTTCTTAATTATGAATTTTTATAATTTAATTTTGAGGTTGATGTTGATTTTTTCTTTTTGTTGCATGCTTTACATCTTCACGATACTTGAATCCATTGACATATTCACATGGGTCATCTCCTGCAAGGCATTAAGGGAAAAAATGAACCTTGCATGGGACTTTTAGATTAAGGAGTGATTAGTGACGGACCAATGAGTAGAGGGTGGTGGCCACAGTCTAGTCTCTAAATCACATAGGCTAGGCATAGTCTTCCCTTATTTTGGTGTGATCAAAGAGCAAAAAACCACCTAAAACTCATGGTTTTCTCCACTTGAATGGTTTTTGAAATATCGAAGATTATTTTTATCCCTTCAATTGACTCAACAATCCAAAGATAGAGGTTAAAGGACAAAATTTCAAGGCACCTTTGCTTTATGACCCATCGATTGGCTTTAACTTATGGCTAAGATCAAATGAAGCTTCAAATAGGCGATAATGGATGTGTGCCCTTGGATGGGGCTTATATCTAAAGGCTACCATTGAATCTCATGCGATTTGAGTGCCTTCATCTATGGCCTTTAGATGGAGCCTTGATCCAATGGCTAAGATGGGTCCCCATGATGATCTTGGGTTCCTTTTGTTCTCCCCTCTTAGATCAAAAGATGATCATACAACTCAGGTGACTCACATTGTGAAGCTCAGCCCCAAATCCGGATTTCCATCCGATTCGTATCAACCCAAGGGCCTAAGATTGTGTAGAGAGTGCCCAAAAAATCCTTCTTGAATAGGAAAAATCCCACGAAATCTTTTACCTTCTCTCTCTAGAGGACCTTCAACTTAGTTTAAGCCGTTGAATTCAAATATCCAAGGCCTCAAAATATTCAAATTCGGTAATTCAAATATGAAAGCTTTTAAATACTATTTTATTTGAGAATACCACTGGTCGTTTTGTACTAGATTAAGCATTTTAATCCCTAAAAATTAGGAATCCTTACAAGGCCCATGTAGAGTCCATTTTTTCCCATAATGGTTTTTCATCCACATTTGATTGTATTCAAGAATGCCTTTTTCATATTTCCTCTTGCATTATACTCTCTTGTAGCGAGTATGCTTTCTTTGAACATCTTGAAAAACTATCACTACAATATATGAGCCCCATACTGGCTCTCATACTGGTGAAAATACACATGCAAAAACTACCCGCAGTATCAAAATAGTCGTTGGTATAAGTGCCAATTTCATAATGCTAGTATAAGCATCAGTATAAGCCTCTATATAAGCATCAGTATACACATCGGTAAAAGCCTCTATATAGTCACCCATGTAGTCATCAGTATAATCCTCTATATAGGTGCCCACATACATGTCGGTATGTCCCTGAAAATATTGATGGTATATGCATCATTCCATTAGACTTTGTCGGTATGGATAATAGCTTGTCTCTTACGATAGGGTGGACATTAGCTCAAAAGAGTCTTCTCAATTGACCATAGAGTTGTCCCTTCCCAATTCTTACTCTAAGGGGGCCTTTAGGCTTTGTTCATTGCGAGTCATTCTACCCCTACTTGTATGGGATTTGGGGGGTCCCATGGGTACTATGCCCTTGACATTGGACTTTTAGTTAATTCAAGCTATTTTAAGAGGAGAAGAGTGCAAGATCAATCTTCCTCTAAAAAAGAGACAACAATCTATTTAAAGGAAAGTACAATCTTGCGATATACATCTCTTTGTATTTGAATTTATTGAGACTCTGACTATACAATGAAGAACATAGCAACCATAGGACCTCCCGAGTTTCTCACAAGCACATGAAGAACACCTCGCACCTACTAGGATTGTACGAAGCCTCAAGGCTTGCTAAGGGTAGGAACTCAAAAAGATGGCCATAATCCTAGTTAACAAGATTGGTTCGAATAGATGTGTGCACATGTATGACCCATGCTATCAATGACAAAGTCCCTAAAATGCTTGAATGCCAACAAGAAATGTCTCGAAGGGGCACCATCTCATCTCACCACAAGAATGAGGATATGTCCAATTAGTGCACGAGTGGTGTTTGAACTGCAGCCCATCCCAAGAGAAGTGAAAACACTACAAGGAATACGAGTGCATAGCGACGGTTAAGGCGACACAATTTTGTTGCTATAAAATTGCAAAATGCATCGTAATGAGCATCGAGCGTGCACCGTCGATTAAA
Source organism: Ceratopteris richardii (assembly GCA_020310875.1). Classification (NCBI taxonomy): domain Eukaryota; kingdom Viridiplantae; phylum Streptophyta; class Polypodiopsida; order Polypodiales; family Pteridaceae; genus Ceratopteris; species Ceratopteris richardii. Next base: position 135,840,247 of record CM035406.1, read on the forward strand.
CGATGAGCCAAACGACATTATTTTCGATGTGTGGCACGACAGGGTGTGCGACGCTCCCATAGAGCGTCGCTAATGTGACGATTTCAAAAAGCATCGCATAAGCGACGCTTTTTGCATCGCATAAGCGACGCTAAAAAATGTTGCTTATGTGATGCGAATTCCGGTGGTTTTTTTGATGTGTTACCATCCCTTACACGATGATTTGTTGACAGAAAAAAAATAAAATGTTGGAGGCTCTTCGATCGGCATTTTCATGCATCTGATCGAAGAGCTTCCGCCAATCAATCTTAAAAGCAGCAATATGCTTGTCATGAGGACCAATGAGCAGCATGTCATCAACATAGACAACAATGATCAGAAGCGCATCACTTGCATGCTTAACATATAAGGTTGTTGGACTTTGCTTTTAATGGATATACCCATGCATGCCTAGAAAAATCGTCGATGAAAGTCATGAAGTAAAGATAGTTCCCAAAAGAGGGTGTCTGCATAGGAGCACAGACATCACTATGAACAAGTTGCAATTTTTGAGTAGCTCAAACTGAACCATCTTTTGGGAAGGATGAAGGCTACATTTTGCCCAAAATACAACCTTCACATACATGTTTACGAGGTGCCTCAACTTTTGGGCAAAGAGGACACCATTTCAAATTTTTACAAGTGTAGCAAACTAGCAAAATTCAGATGACCAAAGTGTGCATTCCAAAGCTTTGCATCTGACATTGCCTGAGAATCATGTACTACACATGTTGAATCATTCACACATTTTTCATAGTCTATGAGCTTATACAGCCCACAACATAAAATGTCAAAAGCAATAATGACATCACCACTTTACAGATCATGAACTATATATCTGTCATCAATAAATTTCACAACCAAGAAAATCTTTGCTAAAGCTGAAACTGGTAATAGATTCTTCTTGATCAGTGGCACAAATAAAGAATCTGACAATGTAAAAGGACTACCATAAGAAGTAGTCAGAATGAATCCTACTGACTCCTGTGATAGGATAAGAGGAGTTGTTCGCACATATGATAGTATTCCCTGTAGGGTCAGGCTTGAGTGAAGTGAAGAAACTACACTATGAGGTAATATGTTTGGTTACCCACTATCAAAGTACCAAATATCTGAGTCTACTGTAGACATACACTATTCATGAGAAGATGGGTCATAACTATAAACAGTGGTAAATTCCCATTCTTCATTTTGCACAAGATTAGCAAACTCTGTTTTGGGTGTAGAGGCCTTTAAAACAACCATTCCAGCCTCTTTCTTCCTTGCCTCTTTAGTAGCCAGTTTTATACAACTCTTTGTGACATTATCATTTCCTTTATAGTATTTGCAAAATGATTTCTGCTTTTCTGTTTTCTTCTCGTCTTTGTCATCATTTCTTGATTATGTAAAATTAGCAGATTTCTGCTTACTAATAGAAGAGATCCATTTACCTTTGCCCTTTTGACTACCCAGGAAAGCTTGATTTGCAACACGTATAATGGACCTATTCTACCTAGACTGATCTTCTTACAACATAAGAGAGACTAACTCCTCAAATGTTAAGGCATTTGGATTGCCTTTCATCATCAAATGAATAGTAGAAGCAAAAACTTGATACGAATTGGGAAGACCATTCAGAACAGTCTGCACAAGTGAAATGTCAGGCAAGACTTCATCAGAAAAAATTAAATGTTCCTTCAAATCTTTGATCTTTGTCAGAAATCTATCCATGGAATCTCCTTCATTCATGTGCTCACTCTCCAACTGTTTCTAGAAGTAAGCAACACAAACCCCATTCCTTGCCTTGTATAAACTGGTAAGTGTATCCCAAGCATCCTTAGATGTCCTACAACAGTGAATGTGAGGAATAATGGCATGTTTGATAGACAAGGCTATCAATGCATGTTCTTGAGCATCTCTATGATCCCAACAAATTTTCTTTGCAGTAGGTGAAGCAAGAACCACAGCATGAATAGGAATCTAAAGAATATCATCATCTTCAATGCCATCTCCATCACCTTCAAAAAATTGTGTTTGCATGTGTAATAGGATGTGTTTCAACATCCTGCACAATATTCCACATTCCTTCTGCAACCAATACATGATGCATCATATAATCCCATAATGGGTAATTGGTATCATCCAACTTATCCTCAACAACCAACATACAAAATACATCAATGCTTTTAGCCATGGCCACTGACTAAAATACCCTGATGTAGAAAAATGATTGTGTCTCAAAAAGTCGGACAGAACTACCATGTCGAGTTATGCTAAACATGTAGCAGACTTCGAGATGCTTATGTTGGTGAACCGAAACCTATATATATCTTTGGCACAAAAAGAGGAAATTGCCTACACAAGCACTTCGATAGTACATTTGTGTGATTCTAAGATTGTGATCGGAGGAGTTTCAACGATGCTAGATGAAGCGATGACCTGCTCTAATACCAATTGTTAGAGTTTGAGGTCTATGGAAGCACGTGAATAGCACAAGGAAGAAGAAGAAGAAGCGTGGAGCACAACACACAATTTTGAATGTATTACCACTAGAATGTACAAAGATAAGTGACTCTTTAGGGTTATACGTGTATATACAAGCCAAGGGAAAAAACCTCCTAAAGAGGGAAAAAGTTGCCCCGGTGGTCGTAGTGTGTTCATACACATCACCACCTAAATATATCAGCATCTAGAGGCATTGTTCTCCTCAAATACAAAAGCCAATAAAAAAAAATGTGGATGGAGTTTAAAACACACAAGAGGATACCCAAGTGAAGTATGCCTAATTTTTTCACGAGGATGGACATAGTAGAGCAACGTGGAAGTATTGGAGAGGTCATTGATGAAGGGAAGATTGTGAGGCAAGTCATCAATGGGATCAAAGCCGATGACAAATGGGAAGCCTTCACCACAACTATGGACCTCTACATGGAATGCAATTACGTGACTTCAACACACTCATGGGGAGATTGCTCACACATGAAGCAAATCTCATGAAGAATGGTGAAAACCAAAAAGGTAATCAATTCTCTGATCTCTATAAAGATAAGAATAAAAGCAAGGATAACAAAGGGAATGGGAAGAAATCTAATGACGAAGGAAGAACCCGTCAAGAAAACTTTGCAGGTAGAGTTAGAGGCTCAACAGGAAGAGGCAGAGGATGTAGAGAAGGTAGGGGGAGAGCTCAAAGCTCATCACCTACTCATACAACAACAATTACCAAGGTGGATACAAAGGAAGGAGCAACAACTATACAGATGATCAAGCACAAGATTATTCACTACTTCTCATGAACATGAAATGAAAGATGGTAATTCTGATGAGCATGTGTTTTATGTAGTCTCAGAATGCTCAAATCATGTGGCAGGAAATGTGGCTTACTCCTAGACTTGGAAGACCCTAAAAATAGACATGAAGTCTAAACAAGAGATTACAAAAGTCATCCAGTTGAGAAGATAGGTAATGTGAAGGAGATTTAGCTGTCAAATGCATCTACTCACCAACAATGTGGAGACATAATGACCAAGGCATTGGATGGAGTTAAGTTTAAAGGGTTCAAAACAGTGAGTGGATTACAATAGTTATTGAAGAATTGAAGACTCAAGCTTAATAGGCTTGAGGAGGATTCCTTGGTGCAAGGCACAAGCCCAAAAGTTTGGCCTATGCTCTTGGATTTCTCTCAGATTTCATCATGCATAAGTAAAAATCACTTTTGAGCTTATGTTTATGAGCTTCAAGGTTAATCCTACAAATTACATTAAGTCAAAAGGTAAGAGCAATAGGTGGAATGAATCTCGTGATTGAAGGGAGCCAAAAGCCACAACCAACTCAAACTAATCCTAAGATTTATGAGTTCTTTTTAGGTGTAAGATCCAACCACTTTCAAGTTCAAAAATACGTATAAAAGGACTACCGTTTAGTTGCAAGATAAGATAGCATTATAGTGAGATTTGAGCTAAGCCTATGACCTTACTTTGTACTCACTTGAAGTGAGAGAAGTCCTCCACAATCCTTTGTATCATATGTGCAAGATCAATACACATTTTGATTCGTTTTCATTAATTACTTATTCTCTACATAATGCTATAGTATATTAAGCTACTTAATCTTCTTCTTTGCATCATTTCTTAGTGTTTAAGCATGCAATGTCGAATCTATCACTTGCATTTCTTAACAAGTTTGTTATGAGCTTACGTACAAATTCTCATCAACATAGGATGTGTAGATCTCAAGATATGAATGTTTGAGTGTGACTCTGAAATGCAAGGGTGACCCGCCAGACTTCTTAAATGTATAGCTTAGTGTATAGTGGGGCTAAATTCATGAAATAACTTGTTTCGGCTAGCTTAAGACTTTAGTTGAAAGTATGCAAAATCTCTCTAGTTAATTTGTACCAGGTTGTGAGCTTTGAATATCTTCTTGAGATATTCTCATTCAAAAATAGAAGGTTTTTCAAGTTTTGTGATATCCAAACCTATCTGTTTTTTCATCACTCTTTGTGAATGATGAGTCAAAGAACTTAGATGTTCTGAATGGATATAGATTTTTTAGAATAAAACCAAGCAGGTTACTTGTCTTATTGGTTAAGCCTCAAGGATGCTAAGGGGGATATCTTGGGTTCAAATCCCATGAGAGATGTGGACGATGACTTTCCCCAAGAGCTCCAAGGCCTTCTAGAAGTGCATGTGAGCTAACTAAAGTGAACTAGGACACATTGTTGACCAAAAATTTGAGTGGAATCTAGAGATTTGAGACTCATTGTGGACATGTAACTACGTTCTCCATTAAACTACCCATTGAGGGAGGCTATATATGTGAGGCTTGGTTGGGAGCTGAGAACTTGTTCATTTAGAAATTCATTGTCATCGAGAATTGTTTGCAATCTTACTTTTATCTTCACAATTGGCACATGAAACATCCAAATGAAGATAATATCAACCTATGAGCTTATTTTACATATTAAAGGTGTTTGTGAGAAAAATAATATCTCAAGATGAGATGAATCAAGAATCTTGAAGCATGAAAGTGATTTTGATGTAGTGAGGCTAGAAGGAGCATGTCACTTTCATTCTAAACCTCTACAAAAGGAAGGTCTCCAAATATCAATAGAAGAAAAGTATTTTTCTTTCTCTTTGAGTTCATCATGTATTTGAAACATCATGAGATGGAAATAATGCATGCCTCACAATACATAGATTACTTTAAGCATCATGGATCTTGGAAAGTATTTATTTAAATATTGACATGCATTGAATATGCATAGAAATCATTCTATATATGATTATGGTATTCATTGAATGATTTTTTAACTCATCTCTTATGGGATATGGTAAATAATTTTTATTTACAAGCTTGTTCATGATAGAAAGTGTAAGTATGCATTTGTGCCTCCTTAGAATTTTGGTAAGACTAGATGCATATTAGGGCATACAAGTAAGTATGAAAATGCCCAAGTAGAAATTTTGGAGGTCATCCCAAGATTGCAACATCAAAATTGAATGGATGGGTAAGCCTTGAGATACAATGAAGCAAAGGATGGACATGAAAGGATGAAGATAAGTATCATTTCAACTTTTTCTCTTTTTCTTTTTTGTTTTTTTGGCCATACCAAAAGTAATGCATGTAGAGATGCATTTCAAATCAGTAGTAGATGGAACTCTGGACCATCTAACATGATTAGAGAGTGTTAAGAGGAAGAATATGGAAATCTAAATGATGTAGTTCTATGGATTGGACAAAGAACTCACTTGTGTGAGAGAATGGGAATAGACTCCTGCTGAGAATTTTCTCTCATGGGCAAGGAGGAAAAAGACTCAAGATCTAATAGAAAACATGATTATAAGCCTTTAAAAAAAATAAGACCATTGAAGGTAAGGTCTTAGGCTCATTAAGAGATGTAAAGATGTACCTCCTTGAACCAGTTAAATACATCTTCTCGTATTTATAAGAGGGAAATGAAGTAAGATGATGTTCAATTCTATCCTTTATCCTCTTACAAAGATGGATTCTTTTCAAAAAAAATGCAATAGTTGTGGGAAAGTTGAGGATACAAACTTGAGAAGTTCACCTCCAAAAGTGAGGAGCTTGTCAAAAGTAGTGTATCAAAGTGCAAATCCTTCAATGTTACAATAATATGTAGAAGATCATTGTTTGAATTCATCAAGTTCCTTGAAAGTATGGGACATGATGCCAAGAAAGAGGTATCTTTTCTTGGAAAATTTTTTACCTTAAAGCAATAAAAAATGAATCATTTAAACTCATTTATGAGATAGAAAATCCAACAAGAAGGTTTCCTTGACTAATCAAAAGGTATCTTGGTGGCTTGATATGTATTGTTCCCCAATTAGTATGAAGATTTGGAGGAACAGATTGAGTAAGAAACTTTTTGTTCCTCTTTGCAAAGCATTGATGACATTTGAGGCAAGTATACTTAACTATCTATGGTATGAATAGTCTGGTTCAAGATAGTTAGTAATACTTCTCTTTGGAAGAGCTCAATCAGCTAAGATGAACAAAGATTTTGGGTAGAGACTCGGAAGAATGATCTATTCCTAAATATATGATTGTAGTCTTTGAATCTGTGAAATCTTGAATATCAAGATTTTTGAAAAGGATTGACTTGGAAGAACAAGAAAGCATTCCAAGGGTTGATCTATGGAAAATTAAAGATAATCAAGATAAGGATCCACACCAATAGGAAATGAACTTTCAAAACTGGTTTCATTGTCTATGACTCAAAATGCTTGAATATTATGTTTTAAGAAAAAACTAATTGATTGATATAAGTCCACCTAACTTTCCAAAGAATTAGAAGATAGTAGCTCTCCTCATAATACTAAGTATCTCTAGTAGGGGCTAAGTAGACCCACATTTCTAAGTTCATAACTTCATTAAGATCTACAAATACAAATAAAGTTTCTTTTTGGAAAAGGAATATAGACAAGTAATTCACGTAGAGAAATCTAAATATTTATGTCCTTTCTATTGAGAGTGGATATGAATCTAGTTTCTAACCCTTTCAAGATGGAGTTTTGACATCTATTTGATACTCATAGAAAATTAGATTTCCAAGAAGTTACAAAGTGTACAGACATGTAAGATTTTATGGAGCTTGAGAATTGTGAAAGCACCAAATGGAAATAGTTATGTGAAGTCTACTAGAGAAATCTAGCCATTTTACTAGTCCATAGTTACAAGTCATGCATGTACATCCCCTTGGACTAAGCGAAAGTGATTTTGGGAGGGACAATGATTACTCTCTTTTCACAGTCAAGAAGTTAATAGGCCTTATCTAACTATGAGAGATGAATCTAAAGAGTAAGACAACCATGCTCATAGTATAATTCATGGTGCATGGGGGAATACTCCACATATTATACATCTACACATTTTTGAGGATGAACATGTTGAAGGGAGGAAGAATTTTGTGTAAATCCTGGCTCAATAATGCTAAATATATGGATTCTAAGATTTTGGATATGATGTATGTTATCCTTGATTTAGCCCTTGATCTTCCCTTCGAACATGCTTGAACCTTCAAGCTGAGCACTTGGTTTTAACCTTTGGGGGATTTATTCATATGAGATCCCAATTCAATGGTTGTGAACATTAGGCTTGATTTATCCTAAGGTGTGGGAATCTTAGCCTTGGGAGAAGCTTATCTAAGTGCTACCTTGGGATGCTAGTAAGAGAAGGGTGATATCCCTTGGGAAATCGGAAGGCATATATTGACCCTTGAGAAAGTGTCCATATGAGGGACTCTTGGACAAGCCCAATGACATGCACCCCCTTGGCCTAGATATATATATATGGGTGGAGTTGTATGGGTAGATACATGATCTCTATTACCCTTGGTGGCCTTTCTAGGTGCTTGAGCTCTCTTTTTAGGTAGCTTTGATATGTACATTCATGGTAAGTAGTTTTCTATAATTATACTACAAGTAGCATATGAAACAAGTAGAATCAGACTATCCCATGTACACTTAAGCAATCTAAATACTTCATGAGACAACAGACATATTTGAGGCTTTTGCATGCCAAGAACATGCTCATGCCTCTTCCTTCTACCCACAAAGAACATGAAATATCAAGACCCTCCATGATGCAATTGGACTATGTGAAATTTTCTTTCTACTTCATTAATGCCAACAAAAAGAAACCTTTGGACCTCACCTCCCATTTAACCACCTTAGGTAGGGTTGCACCATGTATCTCCTTGTCTTCCTTGGCAACTTAAATTGCTCCATACTCAGGGAAGATTTTCCACCATCACCACCATTGATAAACTTATTGAATCTTAGAAACCCTTCCCTCTTTTTAACGACATTCAAAAAATTAAGAAAATACTTTTAACATTCCTCTAATGAGCAACCACCAAAGCCCAGTATGCTCCCTACAAAACCATTCAATTTCTTTTGTACAACCATCACCCTTCGCTTCCCACACATCCCCTTTTCCACACTTATGATTGCATGTTAGCACCCACATCAACCCATACCACCACCCACATTGTATTCATTGTAGCAACAACAAAATCACTCATTATGGTATCCATGGACACATCTTCACTTGTTACTATTGTTCCCCTTCCCGAAACCCACCACCTCTACCTCTAGCTCCCCCATCCCAAGTAGCCACACCATCAGTAACAATCATGTACCACTTTGGAATGTCCTTCCCACCATCGTCATTTATTCATATCAATCCAATCTTCACAATGACTTCGTCGGGGATATAAATTTCACTGAACCAAATGTTGATCCCACCTACAAGTCAATGAGGAATATCAGTCTTTAGAAAATCTCAAGAACACAATACAAGAATAGACGAAAACTTTGCAATCACAATTAAACTCTCTCCCTATTCAGAATGCCTCCCTCAATGACAAGTACACCACTTTGAAGGAAACACGTACTACCCTCAAAACTCAATTAGAAACTCACAACGAGGAAGAGGTTGTGCAAATAATGGTTCTTATCTTATTACTAGAACTCAAGAAATATATCTTATGTCTGCAAACCAATGTATTTTTGCTCTCAAGAATGCATTATGTGTATACAGTATCAAGGAAAACTTGATTTTAGTTCATACTATTGCTAGTGTGGGATTTTATGTACACTTTATTGATAAGAAATGTATGGTTCAAGATTTAGAATATGTGATCTTATTACGATGTGGGGGCCATTATGTAATGGTTTGCGTTGCTTGGATACATATAAGAGTGTTGCCTCAAATGCCTTGCTTCCTCATACTTCTTCTATGACTCAAATGGAGTTATGGAGTTTTCATTTTGTTCATTTGAACTTCAATATTTTGCTTTACTTGAGAAATAATGTTATGGTTATTGGAATGCCAACACTTGAGTCCATTGAAAAGAATGCATATGAAGGTTGAATACTTGGAAAGATGCATTGTAATTCTTTTCCCAAAGAGAATGCTACACATACTACACAAAAATTACAACTTGTTCATAGTGATGTATGCGGTCTAGTCAAAGCTCCATCTTTTGTCAAGCATGCCTACTTTTTTATTTTCATTGATGATGCAACACACCATACTTGTGAGTATCCTATGAAAGCAAAAAATGAGGTATTCTATTGATTTCAGATATTTTTAGCTATTGATAAACAAATTTGTGCCAATAAGCTTTTGACTCTTCATAGGGATCATGGGGTGAATAGACGTCATATGAATTTAATGCTTTTCTTTTTGAAAGAGGTATTTCTCACCAACATAAAATGACATATGCAACTCAACAAAATTTTGTTGTGGAGCACAAGACTATACACTTCTTGAAATGGGATGATGTTTGGTTAAAGGAAATCATCTTCTAGATAAGTTTTCAATGGAAGTGTTCATGTGTGTATACTATGTATTGAACCATTTCCCTAAAAATGCATTGATATTCATTACACCTTATGACGCTTAGAATGGGTGGAAGTGAGTGGTTTTTCATATGCACATATTTGATTGTTTGGCATATGCTCTTGTGCCATCATGAGAATCTTGAGAAATTGATGACAAAGCAAAGACATGTATCTTGGTTGAATATAGTAGTCAAAATAAATTATGTTGATTTTTTTTTTTTAATATAAAGGAAGTTCGGCATTAGCCTACTCTCCCGGACTTGAATTAAATAAAGAAAAGTACAAGAGAAGGGGACTAGTGCCCACGGGACCCCCCAAATCCCACAAAGCAGGGGAAGCTTTTACAGAGCTTAGATGACATTACAAAGAAGGTTAATTACCCTCTCATCACCCTCATGTGGGGCCCACTTGGGTTTAAGCTTGTTATCGATCAAAAGGAGTACTTGATGATGCCTAAAGGGGGGGGATTTTTTACAGTTGACAATCCTTTTGCCAAGGAGGAATAGCGATTTCTCAACTGACCACTCCTTGGGGGAGTCACCGAAGTTGAAAGCACATCTTTCCCGCCAGATTTTCCATAGAACCTCCCCTCTGATGGCGTTCCAGAGAGTCGCGGAGCAGCCGATCGCTTCTCCCAGCAAGGCTTGCTGCCAACTGAGACGTTTTTGAAGTCCAATTCTCTTTCCAATCACCTGCCAGAGTCTGTTGGAGTTGGGGCAGGTAAAGAAGATGTGTGAAACATCTTCGATAGACCGGTAGCAGCGTTTGCACCAGGGAGGGATCCCACAAATTTTGCTAGCCTTAAGGTTGGTCCAGATTCCATGATGAAGAATTTGCCATAAGAGGACAGACTTTTTGATTTCTATGAGGGGGTTCCAGATAGCCATGAACTTCATGTCCCACCGAAGCCGCGTCCATGACAGGCACCACTTTTTGTTGAGGTTAACCTGATAGTCGATCGTTTCTTTGATGTTCGGGATTTTTGATAGGCTATTCCCATTGTGCCATTTGAGACCAAGCGAGCTCGACATGTCGTGTCCCATGAGAAGGCGAACTTTGTGTCGGTCCCAGGCGAGACATCTGCTTTGCAAAGTGTTCCATTCTTCATGCGAAATGTTGATGCTAGGGTCAATATCCTCAAAGTTGATCCAGCGGTTGGTGTCTTGTTTCCAGAGATGTTTCCATTTTTTGAAGCCTTTGTTCCATAGCTTCTTGGCATTTTGAATGTTCCAAGATTCCACACTCCGGATGCCATGGATCGGAAACCAGATAGAGTCGTTTTGTCTGATACCGGCAGCCCACTTCCAGTCTTCACTGATTCTTGTGAAGATTTTGACTTTATTCCAACTCTTCCAAAGGGAGCACACCAGATTAGAGCCTTTCGGGAAGACGGGGATCGGGGAAAACAGCAAGGTCAAGATGTCAAGATTCTTCCAATTTGGGAAACCCATGAGCAAGGTCAAGATGTCAAGATTCTTCCAAGGTCAAGATGTCAAGATTCTTCCAAATTATGTTGATTATAACACCCATTGACAAACAAAATTATTATAGGTTGAGATGTGGTATTTGATCAAAATTTATCCTTTACTTGACTGCAATTTTTGCCCAACAATTTGCTCACAAGATGTGCTTGATACACTCATGCCTTTGTTTCAAAGTGATGTGCTTGACTATGGCCATGTACACCATCCGAATGAGGTTCAATGAGCTGAAACATTTCATTCAAACATGGCTAAAAGAATCTAACCAAACATGGCTATAAATTCTCAAAATATGTAGGGAAACATGGTTGAAAAGTTCTAGCCAAAGAGAGTTCAAAATGTCTAGCCAAACATGGCTGAATTTTTTCAAAATTTGCAAATATGATTAAAAGAAATTTTGATCATAGCATTGATCACTATAGAAAAATATTAGTTGCCAAAATGTATGCACAAAAATATGGCATTGATGCGAGAGCATTTTTTGTGCAAGGAGCAAGCCTAAGAGCTTTAAATATGCTCTAGGATTTCTCTCCAAATTATCATGTGTAAATGTAAATCACTTTGAGCTTATGTTTGTGAATTTCAAAGGTTAAAGACTTAAATTTATCTTAGTTGATTGTAAAAGTTAGTAGGAGAAAACTCATGACTTGTTGAGTTGCAAACTCCAAGAATCTTTTGGAATTAAAACTCAAACGACCACCTATGATTTAGGACTACCTTTTAGGTAAGAAATTGAACCATTCTCAAGGTTAAAAAGTGTATACATACACTACTTTAGTCTCGTGATATAGAGAACATTACAGTGAGCTTTTAGTTGCACGTATGAGCATACATTGTACTCTCTTGAAGTCAGAGAAGTCCTCCATAGTTCCCTTATATCATATGAGCAATATCAATACACATTGTTATTGATTTACATTGATTACATATTCTATGTTTGCTAGTATAGTACTATGAGTTACACAATCATATTCTCTGGTTCATTTCTCAATGTGTGGATACCTAATATCCAATCTATCACTTGGATCCCATATCTAGATTGATGTGAGATTACATTAAAAAGTTTCATCAGCATTGGATGTGTAAATCTTAATATATGAATGTTTGCATGTGATTGTGTCTACATATCATTTTCTTACTAAAAATTCACATTGACCCCCCAAACTTCTTCAACTTATAGCTTAGTACATAGTGAGGCTAAATTCATGAAATAACTTTTTTTTTTGTTAGCCTACTACTTTAATTGAAAGTGTGCAAAAATATGTCTAGTTAATTTTTTACTGGTTTGTGAGGTCTAAACATTTTCCTTACAGCTTCTCATCCACAAATAGAAGGTTTCTCAATCATCTTGATACCTGAACTTATCTATTTTGTCACAAATCATTTTGAATGATGTTCTGAAGAACTTAGGTGTTCCTAATGCATATTCTCAAAGATAAGGGAGTATACTAAGCATCATTGAAGCTACTTTGGCTGGTGTTGAGTCGGTTGTTGACAACACTCTCATCTCTGCTAATATCACATCACCTCTTCACACTAGTATCGGAGCAAAGCTAAAGAAAAGGAATTATGGATGATGAATTACCATCATCCATTGATAAATTGGATCCATGTATTACTCAACATGGTCACTAATAATGGAGGCTTATCTACAAGCAAGGAACTTATATGGATACATATCTAGAGATGAGATGATGCCAATACTCAGAAGCAAGGGCAAACCAACACAAGAGGAGGAGGAAAGGCTGAATGTATGGTGCTCAAAGGATGCTTTGGCAAGGTCATACATTATCAAGTCTATCTTTGACTTTTTACTCCCTCACATAAGCAATTCTAAGACATCTCAAGAGACATGGAATGTTTTGGAAGCATTCTTCTCCTCAAGTACCAAAGCCAGGAAGAATCAACTATGGATGGAGTTTACAATGCTCAAGAACATGCCCAAGAAAAGTGTGAGTGATTTTCTCACCAAGATTAAGGAAATTTTAGAAAAACTTGGAAGCATTATAGAGGTCATTGATTAATAGAAAATTCTAAGGCAAATCATCAATGGGATCAAAGATGATGAAAAATGGGAACCCTTCACCATAGCTATGGACCTCTACATGGACATGCAAGTACCTCACTTCAACACACTCATGGGGAAATTGTTCACACATGAAGCAAAGATCATGAATAATGGTGAAAACCAAAAAGGTAACCTCTTCCCTCTATACAGATAAGAATAAAAGAAAGGATAAGAAAGGAAAAGGTAAGAAATCTGGTGATGAAGGAAGCACCTCTCAAGAGAAATTTGCAGGTAGAGGTAGAGACTCAAGAGGAAGAGGCAGAGGAGGTAGATAAGGCACAAGGAGAGCTTAAAGCTCATTTCCCTATGCCATATGTGTTCTAACAAATCACATTATAGAGAATTATTACAGGAACCCAAGGAATCAAAGAGGAAGAGGATACAACAAAGTAGGCCATGAAAATTCAAGAGGAAGATCCAAAAACTCCTATGGATATAACAAAAACTCATACAACAACAATTATCAAGGTGGATACAAAGGAAGGAGAGACTCCAACAACTACACAGATGATCAAGTGTAAGAAGATTCACTTCTTCTTATGAACATCAGAATGAAGGATGGTAAGTCTAATGAGCATGTGTTTTACATAGGCTCAGGTTGTTCAAATCATGTGGCAAGAAATGTGGATCTACTTTAAGACTTGGGACCTTCATCTTTTGGCCCATTTGGCTTGTGTGGATGGGAATTGTTGTGGCAAAGCTGATGGTTGCTCTCCTTTTTGTACCCAGATCAGCTTCATGCCCGAAAGTACTTTCTTCTTGAATTTTGTTTGTTTATTTGATATAGTTGTTGTCTTCTGTTGTGTTGCTTGCCTCAGTGGTTGAACTACTATGGTTGCATTATTCTTTGAAAAAGAAGAGAGGTCCACTCACCTTTGAGAATGTTCTTCCATGGTTGAGTCCTTTTGGATCCTAAAGCTTTTGACACATACAACATCTTCTTCTCTCATATTAGGCCTAGAAGAACTAAAAGAATGTGTGATACTTGGATTTGTGATCATGTAGTTCTCTAATTCTAATGTAATGCACTGTTCATGTACCCAAACTTGAAGAACTTGCCTTCTTAGGTTTAAGTTGGATGCATGGTCATAGATCCAATCTTGACCCAAGACAAGTGGTTCCATAAGGTCCTCATCTTCACACACTAGCATTTTAACTGTCGTTGGGACATCTTGAAGGTAGATGGGAAGCTCCACCTCACCCAAACAAGGGGTTTCCACACCCGCAACCCTATGAGATAAGCTTCTATGGGGTTGATGTCCAATTGCAAGGCTTGACAGTATGAAAGTCTAACTGCACTAGTTGCTGCACTTGAATCAATTAGTGCTCTCACTGTCCTTATAGTCGTTCCTTGTGCTACCTCTATGGTCACAAAGGGACATCAGTCGATTATCCGAGAAGCAAATGCACAGGATGTTTGGCACATGGCCATGTGATATCGTGGGGCTTCAAGATTGACATCTAGGCCTAGTTGCCTTAACTTATTTCATTTAATGTGCTCTCTAGCCTCTGCCTGTGCTTCTCATCTAACCCTTAAGTCTTCTTCTTTTTGCTTCTTAGCAGTGTTGAGTCTCATTAGCATATTATCTGTAAGAGGTTCTTGATATAGCTTGACTCGACATTCACTAATATAGCTTGGCAATATGTCACCTTCTAGAGTGGCCAATCATATTGCACCACTAGTAGAAATTCTATTAATGACCATGGGTCCATATCCTCATTTTTCCAAGTTACAGGCATGTTGCTTTAGTGTATAAGCCAACACTAGGTCTACCTCTTTCAATCCTTTATCCTTGATGTGTGCATCAAAGTATGCCTTTTGTCTTTTCTTCGCAGCATAGATGCCTGCTGCTGCTCATAGCCTATTCTCACCTAAGCATTCTAGATCAAATATCCTAGAGGAGAACTCGTGTACATTCCACTCATGCTCTTGTGCTACTTTTAAATTTAGGATTAAGAAGTCTAATGGTAGCACAACATTTTGTCCGAAAACCATCTGAAATGGGGTGGCATTGAGTACCCTTTTGTAGGCGACTCGATATGCCCAAACAGCATGATGAAGTTGTTTATCCCAATCATAGTATTTATTGTTTACGAGTTTTTTTAATACATTACATAGGATCTTATTTGTGCTCTTGGCTTGTCCGTTATCTTGTGGAAGCAAAGGATCTTGGAAGCAAAGGAGGGAGATCACCAAGCGATCAAGCAAAGGGAGATAGAAGCAAAGACAAACAAGAGGAGAATTGGAGAGTAGCATGGACTCCCAATTGTAGCTTGAGGGGGACTGTTGAAAATTATGGTACATGTGCAAGCTCCAATTGTGAGGCTTGACACATACTCACCTCTCATTTATGACCTCTTCATCATTTATGAATTTTTTTTAGCCCAAAATGAAGCTAGACCCTAAAAATATAAAGGGCACACTCATAGCCTTAGAGTAGAGTGTTGAATTAAAAAGGGAAAATGTATTTATGGCTTAGTTAAAATCCAAAATATGTTTGGAGAGATGAAATACTCCAAAAATTTGTGACCTTATCCATATGGAGTGATGTGGAGCACCAAAAGTCATTCAAGGCAATGGAAAGGCAAAGGACATGAAGTGAAAGGTCAAGAGGTGAGAGAAGATGCAAGGGTAGGTGAAAAGTCCCATGCCCATAGCTCTATATATAAAGCTCATTTGAACATGAAAATTTGTGGCGATGACAAGGAGATAGTGTAGAAGCATATGCTGGTCATTCTCTCACCAATGGATATCAGAAGGTACCTCATTTATATGCTACAAGGTACAAAGGTATTCCAACCGCATACATTTTCTATACACATCCACCTTGTGAAGGTCATATCTCTCTATTTACTTATCCATTTAATTCATATCATATCTTCTTAGAAAGTGTATCTTGCACACTCTCTGTATCTCAAATATCCCTATGAGATGATTCTCCAGTAGTGATTGGGAACATTTCTTGTGAACCTCAATTTTCTGCATAACCTGAGATGATAGGTAGTCTATCTTTGAACAGTTAGTTGCCTGGCCAAATGAACTCCAAATGGAGTGTTTGTTAGCTTCTTATAAATTTAGTAGATTCTACTATGTGTGGACAAAATTTCAGAGCCATGGAATCTCTGAGTACGGAATCAAGTTTTAGTAAGCATGTGTCTTACAGGGGAGATTCTAGAAGAGGTTCTCTAACTTCCGCTGTGTGTATTGGAGTGTATTGGAGTAAAATTTCTCCACATTTTGGTATCAGAGCTTTGGTTGTAGAGCATTGGGAGTGGAGCCCATGGTTACACAAAGAGATCTTGAAGAAGATGCAGAGATGGAAAAGGAAATCTTGGAGCTATCATACTCATTGGAAAGCTATGGAGATGAAGCTTGTGTATGTAAGAGCATTTTGTAACTTTATGTTAATTGAAGTGATACACTCTCTTGTCCTATTCTCTAGTACATATGTTGATCATTGAGGCATGAATAAGTGATGCTAATCACTTTGTTGAGGATTTATGAGCAGCCTATAGAAGAAGATGAAGATTCAAGCAAAGAATCTTGGATGAGCAACTGCATATAGTTGCATATGACAATTGTATGCATGCTCTTGATAGTGCACTCAATTGAATGAAGTGAAAGTCTTGATTATGTACATGGCTGAAGGTTTAAGCTTTTATGTAAGCTTGATGATAGCATTATATGCTTATGCATTTGGAGATGTCTATGTATGCATGCTTGTGAAGTCCATGCTCAAGATGTATGATGATTTTGGACAGCTATGCTTAGGTTGAATATAAGTTGAATTCGGAGTTGATGATTGATGTCTATCATGCAAGACTCTATGCACATGTGGTCATGGATGATGTATACACATGTTGATGATGCGTTGATGAGTAATAGGCTGTTTTATAAAGTCTACACATGGTGAAATTTGCAGGTTTAAAGCCATGTGAGTTGGCATAATGTGAGCTGAATATATGCTCAAAAGATTGATGCTTTGTATACATTCTTATGTGGATTTGTTAGCATGTTAGCTATGCTTTAAAGGTTGGTAATGTTCAGCCATAGATGAGCTGAAAATACATGTGTTTGGATGCCATGAAGTTTGGTAAGATACAAGGCTGCTATGTATGAAATTTGTGGATGTATCTTGTTGTGGATAAAACCCATTCAGGTGATTTTGCAAAAGCATATATGTATGCTTATATTATGACAACTAAAAGCATTTGATTCTCGAGTTTAGATACATCAAGTTAATGCAAAGCCCCTATCGAACAAGTCGAAGCAAAGAGAGGCAAAGCTTGGATGAAGGGAGGACACAAAGCTTGGAGCCAAAGCGAAGGAAGGAACCCAAGCTAAAAGGTTATCAAACACTTCAAAGTTTGAAGACTTGAAGATTGGAACCCAAGCTGAAGGTGGACAAGGTGAAGCCTAGGATTGAGCTTCCCAACAAAAAGGAGTAGAAGACTCCAAAGAAGGGCTGCTATAAAGTGTTGAAGACTCAACAAGGACTTGAGGATAATCCCCATGGTTTGAGCACAATCAAGTGCCATGATAGAAGGAAGAGTCACTCATGCAAAGTGTGACATATTGGCTAAAGCAAAGGAAGGTAAAGAAGACCATTTGCAATGCTAAGAGCTGAGGTAAAGGTTTTAAAAAAATCCACATTGTGTGTGGTGGTAAGTTCCAAGCATAAATCGTGTGAATGTATGGTCAAAAGATGAGGCTAGTAAGACCACCAAAAGAGAGTGGCAAGCCAATGTAAAGACAAGTAAGACCATCCCAAGAGCAATGGCAAGTCTATGTGAGGCAAGTAAGACCATTCAAAGAGGAATGGCAAGCCTATGTAAAGGCAAGTAAGACCACCCAAGAGGAGTGGCAAGTCTATGGCAAGTAAGACCATTCAAAGAGGAATGGCAAGCCTATGTGAGGGAAACCAAGACCATCCCAAGAGGAATGGCAACCCTTGTTAGATGCAAGAGACATCATTGATCACATTCACAATTTCTTGTGTTGTTTTGTAGGTGATGAAGAAAGCTTGGAAGATGTGGAAGGTATGAGTGCTTCACATGAAGAGGAACTCATGAAATATTTCATATATGATCAGCCCATTGTTGATTTTGCAGGTATAAAATCAGCCATGAAGAATGAAGAAAGGATCATGAAGCAAGGGGGAGTTAGCCTGCAAGGATTGGAAGATCCAAGAAGAGTCCAAAAGAGAGAAAAGTACCCAAGAGAAGGAGTTACGCTCAAAGAAAGAGCAAGAGCAGCCATCAAAGGTAAAATCAAAGGCACTAGGAGGAGCCACCAATATGGAAGGAGTGTTAAGAAAGCAAGGAGCAGCCATGATGCACAAAAGAAGGCATGAAGAAAAGTTAGAAGAAAGCATGACAACCATGATGACATCAAAAGGAGATGAAAAGATTGCACCCAAAGACAAAGTCAAAGGTGATCTATAGACAAAGGAGGCATGCAAAGAAGAGAGAAGCCATGTAGCCATGAAGGTACAAAGAGAGGACAATAAAGAGGAAGAGAGTGAAGCAATGAGGACAAGTACAATCAAGATGATCTCATTTCATTCTATGAGTTTGTATGAAGCATGTTCCTTGATAGGGATTGAAGAAGAGCTCTTGCAAAGAGCCAAAGAAGCAAGGATGAAGCTGAAGAGAAGCCAAAGGAGCTTGGAAGCAAAGGAGGGAGATCACCAAGTGATCAAGCATAGGGAGATAGAAGCAAAGATGAACAGAAGGAGAATTGGAGAGTAGCATGGACTCCCAATTGTAGCTTGAGGGGGACTGTTGAAAATTATGGTACATGTGCAAGCTCCAATTGTGAAGCTTGACACATACTCACCTCTCATTTATTACCTATTCATTTTTTATGTATTTTTTGTAAGCCCAAAATGAAGTTAGACCCTAAAAATATAAAGGGCACACTCATAACTTTAGAGTAGAGTGTTGAATTAAAAAGGGCAAATGTATTTATGGCTTAGATAAAAGCAAAAATATATTTAAAGAGATGAAATACTCCAAAAATTCGTGACCTTATCAATATGGAGTGATGTGGAGCACCAAAAGTCATTCAAGGAAAGGGAAAGGCAAAGGACATGAAGTGAAAGGTCAAGAGGTGAGAGAAGATGCAAGGGGGGGTGAAAAGTCCCATGCCCATAGCTCTATATATAGAGCTCATTTGAATGTGAAAATTTGTGGAGATGATAAGGAGATTGTGTAGAATCATATGCTGGTCATTCTCTCACCAATGGATATCATAAGGTACCTCATTTGGATGCTATAAGGCACAAAGGTATTCCAGCCACAAACCTTTTCTATACATAGCCACCTTGTGAAGGTCATATCTCTCTATGTACTTATCCATTTAATGCATATGATATCTTATTAGAAAGCTTATCTCTCACATTCTTTGCATCTCAAATATGTCTATCATATGATTATGTACTAGTGACTAGGAACATTTCTTTTGAACCTTAGTTTTTTGCATAACCTGAGATGACAGGTAGTCTATCTTTGAACAGTTAGTTGCCCATCCAAATGAACTCCAAATGGAGTGTTTGTTAGCTTATTAGAAAGCTAATAGAGTCTGGACAAAATTTCAGAGCCATGTGATCTCTGAATTGTGACTGAATCAGGTTTTAGTAAGCATGTGTCTTATAGGGTAGATTCTAGAAGAGGCTCTCTAACTTCCACTACGTGTATTGGAGTAAACTTTCTCCACATTTTCTTTGCAAGCATAGATGCATGCTGCTGCTCGTAGCCTGTTCTCACCTAAGCGTTCTAGATCAAATATCCTAGAGGAGAACTCGTGTACATTCCACTCATGCTCTTTTGCTACTTTTAAAATCGGGATCAAGAAGTCTAATGGTAGCACAACATTTTGTCCGAAAACCATCTGAAATGGGGTGGCATTGAGTACCATTTTGTAGGTGACTCGATAAGCCCAAATAGCATGCTGAAGTTTTTTATCCCAATCAGAGTATTTATTGTTTACGAGTTTTTTCAATACATTACATAGGATCTTATTTCACTACCATAATCAACTGTCATAGACTCTCTTGAAACCACTACCTGAATCACATCATGTGCATGTCTCTGACATCTTCCTCGCATCCACGTGAAGCAATGTCATTGAGTATGCCCCTCACGACCACAATGCCAACATCAAAGTCATCGATGTGATCTATGGCTCACATGAGTCAATGGACTCGCATACATATAATTTAGTCTCTACAAAAATGCACTACTCATGTCCTCATACATCACATACTCAGAATCCAGAAGTTGTAATCAGATAGTGGAGCTAGCCAATGTATCCATATCCATCCATACATGGTTTCATATATCATGGGACCTCTTTGCATCTCTATGCAATACATCTTGTAAACCCGCATGAACCAATGTATGCCACATCTGAGATTTCCATCTGAGAAAGTCAGTGCCATCAAATCGAGAAGACAACATGCTAGCAATCCAAGAGACTAGCAATGTAACAAGAGACTAGAAATCATACTCTATCACCAATAGGATCACACCTCCATATCCATATCATAGCTCACATCAGAAAGGTCTTGTTGGAGAAGAAACCATGTGAACCACCTATCACGTAACCATGCATCTAGCTTGCACAAAAAACCATGATCATAAGCCTGCTCACCAAGTCTCCAAATTGACCAAGTAGATGTGAAAGAATTCTAGAAAAAAATCGACAAAGTATTGCTGTTAACTGAGCAATCAAAACAAGATAACCAATAGCAAAAGAAGAATGAGTAATCTATCACCACTTATCACTAATCCAATCAAAGATAATGGCAAATACACATGCCAAAAACTAATGATAATACATGCAAATACAGTGTCGATACACCTACTCAAGAATGAATCATGCAAGATTATCCAATCTATCACGAAATAACCTATGACTAAGTCCAAGTGATGGAGATAAGTGAAAATCCAAAGCTATAACACAAGCTTCAAGGACCCACTCGATTATTCTTCGAGCAAAGCCAACTAAATTTTGATAGCATTTCCTTTGTAAAATGGGCTCTGAACCAAAATAACCATGTGGGAATATATCATCCACTAATGCCAAACCATAGTGGCAATCATATATTATGATCAATGATAATATGACTGAATGCAAAGCCAACATAGGTGATAAAATGATATATAGTTGAGGCCCCAACTCGATCATGTACCTGCACAAAAACAAGAATACAAGTACTAACCAAGATCCAAAATCAACTAATATAAATTATGTACAATTGATAAGCTAAGGCATATCATAATGACATAAGTGAGATATAGACCGCAATGCCACTATACATCCATTGATAATACCATGATCAAATTTGTGATGGCATAAACATGAAAGATAAATCACAATGCCATCTCACATGCCAAATACTTGACAAGATCATGTTCTACTCTCATACGGAGGAGCTAAAACAATGATCATGTATAGTCAAATAGAGACAAAAACCAAAATATAAGTGCTCGTACACAGTTCTCCCAACTATTTTTGCACCAATGAAGCTCTAAAACAAGAGGTAAAGAGAGATCTAAAGATAATTCCAATCTTTAACTACCTTTAGGGTTGCATATGTAAAATATGAGAGTTTGTATATTTCCTTTTTGATGCTCCAAACTTCAACATTTGCTTTTTCACTTTTCAAAAAACTTGAAGACCTCTTTCTTGGCTATGTAAGGTACTTAGAACACCTCAATCAGAGGTGTGTAGCTCAAGATATACAGAAAACAAGCATCTGTTGTCAATTTCACCTTCACCTGCAGCACTATTGCTCTATATTTTTCAATTTTGATTACCCACCACTCAAAATTCTGACCTATATGCTTCTACAAATTTGTAATTTCTTTTCCAATCTATGCACAACAAGTTAAATCGCTTCAATCTGACATTTAAAACTCATGTTATAGCCAAAAAATTTACCTATTGTCCAAGTAATTGTAAATTCATCTTCTACATCACTCAACATTTTTTTAAATTTTGGCAGACTAGAACTCTGAATTAGATTCACCATCCTTCTGTGAAGTTGTAGCCCTCTATCTTAGCTACATCACAATGCCATCTCACATGCCAAGTACTTGATAAGATCATGTTCTACTCTCATACGAGGGAGCTAACACAGTGATCATACATAGTCAAATAGAAGCAAAAACAAAAGTACAAGTGCTTGTACACACTTCTGCCAACTATTTTTGCACCAATGAATCTCTAAACCAAGAGCTAAAGAGAGATCTAAAGATAATTCCAATCTTCAACTACCTTTAGGGTTGCATAGGAAAAATATGATAGTTTGTATATTGCCTTTTTTATGCTCCAAACTTCAATATTTGCTTTTTCACTCTTCAACAAACTTGATGATCTCTTTCTTGGCTACGTAACATACTTAGAGCACCTCAATCGAAGGTGTCTAGCTCAAGATATACACAAAACAAGCATTTGTTGTCAATTTCAACTTCACATGCAGCACTATTGCTCTGTATTCTTCAATTTTGATGACCTAGCACCCAAAATTTTGACTATATTTTTCTAGAAATTTGTAGTTTCTTTTCCAATCTATGCACATCAAGTTGAATCCCTTCAATCTGACATTTAAAACTCATGTTACGACCAAAAAATTGACCTTGTCCAAGTAATTGTAAATTCATCT
Organism: Ceratopteris richardii; assembly: GCA_020310875.1. Lineage (NCBI taxonomy): Eukaryota > Viridiplantae > Streptophyta > Polypodiopsida > Polypodiales > Pteridaceae > Ceratopteris > Ceratopteris richardii. The sequence continues at coordinate 135,863,330 of CM035406.1, forward strand.
TCTACATCAATCTACATTTATTGAAGTTTCAATAGAACTCTAAATTAGATCTACATCCTTCTATCAAGTTGTAGGCTTCTATCTTAGCTACACACAAAACTTTAGAACTCACCAATCTGAGCTTCCTAGCTCGAGTCATGACCAAAATACTGAGCAGTTGTCAAGAGGGTGCCAACTTGCACATTCACCTCTTGAACCCTAAACTTCCATTGAAGCTCCTTGCACACCAACCTTCAGCAAGCTCTGATACCAATGAAGGGCTTTGGTGTGCTAAACAAGAGGATCAAAGAAGATATTAAGGGAGAGAGAGAGAGAGAGAGGAGAGGAGAGATGTGCACACATGTGTGGGAGCCTCCAAACCAACATAATGATCTCTCTGAGGCAATGCTCTATAAATGATGTATATATATGAATATAGGGGCAAGGTCACATGTTCCTTACATCCCCAACATAATTAAACAACTCTTCTTTATCATAATGCTTATTACTTTCAACAGGTGTCCCTCTTTGTGTAGAGAAAACAGTATATGAGAATATTTATCTCATCTAAGTTGATAATGAATGTAGTATAAATATTATCTTTTCTTTTTGAATGTATGTATTTAGTGTCCCAAACCATCTTTAAAATGCACTTGCTTATAAAACCATTACTACATTTAGTATCATACCCATTATCAATTACAAAGGTTATTCTATCATGATGTTTAGAACCTTTTTTAACAAAAATCATCTATCAAATTTGTCACCTTCATCAAGGCTAGTGACAAGTGTTTCAATATTTCATTCCTTGAAGTTTTTGTGCCATTATTCTTAAGCCTTCTTTTTTATCTTGGACATACATAAACATTTCTTTTTGGAGAATATGCTATCTTTAACATTGACCTACCACATGATTATATGTTTGAACCAAATCTGATTTGTGGGTGTTGAAATCACATGTGAATGACATGCCAATATCCCAACATTGAGCAATATAATTCTACATAATCTCTTCTTGATGGATAAAAAAATATCCCATCAATACACTTTGTGGCCCTTTCATGTGTTTGGGCATGCTCAATATTTTTCTTCTTCTCCACAAGTGCTTGTATCGAACATTTTTGTTGATCAACCATGTTTCCATATTCTATCAAACTTCTTCTATCTTCACATGATGATTGGTTTGCACCGTAAACTATCAAATCGGGGATACATAATAAAATTTTGAAACCATCCTTAGGAGTCACACTCACCAAGACATGAATATTGTTTTGAAAATACAAGATTCATGTCATCATGTCTCCACTTGACTTATACATGGTTAGCACTAATATTTCTTAGTTGAGATAAAACCTTACTACAAAAATTTTCTTGAAGTTATAAATTTTTGTAAGATCTTAAACTTGAGGCTTTGGAGTATAGGCCTTAAAAATTAAAAAACAACATTTCAAAAAGGATAAAAGAACTATGGTGTGCATAAAACTTTACTCAGATGCAGATTGGGCAGGTTGTAAGGATGAATTGCTTTATCCTCAACTAAGGCTAAATAAAGAGGATTAGCCAATGCCACTCAAGAAGCCATATGGATTAGATTGCTCTACTCAGATTTGGGACTTCACACTCACTCACCTATGATCTTTGGTGATAATACAAGTTCTTTACATCTTGTAGCCAATCCCATCTATCATGCAAGAACCAAGCATATAGAAGTTCACTATCATTATGTGAGGGAGAAGCTATTGAGCAAGGAGATTCAACTTGCATATGTATCAACTAATATGCAATGTGCAGACTTATTGACCAAAGCACTTGATGGTACTAAACTTTGCAGGTTTAAAGCTAGGATTTGATTGCAGGACATTCAAGAGGATTGAAGAAGAAGATCAAGCCAAGATGTTTGGCTTGAGGGGGAGTTGTTGGTGCAAATGCCAAGCCTTTACACTTGGCTAGGCATTGAAGGAGTTTTTGTGCAAACAATTGAAGGATCACATGACTCCTTGCTTATACCTTTATACCATTAACCATTGTAAAAGTCATTTGACTTGGAAGAATCTTGTAAGTCAACTGATTTCGTGAAGTTAGGAGAAGTTTATGATACGATTTTTTCATGAGAGAATATCTAATCATTTAGAGGAAGAACTTTTAGGTGGAAGATCATTTGAATCTCAAATTCAAATTTGAAGAAAGCACCTATAAACGTACTTGGAAATCTCGCGGTCATACACACTCCCGTTGAGAGCCATTCATTGATCATTAGCAGAGGTTGAGTAGCACACTTCATTGCTCATTCACCTCAGTATCATTTGGCATCATTCCTTTGCCAATGATTTTGTAAAATCATGTTCCATAATACATATACATCATTAAGTATCTCTGTTGATTTCTCTACCATTGTCACTCAGAACAGTGTAGTTGTCTTGCTCATATCTCATTGATCTCTCAACCATTTTCAATGATCTATAGCTTATTGGATCAGCTCAAAGTCTACTACAAGCTATCAAAGTTTGAAGCAATTTGATTCATCCAATTGGGAAAAAAGTGCCTCAAAGTAGTCATTGGTCATTCTCTCCACATCTCCTAAAAAGTCTGGGGTAAGGCTTCAGTTGCTAAATTGATTGCTCAGTGTGTAGTCTATCATTTTAAGTGATTTCACTTGGAATCATTAGATCTTTAAGCTAGTTTGATTCACCCAAAAGGAATTTTCCTAATTGCTAGTGTACTGTGAGTACTCAACATAATATCCAATAGGTATCAAGACCAAAATAGCAAGTTTTTGGTTACATGCTAGTCACAAAGTTATCTGTTTTGATTCAATTGTTTGAAGCATCATCTCCAAAGTACATAGGTACTATATTTGTTTCATTTGCAAGCTAAGAGGGCCTACAACACAAATCTCAAGAAAAATAGGGCCGGTACTAAGCAAGTTTTGGCAGTACCAACTCATTTCTTGAGGTGTCCATCCATCTTTCCCAACAGTGGTATCAGAGCAATTTGAGGTAAAATGGGAGCTAGTTTCCCTTCTTTTATTGAAAAATTGGACAGGAACAACTACCAAGCATGGTCCTTGAGGATGAAGAAATATTTATAAGGAAGGAGTCTCTATTGATACATATCAAGAGATGAGGAGCTGCCCATTTTCAGAAGCAAAGGACAACCTACAAGAGAGGAGCTTGAGAGACTCAACTCATGGTGTTCCAAAGATGCATTAGCAAGGTCATATCTTCTTAACTCTATCTCTGACTTCCTTCTTCCACACATTAGGAATTGTAAAACATCTCAAGAGACTTAGGATACATTGTCTTCATACTTTTATTCTAATACAAGAGCAAGAAATAATCAATTGTGGATTGAGTTTACCACACAAAGGAAGCAACCCAAACAAAGTATTTCGAGTATGTGACCAAAGTCAAAGATGTGGCTGATCAATTGGCAAGCATAGGAGAAGAGATTGAAGAGGAGCAAATTGTGAGACAAGTAATCAATGGCATCAAGGAAGATGACAAAGGGGAAGTCTTCACAACTACCATGGATTTATACATGGACATGCAGATTCCAAATCTTACCACACTCATGGGGCAACTCTTTACCCATGAAGCCAAGCTCAAAAAAAATGGAGAATCATCAAGAGGTAACAACTCTTTTGCCCTATACACAGATAAAGGCAAGTCTAAAGAGAAAGGGAAAAGCAAAAAGATTGAAGATGAAGGTACTACTTCTCAAGCTAACTATGCAGCAAGAGGTAGGAACTCAAGAGGTAGGGGTAGAGGAGGTAAACAAGGTAGGGGGAGACCTTTCAACTCTTCCCCATGCAACATATGTGGATTTTCTAATCACACTACAGATGAGTGCTATAGGAACTTCAAGAATCAGAGGGGAAGAGGATATCAAAGAGGTGGATACTCACAATCAAGAAGAAGGTTCAACCATACTCAAGGCTACAGTCATGGCTACAACAACAACAACAACAACAATTACAACAACAACTGTCAAGGAGGATACAAATCAAGGAAGGACTACAACAATTACATAGAGGATCATGAGGATTCTCTTCTCATTGTGAATATGACATCAAAACAAGGTATGAATGATGAGCACCTCTTCTATATTAACTCAGGTTGTTCAAAGCATGTAGCAAGCAATGTAGCTCTTCTTTCTGATCTTGAGGAGCCTAAGGGAAAGCACTAAGTGCAAACATGTGATGACACCAAGCATTCAGCAGTTAAGGTAGGAAATGTCAAAACTTTTGATGGGAATAGAAATCTGTTGAGAAGGGTTCTTTATGTACATACAATCACCAAGAATTTGATGAGTGTTGGACAGATTGTGGAAAAGGGTTTGCAGGTTAGGTTTAACAAATATGTAGCTTTTGTGGAGGACCCCAACATGGATTCAAGAGAATTTCCAAGGGAGAAAAAACAGGTAGACTATTTACATTTGAACTTGAAGATACAACGAATATTGCACTTTATAATTACAAAGTTCAAACATTGTCAGAGCTTGAGATTTGGCATAAGAGATTAGGACATATTGGTGAAAGAACCTTGAAGCAAATATGAAGAGATAAATGTGTGCTTGGGATACCTAATGTATCCAAGCAACACATGATCTATAAGTGTGGTGCATGTTAGTTTGGTAAATCACACAGGTTACCCTTCTCAAAGAAAGGCTATATACATGAAGACTACTTGGAACTTGTCCACACATATGTGTGGGGACCAAGCAAGGACCCATCAATTTCTAGCTCAAGGTACTATGTGTCTTTTATTGATGATTTCAATAGGTGTACTACCTTGTATTTTATGAAGCACAAAGATGAAGTGTTCAATTGCTTTAAGAAGTATCTTGCACTTGTGGAAAACCAAATAGGAAGAGGCCTAACGAGACTAAGGTCAGATGGTGGAGGTGAGTACTTCTCCAATGAATTTGATACATTTTTGCAGGATAGACAAATCAAAAGGGAGATTACTACAAGGTACACCCCTGAGCAAAATGGGGTAGCAGAGAGGAGAAATAGCTTAATCGTGGAAACAGTTAGGTCAATGCTTAATGAGAAAAGGTTACCTAATTGTTTGTGGGTAGAGAGTTTATCTACTGCCACTAATCTTATTAATAGGTTTCCATCCAAATCACTTGATCATTGGAGAATCTTTGGAAGTGTTGCTTATGTGCATGTTCCATCTCAGATTAGAGGTAAGCTAGACCTTAAGGCAGAGAAGTCCATCTTCATAGGGTATGATTTAAATAAAAAAGGATACAGGTTTTATAATCCATCCAACAAGGGCTTTATGGTCAGTAGAGATGTTGTGTTTGATGAGAATGAGTCTTGGTTTGAAAGTGAATGCAGAAAGGTTAAGCTTCCATATGACTTGGAAGAGGAGTGTCCAAGCCTCACTAAGGAGGAGCCAAGCCAAATTGAAGACATCAAATCAGATGATGAGAACATCATCAACCTAGAAGAATTCACGGCATGGAAATCAAAAGGAAAATTCAAGATGAAAAGGTTGGAAGATATACCTGAATCATCCAATTGAGCAGTAAGAAGATCACAAAGGGAGAGCAAGAAGCCAATCAGATATGGGTATGACACTTCCTTAGTTACCAAACATTCCATTTATCTTGCTAAAGATTTATCACTTGAAGAACCTAATTCATATGAAGAGGCAAAGACCAAGGCAGAATGGAAGGAAGCTATGGATGAAGGAATAGAAGCACTCAAGGAGAATGATACTTGGGAGCTAGTGCCAAAGAAGGAATCAATGAAGGTAATTGGTTCTAGATGGAGTTACAAAGTCAAGAGAAACTCAGATGGATCCATAAACATGTATAAAGCTAGACTTGTGGCTAAGGGTTTTGCAAAAACCTAAGGAGTTGATTATGAGGAAACCTCCTCACCTGTGGCCAAAATGCCAACCATCAAGGTATCAATAAGTATGCCTACATCAAGGAATTGGAATATGTACCAACTGGATGTGAAAAATGCATTCCTTAATGGTTGGATTTCAAAGGAGGTTTACATGGCTCAACCTCCTGGTTATGAAGACCCAAGCAAGGTAAATTATGTGTGTAAATTGAACAAAGCCTTGTATGGATTGAAGCAGGCACCTAGGGCATGGAACCATAGGTTGACTACATACCTTCAAGACCAAGGATTCATCATTAGCAAAGCTAATGCCTCTCTGTTTGTCAAGAGAAGTAATTCAGAGGTGATATACCTATGTGTGTATGTTGGTGAAATCAAGAACCTAATGATGCAGGAGTTCAAAATCAGTGACTTAGGGGTTCTGAAGTATTTTCTTGAACTTGAATTAGTCTATACAAATTCTCGACTTTACATTACTCAAAGAAAGTATGTGTAGGACATGTTGAAGAAGTTCCACTTGGAGAATGCCAAGATAGCTAGCATTCCTATGGAGGCAAACCAAAAGTTGAGTTGCTCATGAAGGTGATTTGCTTGAAGACATTGCAGGATATCAAAGCATAATAGGAGGCCTAAACTATGCAACATTGGCAAGGATTGATATTGCTTATCGAGTACGTGTATTAAGTCAATTCATGTAGAAACCTAGAGCACCTCACTTGGAAGCTGCCAAGAGGATTTTGAAGTACCTCAAGGGTACTCAAATTCAAGGATTATACTTTCCATACACATGAGATTTGGACATCCAACTTTACTCAGATGCAGATTGGGAAAGTTGTAAGGATGACAGGAGGAGTACTTCTAGTTATCTTTCTTTTGCAAGTGATAAGCCCATTTCATGGTCTTCCAAGAAGCAACCTATTGTTGCTTTATCCTCAACTGAGGCTGAATACAAAGGATTAGCCAATGCCACTCAAGAAGCCATATGGATTAGATTGCTCTACTCAGATTTGGGACTTCATACTCACTCACCTATGATCTTTGGTGATAATACAAGTTCTTTACATCTTGCAGCCAATCCTGTCTATCATGCAAGAACCAAGCATATAGAAGTTCACTATCATTATGTGATTCAGCTCCTCCTTATTCTTGGTGACATTTCATAGGGGCTCCCCTTCAAGATCGACTTTAGAAAAAAGGTAGCAGCATAGGAGAAGCTATTGAGCAAGAAGATTCAATTTGCATATGTATCAACTAATATGCAATGTGCAGACTTATTGACCAAAGCACTTGATGGTTTCTAAACTTTTCAGGTTTAAAGCTATGATTGGATTGCATGACATTCAAGAGGATTGAAGAAGAAGAGCAAGCCAAGATGTTTGGCTTGAGGGGGAGTTGTTGGTGCAAATGTCAATACTTCACACTTGGCTAGGCATTGAAGGAGTTTTTATGCAAACAATTGAAGGATCACATGACCCCTTGCTTATACCTTTTTACCATTAACCATTGTAAAAGTCATTTGACTTGGAAGAATCTTGTAAGTCCACTCATTTCGTGGAGATAGGAGAAGTTTATGATACAAGTTTCTCATGAGAGAATATCTCCTCATTTAGAGGAAGAACTTTAGGTGGAAGATCATTTGAATTTCAAATTCAAATTTGAAGAAAGCACCTATAAAAGTACTTGGAAATAGCGTAGCCATACACACTCCCTTTGAGAGCCATTCATTGTTCATCATCATAGGTTGAGTAGCACACTTCATTGCTCACTCACCTCACAATCATTTGGCATCATTCCTTTGCCAATGATTTTGTAAAATCATGTTCCATAATACATATATATCATTAAGTATCTTTGTTGATTTCTCTACCATTGTCACTCAGAACAGTGTACTTGTCTTGCTCATATCTCATTGATCTCTCCACCATTTTCAATGATCTATAGCTTGTTGGAATCAAATCAAAGTCTACTACATGCTGTCAAAGTTTGAAGCAATTGGATTCAGCTAATTGGGAGAAAAGCGCCTCAAATTAGTCACTAGTCATTCTCTGTACATCTCGTAAAAAATCCGGGGTAAGGCTTCAATTGCTAAATTGATTTCTCAGTGTGTAGCCTATCATTTTAAGTGATTTCACTTGGAATAATTAGCTCTTTAAGCTAATTTGATTCACCCAAAAGGAATTTTCCTAATTGCTACTGTACTGTGAGTACGGAGCATAATATTCATTGAGTATCAAGACCAAAATAGCAAGTTTTTGGTTACATGCTAGTCACAAAGTTATCTGTTTGATTCAATTGTTTGAAGCATCATCTCCAAAGTACATAGGTACTCTATTTGTTTCATTTGCAAGCTAAGAGGGCCTACAACACAACTCTGAAGAAAAATAGGGCAAGTACTAAGTAGGGTTTTGTTGGAGTTAGACGTTTGTGGAAGCACACGAACAGCACAAGGAAGAAGAAGAAGCTTGGAGCACAACACACAATACTGAATGTATTACTAGAGAATGTACAAAGATAAGTAGCCCATTAGGGCAATAGGCATATATACAAGCCAGGGGGAAAAAAACCTCCTAAAGAGGGAAAAAATTGCCCTGTCGGTCCTAGAGTGTTCACACACATCACTACCTAAATATATCAACAAATCCCCCCTAGGAGTGATGCAGTGAACAAGTAGCTAGCACTCATGTATAATGAAGTGCCAAGCTATGTGGAAATCACTCCACAAAAGGAAGTAAGCCCAAAGCTTTGTGGAAAGCTTCAAACTTCTCCCTAGGTAGAGCCTTCGTGAAAAGGTCTGCAATGTTCTCCTGCATGGGCACATATGCCAAGCTGATCTCCCCAGTAGAGAACCTCTCCCTGACATAATGATAATGCACCTCAATGTGCTTGATGAGAGCATGGAACACAGGGTTCCTCGCAATTGCCAATGCGCTCTGACTGTCAGTGAAGATGGTGGTGGCAAAAGACTGACCAACACCCAAATCAGCCATAAGGCATCTAAGCCACACACACTCAACAGTCACTCTGAAAGCTGCCCTATACTTAGCCCCACAACTAGAAGTGGCCACAGTAGGTTGCTTCTTGCTCAACCAAGATATACATGAGCTACCAAGCATGAAGCAAAAGCAACTAATGGACACACGAGTGTCATAGCAAACAGCCCAATCAGAATCAAAAAAAGCATGCGAATTCGGTGATAGTGATCCCCTCTTGGGATAAAACAAACCAAGTAGTCGGGTACCACTTAAGTAGTGTAAGATGCGCTTAACCACCTGCCAATGCTTGACTCCTGTGCAATGCATAAACCTGCTCATCTGTGAGACAGCAAACTGAATATCTAGCCGAGTAATGCATATGTAAATCAGGCATCCAATAGCCTGCTAATAGAGGACAGCATCAAATGCATCTCCAGCATCATGAAGACTCAATCATAAACGTGTCTCCATAGGAGTGGCAATAGGCTTACAGTCTTCAAGGCCAAAATGCTGCAATAATGTAATCAATATGTTTCTTTTGACACAAAGCCATTCCACCATCAGCTTGCATAAAATAAATGCCCAAATAGTGATGCATGCCCCAAATCAGACATCTCAAATGAGGCATGCAAATCAGCCTTAAAACCAGCAATATGCTTCTCAATAGGACCAGTGAGTAGCATGTTGTCAACATAGACAACAATGATCAGAAGCACATCATTAGCACGCTTAACATATAAGGTGTTTTCAGTTGGACTGTTCTCAAAATCATGTGCAATCAGATAGGCATGTATCTTCTCATACCAAGCATGTGGTGCTTGCTTTAAACCATATAATGCCTTCTTTAACCTGCACACCTAGATTTCATGCCCTTTCTGCACAAAGCCATGGGGCTAAAAAACATACACTTCTTCATGCAGGTCACCATTCAGAAATGGAGTTTTAATGTCCAACTAATGTACATTCCAACCATGATGGGTTGCAAGTGCACAGATGCTCTGAACAGTAGTCATACGGCATGTAGGTGCAAAGGTCTTATCAAAATCAATGCGCCTTATGCCTGTCAATTGTTCCATCACGCTTATGCTTCAGCTTGTAAACCCGCTTAGTGCCAATGGCCTTCTTGCCAGGAGGCAAGTCACATAAAGACCAAGTGCCGTTCTTCATTATAACATCATATTCAGATTGCATAGCAACCATCCAATTTTCTGAATTTTGTGATTCGTCAAATGAAACAGGCTCGTTCTCATCATAGAGACTAGATGCAGCCATAGCATAGCAATCTGATGCAAAAGAGGCACTATGAGAGCCTGATCGAGTACGATATGATAGAGGTGCATCTAATTTGCTATCATGCAAAGCTTGCACCAACCATTTTGGCATAGTTTTTGCCTCCTCAATGTCAGGTCTCTCATCAACAAGTGCATCATGTAAATATGCATAAAAAATGGGATGATCTTTATCATCACATGAAACCTGCAAAGGCTGAGAAGTTGCCTCATTATGACCATCACTAGACTGTCCACCTTTAAAAAGAGGCAGCAAAGTATCATACATGTCTTTGGAGCTAACAGATGTCTCCTTAGTACATGAAAGCAATGTCTGAATAGCATCTTCCGCAAAACAACATCACGGCTAACTAGAATCCATTTAGTCTGTGGATGATACAGACGATCTTTACTTTCAAAACTGTACCCAACAAAAATACATTTTAGTGCTTTATCATCCAATTTTTTGCGATGTTTTTCAGCACTAATGCATATGCCAAACAACCTAAAACACGTAGATAAGCAACAGATGGCTCGCGATTATGCCAAGCCTCATATGGAGTGATAGACTGTAGTGCTTTAGTGGGACACCTGTTAAGTACATATGCTACACACATGACAGCCTCAAGCCAAAAACTATGTGGTAAAGCTTGACTCTTGACCATACACCTCGCCATCTGCATGAGTGACGTGTTCTTTCCTTCAACAACTCCATTCTGTTGAGGTTTATATGACATTGTACACTCGTGTTTTATCCCACGTTCAGCCAGAAATGCATTAAAATCAAAAGACATATATTCCCCCCCTTGATCAGAATGGAGGGTGCCCATTTTACATGCTAATAGATTTTCAGCCAAAACCAAAAAACTGTTTGAAGCACATGAACAGTTCAGACTTTGCCTTCAATGGATATACCCATACATGCATAGAAAAATCATTGATGAAAGTCACGAAGTAAAGACAATTTCCAAAAGAAGGTGTTTGCATAGGACCACAGGCATCACTATGTACAAGCAGCAATTTCTGAGTAGCCCAAACTGAACCATCTTTTGGAAAGGAAGAATGCTGCATTTTGCCTAAAATACAACCTTCACAAACATGTTTTCCGGGTGCTTCAAGTTTGGGCAAAGAGGACACCATTTCAGATTTCTGTAGGCGTAGCAAACTAGCAAAATTCAGATGACTAAAGCATGCATGGCAAAGCTTTGCATCTGACATAGCCTGAGAATTATGTACTGCACATGCCAAATCATTTACAGATCTTTCATAGTCTATGAGCTTATACAACCCACTACATAAAATGCCAGAAGCAATAATCACATTGTCATTTGACAGATCATGAATTGTACATCTATCATCAACAAATTTCACAACCAAGCCAATGTTGGCTAATGTAGAAACTGATAATAGATTTTTCTTGATCCCTCGCACAAACAAAGCATCTAACAAAGTGAAAGAACTACCATCAGTAGTAGTCAAAATGATCTTACCAACTCCTATAAAGGATAAGAGGAGTTGTTGGTGCATGTAACATTATTCCCCGTAGGGGCAAGCTCGAGTGAAGAGAAGAAACTGCGCTGCGAGCTAATATGTTTGGTTGCCCCATTGTCAAAGTACCAAACATCTGATTCTACTACAGACATGCACTGCTCATGAGAAGATGGTTCAAAACTGCAAACAGTAGTAAAGGCCCATTCTTCTTCCTGCATAAGATTAGCAGACTCTATTTTTGGTGTAGAGGCTTCTACAACAACCATTCCAGCCTCTTTCTTCTTTGCCTCTTTAGCAACTAGTTTTGGATAGTTCTTTATGATATGATCATTTCCTTTACAGTACTTGTGGAACATTTTTTGCTTTTCTGATTTCTTTTTGTCTTTGTCTTCCCTCTTCGAATGTGCAGAATTAGCACATTTCTGCTTACTAGTTGAAGAGCTCCATTTTCCTTTGCCCTGCTGGCTAGCCAGGAAAGCTTGATCTACAACACGAATAATGGACCTGTTCTGCCTAGACTGATCTTCCTGCAATAGAATAGAGAATAAATCCTCAAATGACAAGGCATTTGGATTGCCTTTCATCATCAACCAAAGAGTAGAAGCAAAACTCTGATATGAATCAGGAAGACCATTCAGAATGGTCTGTACAAGTGAGCTATCTGGTATAACCTCATCAGTAGAAATCAACTGTTCCTTCAAGTCTTTGATCTTTGTTAGAAAATTATCCATAGAATCATCTTCATTCATGTGCTCACTCTCCAACTATTTTTGGAGGTAAGCAACATGAGCCTCATTCCTAGCTTGGTACAATGTGATAAGTGTATCACAAGCATCCTTAGTTGTTCTGCAAGAGTGAATGTAAGTAATAATGGCACGTTTGACAGACAAAGCTATCAATGCATGTGCCTGGGCATCTCTGCCATCCCAATGAATTTGCTTTGTAGTAGGTGCATCAGAAAGTGCAACACGAATAGGAATATGCAGGATATCATCATCTTCGACACCTTCTACATCAGCTTCAGTACCTGCAGTTGTATTAGTTGTAGGTGTGATAGGATGTTTTTCAACACCCTGCACAATGTTCCACAGTTCTTTTGCAACCAATACATGTTGCATCATATAAGCCCACAATGGGTAGTTCGTACCATCAAACTTATCCTCAATAGCCAACAACCCAAATACATCATTGCTTTCAGCCATGGCCAGTGACTAAAATACCTTCATGCAAAAAATTGACTGTATCTCAAAAAGTTGGATGGAACTGCCTACATGAGTTCTTCTAAACCTGTAGAGAACTTTGAGATGCTTATACTGGCAAACCGAAATAGGACATCTAGCTCATTGAATCATGATCAACATGCCCTTTGTTTGCAACTTATAAGAATTTCAAAAAACAAGATCTCGTGGAAAAGCTTTTGTTGATCCTTCTAGATTCTCAGATTTGCAAAGACCGTTTCATTTTCAAATGCAGTCCCACAATCATTGGACATGTGTTGAATGAAGAGGTGAAGCAACAAAAAAACCTATACATTTTCTTTGTAAATAGCCTGAAAAAGTAGAGGTGGAAAGCCCTAAATTTTGTAAAACTCGAGAAGAGTCTTCTTGACAAGGCTGATGTGCAAACTAACTGAGTATACCAATTGCATAGGCAATATTTGGTCTAGTGTTGGCAACATAGAGTAATGAGCCAACAAGTTGTTGATAAGTATGCACATCCACAAGCGATGGTGAATCCTCCAGTGTGAGCTTGATGTTTGGATAAACTGGTGTAGACACTGAGCAACATTGGTCCATGTTATATCTGGAAAGAAGATCCGAGCAGTACTTCTTCTGTGATAGGGATTTGCCTTCTTTTCTTTGCCAAACTTCCATACCTAAGAAGTAGTGAAGCAGGCCAAGATCTATCATAGAAAACTCAAGGTGAAGCTATGTGATGATGAATTGGATGCGTTCGTCATCTGAGCCTATCAATATCAAGTCATCTACATAGAGGATGATGATGGCAACTAAGGACTCCTTTTGATAGATGTAGAGGTTAGCATCAGTATTGCTTTTGTGAAATCATTTAGCTTCAAAGAACTTGTGAATCTTTTCATACCAGGCCTTGGGAGCTTGCTTGAGCTTATAAAGTGCTTTGTGAAGTTTGTATACTTGGTCTTCCTTTCCTTTGATCTTGAATCCTTCAGGTTGTTCAACATATACTTCTTCTTGAATATCTCCATTGAGGAATGCACTTTTGACATCCACCTAGTAAATGGGCCACTTAAAGTGAGCACTTAGTGCTAAGATGATTCTTATGGTTGTGAATCTTGCAGTGGGAGCAAAGGTTTCTTCATAGTCAATGCCATGTTGTTGCTTGTATCCCTTAGCTACCAACCTTGCTTTGTACTTATCTACTGTTCCATCTTATTTGTATTTGACCTTGTAGAGCCACTTGACTCCTATAACTTGATGATTTGGGAGTTTAGGAACAAGAGTCCAAGTCTTGTTCTTCTCTATTGCATCTATTTCCACTTGCATAGCTTCTTCCCACTCAAGTTGTCCTTGAGCTTCTTTATACTTAGAAGGTTCTAGAATTTGTTGAATCTGATGCATCTAGTTGAAATAATGACTTTGTTCTCGCTGTCTCTTGTCAATAAGTCTTTGAGATCTTCTTGGTTGACTTGAAGTACTTGATTCTGAGTTGGGTTTGGAAAAGATTGAGTCCCCGTGTGTAGTGTGGATGGGTGGACTAAGACTTGTTGTTGGATCCTTGCTAGAGTATGTGGAAGCCTCATTGAATATTGCATCCTTAGATATTGTGATGGAGTGGTTTTCAAGATCATATAAGTGATATGCTTTTGATTGCTCACTATACCCGATGAAGATGTGCTTCTTAGACTTGGATTGCAACTTGTTGCAATCGTCTTTTGGCACGTGGACAAATGCTTCACTACCAAATACTCAAAAATAATGCACATTAGGCTTTCTTCCATAGTATGCTTCAAATGGTGTATTGTTTTGCAATGCACTAGTGAAGCCTCAATTAAGTATGTGAATGTTGGAGTTAGATATCTACGGAAGCATGCGAACAACACAAGGAAGAAGAAGAAGCTTGGAGCACAACACACAATACTGAATGTATTACTAGAGAATGTACAAAGATAAGTAGCCCATTAGGGCAATAGGTGTATATACAAGCCGGGGGAAAAAAACCTCCTAAAGAGGGAAAAAAGTGCCCCGGCGGTCCTAGAGTGTTCACACACATCACTACCTAAATATATCAACAAATCCCCCCTGGGAGTGATGCGGTGAACAAGTAGCTGGCACTCATGTATAAGGAAGTGCCAAGCTATGTGGAAATCACTCCACAAAAGGAAGTAAGCCCAAAGCTTTGCGAAAGCTTCAAACTTCTCCCTGGGCAGAGCCTTCATGAAAAGGTCTGCAATGTTCTCCTGTGTGGGCACATATGCCAAGCTGATCTCCCCAGCAGAGAACCTCTCCCTGACATAATGATAATGCACCTCAATGTGCTTAGTGCAAGCATGGAACATAGGGTTCCTCGCAACTGCCAATGTGCTCTGACTGTCAGTGAAGATGGTGGTGGCAGAAGACTGACCAACACCCAAATCAGCCATAAGGCGTCTAAGCCACACACACTCAATAGTAGCTGTGAAAGCTTCCCTATACTCAGCCTCACAACTAGAAGTGGCCACATTAGGCTGCTTCTTGCTCAACCAAGATATACATGAGCTACCAAGCATGAAGCAAAAGCCACTAGTGTGTTATAACAACTAGCCCAATGAGAGTCAGAAAAAGCATGCAAATTTGGCGGTAGTGATCCCCCCTTGAGATAAGACAACCCAAGTAGCCGAGTACCACTCAAGTAGCGAAAGATATGCTTAACCGCCTGCCAATGCTTGACTCTTGGGCAACGCATAAACCTGCTCATCTGTGAGACAGCAAACTAAATATCTGGCCAAGTAATGCATAAGTAAATCAAGCATCCAACAGCCTGCTAATAGAGAACAGCATCAAATGCATCTCCATCATCATGAAGACTCAATCGTAAACCTGTCTCCATAGGAGTGGCAATAGGCTAACAGTCTTCAAGGCCAAAACACTGCAATAATGTGTCAATATATTTCGTTTGACACAAAGCCATTCCACCATCAACTTGCATAAACTGAATGCCCAAATAGTGATGCAAATGCCCCAAATCAGACATCTCAAAGGAGGCATGCAAATCAGCCTTAAAATCAGCAATATGCTTCTCAATAGGACCAGTGAGCAGCATGTCGTCAAAATAGACAACAATGATCAGAAGCACATCATTAGCACGCTTAACATATAAGGTGCTTTCAGTTGGACTATTCTCAAAACCATGTGCAATCAGATAGGCATGTATCTTCTCATACCAAGCACGTGGTGCTTGCTTTAAACCATATAATGCCTTCTTTAACCTGCACACCTAGTTTTCATGCCCTTTCTGCACAAAGCCATGGGGCTGAAAAACATACACTTCTTCATGCAAGTCACCATTCAGAAATGTTGTTTTAATGTCCAACTGATGTACATTCCAACCATGATGAGCCACAAGTGCACAGATGCTACGAACAGTAGTCATTCGGCAAGTAGGAGCAAAGGTCTCATCAAAATCAATGCCACTTTCCTGCGCATAACCCTTTGCAACAAGCCTAGCCTTATACCTGTCAATTGTACCATCAGGTTTACGCTTTAGCTTGTATACCCACTTAGTGCCAATGGCCTTCTTGCCAGGAGGCAAGTCACATAAAGACCAAGTACCATTCTTCATTATTACATCATATTCAGATTGCATAGCAGCCATCCAATTTTCTGAATTTTGTGCTTCATCAAACGAAACAGGCTAAATTTCATTACAGAGACTAGATGCAGCCATAGCATAGCAATCTGATGCAAAAGAGGCACTATGAGAGCCTGATCGAGTACGATATGACAAAGGTGCATCTAATTTGCTATCACGCAAGGTCTGCACCAGCCATTTTGGCATAGTTCTTGCCTGCTCAATATCAGCTCTCTTATTAATAAGTGCATCCTGTAGATTTGCATCAGAAATGGAATGGTCTGCATCATCACATGAAACTTGCAAAAGCTGAGAATTAGCCTCATTAGGACCAGCACTAGACTGTCCACCCGTAAAAAGAGGCAACAAAGTATCATACATGTCTTTGGAGCTAACAGATGTCTCCTTAGTACATGAAAGCAATGGCTGAATAGCATCTTCCACAAAAACAAAATCACGGCTAACCAAAATGCATTTAGCCTGTGGATGATACAGACGATAGCCTTTACTTTCAGAACTCTACCCAATAAAAATACATTTTACTGCTTTACCATCCAATTTTATGCGATGTTGTTCCGGCACTAATGCATATGCCAAACAACCAAAAACACGCAGATGAGCAACAGATGGCTTGCGGTCATGCCAAGCCTCATATGCAGTGATAGACTACATTGCTTTAGTGGGACACCTGTTCAGTACATATGTTGCACACATGATAGCCTCAAGCCAGAAACTATGTGGTAAAGCCTGACTCTTATTCCTTGTAGGGGCAGGCTCGAGTGAAGAGAAGAAACTGCATTGCGAGGTAGTATCTTTGGTCGCCCCACTGTCAAAATACCAAACATCTGAGTCTACTACAGACATGCACTGCTCATGAGAAGATGGGTCAAAACTACAGACAGTAGTAAACGGCCATTCTTCTTCCTGCACAAGATTAGCAGACTCTATTTTTGGTGTAGAGGCCTCTGCAACAACCATTCCAGCCTCTTTCTTCTTTGCCTCTTTAGCAACCAGTTTTGGACAGTTCTTTATGATATGATCATTCCCTTTACAGTACTTACAAAACAATTTCTGCTTTTCTGATTTCTTCTCATCTTTATCTTCCTTCTTGGAATAAGCAGAATTAGCAGATTTTTGCTTACTAGTTGAAGAGCTCCATTTTCCTTTGCCCTTCTGACTAGCCAGGAAAGCTTGATCTGCCACTCGCATAATGGACCTGTTCTGCCTAGGCTGATCTTCCTGCAATAGAACAAAGACTAACTCTTCAAATGATAAGGCATTCAGATTGCCTTTCATCATCAACTGAAGAGTAGAAGGAAAACTTTGATATGAATCAGGAAGACCATTCAGAACGGTCTGCACAAGTGAGCTATCTGGTATAACCTCATCAGTAGAAATGAATTGTTCCTTAAAGTCTTTGATCTTCGTTAGGAAATTGTCCATAGAATCACCTTCATTCATGTGCTCACTCTCCAACTGTTTTTGGAGGTAAGCAACACGAGCCTCATTCCTAGCTTGGTACAATGTGGTAAGTGTATCCCAAGCATCCTTAGTTATTCTGCAAGAGCGAATGTGAGGAATAATGGCACGTTTGACAAATAAAGCTATCAATGCATGTGCCTGGGCATCTCTGCCATCCCAACGAATCTTCTCTACAGTAGGTGCAACAAAAATCGTAGCACGAACCGGAATATGCAGAATATCATCATCTTCGATACCTTCTGCATCAGCTTCAGTACCTGCAGTTGTAACAGTTGCAGGTGTGATAGGACATTTTTTGACACCCTGTACAATGTTCCACAGTCCTTTTGCAACCAACACATGTCGCATCATATAAGCCCATAACGGGTAGTTGGTACCATCCAACTTATCCTCAACAGCCAACATACGGAATACATCACTGCTTTCAGCCATGGAAAGTGACTAAAATACCTTGATGCAAAAAATTGATTGTATCTCAAAAAGTTGAACAAAACTGCCCAGACGAATTCTGCTAGACCTGTAGCAGACTTCGAGACGCTTATACTAGCGAACAGAAACTGGTATATACCTTTGGCACAAAAAGACGAAATAGCCTACACAAGCGCTACGATAGTGCGTTCGAAAACACGCTGAGTATGCTCACCAAAATTTGTGCGATTCTGAGACTGCAATCGGAGGAGTGTCGACGGCACCCTAGATGAAGCGACGACCTGCTCTGATACCAATTGTTGGAGTTAGATATCCATGGAAGCACACAAACAGCACAAGGAAGAAGAAGAAGCAATGAGCACAACACACAATAGTAAATGTATTACTAGAGAATGTACAAAGATAAGTAGCCCATTAGGGCAATAGGCGTATATAGAAGCCGGGGGGAAAACCTCCTAAAGAGGGAAAAAAGTGCCCCGGTGGTCCTAGACTGTTCACACACATCACTACCTAAATATATCAACAGTGAAGAGCAGTATGCACTGCTTCTACCCAAAACTTGTAGGGTAAGTCTTTGTTATGAAGCATAGTTCTCGCCATCTCCATCACACTTCGGATCTTCCTCTCGGCTACTCCATTTTGGGATGGAGTGTGTGGTTGAGTAACTTGTCATTTGATCCCCTTTTGTTTTAAGAAGTTGTCAAAGTCATGATTTATGAATTCACCGCCTCCATCTAATTAAATGGTGTTAATGGATTTGAAAGCTTCATTCTCCACTTGGGTGATCCATTCACGAAACTTAGTAAAAGTGTCTACCTTTAATTTCAAGAAATACACCCAAATGTAGCAAGAGTGGTCATCTACTAAAAGAAAGAAGTAGAGTGATCCACTGAGAGATGGGGTGTTCATGCATCCACAAAGGTCCATGTGGTAAGGGCTAAAGGGTTCCTAACTCTTTTCAACGCCTCCTTTGGAATGGGAGCCCTATGTTGCTTGCCTTGAGTGTAAGTCTGACAGACATCATTGAGTTGCCCAAGCTTGGGAAATCCTTTCACTATCTATGATGATCAAATTCTTGGTAAATAGGATTTGTGGCCATATCTTTGGTTCCACAAACTAGATAGTGATTCCTTGGATAGAAAACAAGATAATTTATATAAGCCCTTCTCTTCAATGCCTTGGGCAAATATGTCTTTTGTCTGAGGATCAATGGCTTTGATAGAGGTGTTATCAAACAACACCTGTTTGTTATGATCGATAATTGCTTTTACTAATAGCAAGTTCATGCATAAATTAGGAACAAATAACACATTTGAAAGTGATTTTCTTTCCCCTTGAGTGTTGGTGATCTGTACTTTTCCCTTCCCTTCAATAGGTAGACTTTTGTTATTTCCAAGGTACACTTCACCTGTGTGCTCTTCAAGTTCTTGAAAAGAATCTTTATCTTTACACATATGCGAGGTTGCTCCGCTATCAAAGATCCATTCGTGAGGGGAGATAGCTGTAGTTACCCTTCACAAAGAAAAGTTACATGCATGCCGACTACTTGGAACTTGTCAACATAGATGTGTGGGGACCAAGCAAGGACCCTTCTATTTCTGGCGCAAGGTACTATGTGCCTTTAATTGATTATTTCAATAGGTAGACTATAAGAACCTACTTCATATGAAGAAGCAAAGACCAAGGTAGAATGGAAGGAAGCTATGGATGAAGAAATACAAGCACTCCAAGAGAATGACACTTGGGAGCTAGTACCCAAGAAGGCACCAATGAAGGTAATTGGTTCTAGATGGATTTACAAAATCAAGAGAAACACACATGGATCCATAAACAGGTATAAAGCTAGACTTGTGGCTAAGGGTTTTGCACACACCCAAGGAGTTGATTATGAGGAAACATTCTCACGTGTGGCAAAAATGCCAACCATCAAAGTATTGGTAAGTGTGGCTACATCAAGGAATTGGAATATGTACCAATTGGATGTGAAAAATGCCTTCCTTAATGGTTGGATTTCAGAGGAGGTTTACATGGGTCAACCTCCTGGCTATGAAGACCCGAGCAAGGTAAATTGTGTGTGCAAATTGAACAAAGCTTTGTATGGTTTGAAGCAGGCACCTAGGGCATGGAATCATAGGTTAACTAACTATCTTCAAGATCAAGGTTTCACAATGAGCAAGGTAGATTCTTCTATGTTTGTCAAAAGAAGCAACTCAGAATTGATATATTTATGTGTGTATGTTGATGACATCATCTTGAAAGGTAGTGATGCCAATGGCATCAAACAGATCAAGCATCAAATGATGCAAGAGTTCAAAATCAGTGACCTAGGATCATTAAAAGTATTTTCTTGGACTTGAATTGGTCTATACAAACTCTGGAATTTACATTAGTCAGAGGAAGTATGTGCAGGACATGTTGAAGAAGTTCCACTTGGAGAATGCCAAGATAGCTAGCACCCCTATGGAGGTAAACCAAAAATTGAGTGCTCATGAAGGTGATTTGCTTGAAGACATTGCAGAATACCAAAGTATAGTTGGAAGTCTAAACTATGCAACTCTAACAAGGATTGATATAGCCTATGGAGTAAGTGTTTTAAGTCAATTCATGCATAAACATAGAGCACCTCACTTGGAAGTCGCCAAAAGGATTTTAAAGTACCTCAAGGGTACTCAAAATCAAGGTTTATACTTTCCATACACTTCAGATTTAGACATCAAGCTATACTCAGATGCAGATTGGGTAGGTTGTAAGGATGACAGGAGGAGTACTTCTGGTTATCTCTCTTTTGCAGGTGATAAGCCCATTTCATGGTCTTCCAAGAAGCAACCTACTATAGCCTTATCTTCAACAGAGGCTGAATATAGGGGATTAGCCAATGCTACACAAGGGGGCCATATGGATTAGATTGCTCTACTCAGATTTGGGGCTTCACACTCACTCACCTATGATCTTTGGTGACAATACAAGCTCTTTGCATCTTGCAGCCAATCATATCTATCATGCAAGAACCAAGCATATAGAAGTTCACTATCACTATGTGAGAGAGAAGCTATTGAGCAAGGAGATTCAACTTGCATATGTATCCACAAATATGCAATGTGTAGATTTATTGACCAAAGCACTTGATGGTACTAAACTTTGCAGGTTTTAAGCTATGATTGGATTGCAAGACATTCAAGAGGATTGATGAAGAAGACCAAGCCAAGATGTTTGGCTTGAGGGGGAGCTGTTGGTGCAAATGCCAAGCCTTCACACTTGGCTAGGCATTGAAGGAGTTATGTGCAAACATTTGAAGGACCACATGAACCCTTGCTTATAATATTTGACCTTTAACTATTGTAAAAGTCATTTTATTTGGAAGAAAAATGCAAGTCCACATATCTTGTGGAGTTTGGAGATCTAAAAACTAAGAATCTCATTTGGTAAAGTCACGCCTAACTTAGAGGATACTCTTAGGTGGAGCATCTATTTGAGTTTCAAAATTCAAACTTGGAAAAATCATTATAAAAGGATGTTGTAATCTTGCGGCCATTAGAGCCCCCATTATTGAGCTTATTGTTGATCATTTGTATATGTTGACTGGCTTACATCATAGCCTATTCTTAGCACTATCATTGGGCATCATTTCTATGCCAATGATCATGTATATCATTGTTCTATAATACAATACATTATTGATTATCTTTGCTCATCTCTCTACCATGACCACATAGAACAGTGTACTTGTGATGATCATATCTCAGTGATCTCTTCATCATTTTTTCATGTTCTATAGCTTGTTGGAACTAGCTCAAAGTCTTACTATAAGCCGTCAAAGTTTCAAAGGATGTGCTTAATCACCATCTACATTCACTCCAATAGATGCAAGTGACTCACATATGCTTTTGATTTTCAGGGTATAGTCACTTATCGACATGCTCTTTTTCTCCAAGGTATGCAGCTTGTTCTTGAGTTGCAATTTTTGTGCCTTTATATTGGTCTCATACAATGTTACCAAACTGTTCCAAGCCTCTTTCGGAGTCTTGGCATCTTGTATGTGCCCAATCATGCTATCTTGTATGCTAACAAATAGCCAATACATTACCTTTCGTGCTCCTTGATTCCATTCCTCATATGCTCTTAACTATTCTATAGCTGATTCCTCTCTGGAAACTGCAGAGCATTTTCGTTCTCTCCTTCAATGTACTTCCAGTAGCCTTTTCCCATCAGGAAATTCGTCATTCTGAAACTCCAAGCATGGAAGTTGTTTTTGTCCAGTTATCACTCATAAGCTGACTCATTCCATCTACGTTTGCCATTTTTGCAGCAATTCACAACACTCCAAAACACTACAAGCAGCACTTTTGCTTAAACACTATTGCACTATGACGTGATAGTTCGATCTCAGAAAAACACAGGTTTCGTGTATCAACAGTACACGGAATTGCTTGAAATTTTGGATCTCGATTATATGAGTAATGTCGAACATGATGCAAGTTACAGTCTCTAAAATTGACCTAGTTTTTTTGTGGGCCCCACCTTCACGCCAATTTTCATAGCAATCTGAGGTCGTTTATGAATCGCACTTTCTCCATGCCTTGCTGCATACTCTTCATCACCGGACTTCTCCACAAGCTCTCTACTGCCACACTGGCTCTAATACCATGTCACGGGGAAGGAGATAAGGAAGAGAGCTCACACACACTCTCACAATCAAAGAGAAGCACACACTTAGATTGAGGCAAGGAAGAATGATCTTCTTCTTCTTCTTCTTCTTCTTCTTCTTCTTCTTCTTCTTCTTCTTCTTCTTCTTCTTCTTCTTCTTCTTCTTCTTCTTCTTCTTCTTCTTCTTCTTCTTCTATTACATAAAAAGGCATGTACAAGAATGACCTAAAAACAAGAATACAACTACTGCAATATATAAAGACCAGTACATAAGGAAAACTTAATGTCCGTGAATGAGTGAGCTGGAAAGAAACAAATGTGCCATCACGCTTAGTAGATAAATCTACTAAAGCTCAATGAAGTGTCCTTGACATATACCGGCGAAACCACTATACATATTAGGAAACAAAAAATTGATATGTGTCACCCCTGGATCATCACATGTTGAGCTTGATATCTCAACACTTTTACAACGGTTGTTGAGTGCGTGTGGCTCAGATGCCTTATGGCTGATTTGGGTGTTTGTCAGTCTTCTACCACCACCATCTTCACTGATAGTTAGAGCACATTTGTAGTTGTGAGGAACCGTGTGTTCCATGCTCACACTAAGCACATTGAGGTGCATTATCATTATGTCACAGAGAGGTTCTCTATTGGAGAGATCAGTTTGGCATATGTGCCCACACAGGAGAACATTGGAGACCTTTTCACAAGGGCTCTACCTAGGGAGAAGTTTGAGGCTTTCTGCAAAGCTTTGGTCTTACTTCCTTTTGTGGATTGATGCCACATAGCTTGGCACTTCCTTACACATGAGTGCCAACTCCTCGTTCACCGCATCACTCCTAGGGGGGATTTGTTGATATATTTAGGTAGTGATGTGTGTGAACACTCTAGGACCATTGAGGCTCTTTTTTCCCTTTTTAGGAGGTTTTTTCCCCCAGCTTGTATATATGGCTATAACCCTAATGGGCCACTTATCTTTGTACATTCTCTTGGTAATACATTCAGTATTGTGTGTTGTGCTCCAATCTTCTTTTTCTTCCTTGTGGTGTTCGCATGCTTCCGCAGACCTCAAACTCCAACAAGAAAGGCCAAGTATTCTCTCTTGAATTGTAAATAGGAAGGCAAGTCAATGATTCCTTTGTGAAATTCCAATCAATTGAGGAGAAAGGATGGTCATGTGAGTACTTTGAATGCTCAAATTGATAGTCCTTTGCTTAATTGTTTGAATTCTTTCATTTCTTTGTACCTCTTCTAAGAGGATTAGACAAAATAGAAGTAGGAAGGTGAAGATTGTGGAGTATAAAAGAAAGAAACATCTCTTAAACATCATTGCTTGAGAAATACAAAATCTTTTCTTTTACTTTTTAAATTTTATTTTTTTTCGTTAAAGACCAAAAATGATAAAAACATGGAAAAATTTTTGAAATTTGTGAATAAAAAAGAGAAATAAATGAGGAAAAGGACATCACATGATAACAAGTTGTGAAAACAAGAAGAGAGTGAAAATTTTGGATATCTTGAAGAAAATTAATAATAAAATTTTCACGAGAAAACTGTGACTTTTTTATGGTGGAAACTCTCAGAAACTCGTGAAATTTTCAAAGATAAGTAACAAAGGTAACTTTTTATTTCTTTGGAAGAAGTTAAATCAAGAGAGAATGAGATGAGAAAGTAATAAACATCATGAGGAAAGAACACATGAAACGATCAAATTTGAGAGAACAATTGACAAAAATTTTGGGTGAAGAAATTAAAAAAATCTTGACTTTTTTACTCACAAACTACAAGAAAATCGCAACTCTTGCTATCTAAATTGAGAAAAAATCACAAAGTTGTGCTTTAGAAATCAATACTTTTTTATCTTGGGAGATCAGAGAAAATCATGAATTATGAGTGGAAAAATCATGAATTTTTTGGGACCAAAGAACTATAAGAGTAAAATATCACTTTTGACTTAAGGATTGAGTGAGTGAGTTAGAGAGAGAGAGAGAGAGCAGAGCAGAAAGCCTTCTACAGGAGCTGCTTTCAAAACATTTTCAAGAGCAAGAGGTAAACCCAAGAACTACTTTTTCAAGTTTTTTAAGGTTAAAATGGTCTTCTCATATTGGTTTTAAGAAATATAGGAGCTGCTTTCAAAACATTTCCAAGAGCAGAGCAGAAACCCAAGGACTACTTTTTCAAGTTTTTTAAGGTAAAAATGGTCTTTTCATATTGGTTTTAAGATTCATTTCGGGCAAGAGAGTGTAATAGAGTGATAGAAGCGAAAAGGGATTCTTCGGGAATAAAGAGGGAGAAAAGATATATTGGTATCATGGGGATAACAAAAATGCATGATTTTTTGGGTTGAGTCACGGAGAGGTTCTCTATTGGAGAGATTAGTTTGGCATATGTGCCCACACAGGAGAACACTGGAGACCTTTTCACAAAGGCTCTACCTAGGGAGAAGTTTGAGGCTTTCTGCAAAGCTTTGGTCTTACTTCCTTTTGTGGATTGACGGCACATAGTTTGGCACTTCCTTACACATGAGTGCCAACTCCTCGTTCACCGCATCACTCCTAGGGGGGATTTGTTGATATATTTAGGTAGTGATGTGTGTGAACACTCTAGGACCATTGAGGCTCTTTTTCCCTTTTTAGGAGGTTTTTTCCCCCCAGCTTGTATATATGGCTATAACCCTAATGGGCCACTTATCTTTGTACATTCTCTTGGTAATACATTCAGTATTGTGTGTTGTGCTCCAATCTTCTTCTTCTTCCTTGTGGTGTTGGAGTGCTTCCGCAGACCTCAAACAAGAAAGGCCAAGTATTCTCTCTTGAATTGTAAATAGGAAGGCAAGTCAATGATTCCTTTGTGAAATTCCAGTCAATTGAGGAGAAAGGATGGTCATGTGAGTACTTTGAATGCTCAAATTGATAGTCCTTTGCTTAATTGTTTGAATTCTTTCATTTCTTTGTACCTCTTCTAAGAGGATTAGACAAAATAGAAGTAGGAAGGTGAAGATTGTGGAGTATAAAAGAAAGAAACATCTCTTAAACATCATTGCTTGAGAAATACAAAATCTTTTCTTTTACTTTTTAAATTGTTTTTTATTTTCGTTAAAGACCAAAAATGATAAAAACATGAAAAAAAATCTTGAAATTTGTGAATAAAAAAGAGAAATAAATGAGGAAAAAGACATCACATGATAACAAGTTGTGAAAACAAGGAGAGAGTGAAAAATTTGGATATCGTGAAGAAAAATTTTCACGAGAAAACCGTGACCTTTTGATGGTGGAAACTCTCAGAAACTCGTGAAACAAAAGGAACTTTTAATTTCTTTGGAAGAAGTTAAATAAAGAGAGAATGAGATGAGAAAGTAATAAACATCATGAGGAAAGAACACATGAAACGATCAAATTTGAGAGAACAATTGGTAAAATTTTTGGGTGAAGAAATTAAAAAAACCTTGACTTTTTTACTCACAAACTACAAGAAAATCGCAACTCTTGCTATCTAAATTGAGAAAAAATCACAAAGTTGTGCTTTAGAAATCAATACTTTTTTATCTTGGGAGATCAGAGAAAATCATGAATTATGAGTGAAAAAATCATGAATTTTTTGGGACCAAAGAACTATAAGAGTAAAATATCACTTTTGACTTAGGGATTGAGTGAGTGAGTGAGAGAGAGAGAGAGAGCAGAGCAGAAAGCCTTCTACAGGAGCTGCTTTCAAAACATTTTCAAGAGCAAGAGGTAAACCCAAGAACTACTTTTTCAAGTTTTTTAAGGTAAAAATGGTCTTCTCATATTGGTTTTAAGAAATATAGGAGATGCTTTCAAAACATTTCCAAGAGCAGAGCAGAAACCCAAGGACTACTTTTTCAAGTTTTTTAAGGTAAAAATGGTCTTTTCATATTGGTTTTAAGATTCATTTCGGGCAAGAGAGTGTAATAGAGTGATAGAAGCGAAAAGGGATTCTTCGGGAATAAAGAGGGAGAAAATATATATTGGTATCATGGGGATAACAAAAAAGCATGACTTTTTGGGTTGAGTTTGGGGGAAAATCCCGACTATGTGAAAATATTTTTTGTAAATAGATATGAGAAAATCATGATTTTTTTTCCAAAAACACAAGAAATGATGACACTTTGGATAAATTCAAGAAAAGCGTGACTTTTTTATATTTTCTCGAAGCATCACGACCTTTCGAAGAAAAAAAAGGGCAGAAAAGCACGACTCTTTCTTTCTCATTACAAGACCATAGCTCTTTGAATTCTTTTGAGGAATTAGAATCTTTTCCATTCATTTAGCAAAAAAATTGCGACTTTGAAGAGAATCATGAATTCTTGAAAATAGGTACAGAATTGTTGGAGTTAGACGTCTGCGGAAGCACGCGAACAGCACAAGGAAGAAGAAGAAGCTTGGAGCACAACACGCAAGACTGAATGTATTACTAAAGAATGTACAAAGATAAGTAGCCCATTAGGGCAATAGGCGTATATACAAGCCGGGGGAAAAAAACCTCCTAAAGAGGGAAAAAAGTGCCCCGGCAGTCCTAGAGTGTTCACACACATCACTACCTAAATATATCAACAAATCCCCCCTGGGAGTGATGCGGTGAACAAGGAGCTGGCACTCATGTATAAGGAAGTGCCAAGCTATGTGGAAATCACTCCAGAAAAGGAAGTAAGCCCAAAGCTTTGCGGAAAGCTTCAAACTTCTCCCTAGGCAGAGCCTTCGTGAAAAGGTCTGCAATGTTCTCCTGCGTGGGCACATATGCCAAGCTGATCTCCCCAGCATCTATCTATCTATCTATCTATCTATCTATCTATCTATCTATCTATCTATCTATCTATCTATCTATCTATCTATCTATCTATCTATCTATCTATATATCTATCTATCTATCTATCTATCTATCTATCTATCTATCTATCTATCTATCTATCTATCTATCTATCTATCTATCTATCTATCTATCTATCTATCTATCTATTTACCTATCTATCTATCTATCTATCTATCTATCTATCTATCTATCTATCTATCTATCTATCTATCTATCTATTTATCTATATATATATATATATATATATATATATATATATATACATATATATATATATATATATATATATATATATATATATATATATATATATATATATATATATATATATATATATATATATATATATATATATATATATATATATATATATACCCTGACATAGTGATAATGCACCTCAATGTGCTTAGTGCGAGCATGGAACACAGGGTTCCTCGCAACTGCCAATGCGCTCTGACTGTCAGTGAAGATGGTGGTGGCAGAAGACTGGCCAACACCCAAATCAGCCATAAGGCGTCTGAGCCACACACACTCAACAGTCACTGTGAAAGCTGCCCTATACTCAGCCTCACAACTGGAAGCGGCCACAGTAGGCTGCTTCTTGCTCAACCAAGATATACATGAGCTACCAAGCATGAAGCAAAAACCACTGGTGGACACACGAGTGTCATAGCAACCAGCCCAATTTGAGTCAGAAAAAGCATGCAAATCTGGCGGTAGTGATCCCCCCTTGGGATAAAACAACCCAAGTAGCCGAGTACCACTCAAGTAGCGAAAGATGCGCTTAACCGCTTTCCAATGCGTGACTCCTGGGCAATGCATAAACCTGCTCATCAGTGAGACAGCAAACTGAATATCTGGCCGAGTAATGCATAAGTAAATCAAGCATCCAACAGCCTGCTGATAGAGAACAGCATCAAATGCATCTCCAGCATCATGAAGACTCAATCGTAAACCTGTCTCCATAGGAGTGGCAATAGGCTTATAGTCTTCAAGGCCAAAACGCTGCAATAATGTGTCAATATATTTCGTTTGACACAAAGCCATTCCACCATCAATGTGCATAAACTGAATGCCCAAATAGTGATGCAAATGCCCCAAATCAGACATCTCAAAGGAGGCATGCAAATCGGCCTTAAAATCAGCAATATGTGTCTCAATAGGACCAGTGAGCAACATGTCATCAACATAGACAACAATGACCAGAAGCACATCATTAGCACGCTTAACATATAAGGTGCTTTCAGTTGGACTGTTCTCAAAACCATGTGCAATCAGATAGGCATGTATCTTCTCATACCAAGCACGTGGTGCTTGCTTTAAACCATATAACGCCTTCTTTAACCTGCACACCTGGTTTTCATGCCCTTTCTGCACAAAGCCATGGGGCTGAAAAACATACACTTCTTCATGCAAGTCACCATTCAGAAATGTTGTTTTAATGTCCAACTGATGTACATTCCAACCATGATGGGCTGCAAGTGCACAAATGCTCCGAACAGTAGTCATACGGCATGTAGGTGCAAAGGTCTCATCAAAATCAATGCCTCTTTCCTGCGCATAACCCTTTGCAACAAGCCTAGCCTTATACCTGTCAACTGTACCATCAGGTTTACGCTTCAGCTTGTATACCCACTTAGTGCCAATGGCCTTCTTGCCAGGAGGCAAGTCACATAAAGACCATGTACCATTCTTCATTATAGCATCATATTCAGATTGCATAGCAGCCATCCAATTTTTTGAATTTTGTGCTTCATCAAAAGAAACAGGCTCATTCCCATCACAAAGACTAGATGCAGCCATAGCATAGCAATCTGATGCAAAGGAGGCACTATGAGAGCCTGAACGAGTACGATATGACAAAGGTGCATCTAATCTGCTGTCACGCAAAGTCTGCACCAGCCATTTTGGCATAGTTTTTGCCTGCTCAATATCAGCTCTCTCATCAGCAAGTGCATCATGTAAATCTGCATCAGAAATGGAATGATCTGCATCAGAAATGGAATGATGTGCATCATCATATGAAACCTGCAAAGGCTGAGAAGTTGCCTCATTAGGACCAGCACTAGACTGTCCACCTGTAAAAAGAGGCATCAAAGTATCATACATGTCTTTGGAGCTAACAGATGTCTCCTTAGTACATGAAAGCAATGGCTGAATAGCATCTTCCACAAAGACAACATCACGGCTAACCAGAATGCGTTTAGTCTGTGGATGATACAGACGATAGCCTTTACTTTCAGAACTATACCCAACAAAAATACATTTTACTGCCTTATCATCCAATTTTCTGCGATGTTGTTCAAGCACTAATGCATATGCCAAACAACCAAAAACACGAAGATGAGCAACAGATGGCTTGCGGTCATGCCAAGCCTCATATGGAGTGATAGACTGCAACGCTTTAGTGGGACACCTATTCAGTACATATGGTGCACACATGACAGCCTCAAGCCAGAAACTATGAGGTAAAGCCTGACTCTTGACCATACACCTCGCCATCTCCATGAGAGACCTGTTCTTCCGTTCAGCAACTCCATTCTGTTGAGGTGTATACGGCACTGTACACTGGTGTTTTATCCCACGTTCAGCCAGAAATGCATTAAAATCTGAAGACATATATTCCCCCCTCGATCAGAACGGAGGGTGCCCACTTTACATGCTGACAGATTTTCAGCCAAAACCAAAAACTGTTTGAAGCACATGAACACTTCGGACTTTGCTTTGAGTGGATATACCCATGCATGCCTGGAAAAATCATCAATGAAAGTCACGAAGTAAAGGTAATTTCCAAAAGAGGGTGTTCGCATAGGACCACATACATCACTATGTACAAGCTGCAATTTCTGCGTAGCCCAAACTGAACCATCTTTTGGAAAGGAAGAACGCTGCATTTTGCCCAAAATACAGCCTTCACAAACATGTTTTCTAGGTGCCTCAAGTTTGGGCAAAGAGGACACCATTTCAGATTTCTGCAGGCGTAACAAACTAGCAAAATTCAGATGACCAAAGCGTGCATGCCAAAGCTTTGCATCTGACATAGCCTGAGAATCATGAACTGCACATGCCCAATCATTCACAGATCTTTCATAGTCTATGAGCTTATACAGCCCAAGACATAAAATGCCAGAAGCAATAATCACATCGCCATTTGAGAGATCATGGACTGTACACCTGTCATCAACAAATTTCACAACCAAGCCAATCTTGGCTAATGCAGAAACTGATAACAGATTCTTTTTGATCCCTGGCACAAATAAAGCATCTGACAAAGTGAAAGAATTACCATCAGCAGTAGTCAGAATGATCTTACCAACTCCCATAACAGGATAAGAGGAGTTATTGGCGCATGTGATAGTATTCCCTGTAGGGGTAGGCTCGAGTGAAGAGAAGAAACTGCGTTGCGAGGTAATATGTTTGGTCGCCCCACTGTCAAAGTACCAAACATCTGAGTCTACTGCAGACATGCACTGATCAAGAGAAGATGGGTCAAAACTGCAGACAGTAGTAAACGCCCATTCTTCTTCCTGCACAAGATTTGCAGACTCTGTTTTTGGTGTAGAGGCCTCTGCAACAACCATTCCAGCCTCTTTCTTCTTTGCCTCTTTAGCAGCCAGTTTTGGACAGTTCTTTATGATATGATCATTTCCTTTACAGTACTTACAAAACAATTTCTGCTTTTCTGATTTTTTCTCATCTTTGTCTTGGTTCTTTGAATGTGCAGCATTTGCAGATTTTTGCTTACTAGTAGAAGAGCTCCATTTTCCTTTGCCCTTCTGACTAGCCAGGAAAGCTTGATCTGCAACACGCATAATGGACCTGTTCTGCCTGGACTGATCTTCCTGCAATAGAACAGAGACTAATTCCTCAAATGACAAGGCATTCGGATTGCCTTTCATCATCAACCGAAAAGTAGAGGCAAAACTCTGATATGAATCAGGAAGACCATTCAGAACGGTCTGCACAAGTGAGCTATCTGGTATAACCTCATCAGCAGAAATCAATTGTTCCTTCAGGTCTTTGATCTTTGTAAGAAAACTGTCCATAGAATCACCTTCATTCATGTGCTCACTCTCCAACTCTTTTCGGAGGTAAGCAACACGAGCCTCATTCCTAGCCTGGTACAAAGTGGTAAGTGTATCCCAAGCATCCTTTGCTGTTGTGCAAGAGCGAATGTGAGGAATAATGGCACGTTTGATAGACAAAGCTATCAATGCATGTGCCTGGGCATCTCTGCCATCCCAACGAATCTGCTCTGCAGTAGGTGCAACAGAAACAGCAGCACGAACAGGAATTTGCGGAATATCATCTTCGACACCATCTTCATCAGCTCCAACATCTGTATTTGCAGTACCTGTCGTTACAGGTGTAACAGGACGTCTTTCAACACCCTGCACAATGTTCCACAATCCTTTTGCAACCAGTACATGTCGCATCATATAAGCCCATAATGGGTAGTTGGTACCATCCAACTTATCCTCAACAGCCAACATACGGAATACATCACTGCTTTCAGCCATGGCCGGTGACTAAAATACCTTGATGCAGAAAATTGACTGTATCTCAAAAAGTTGAACGGAACTGCCCAAACGAGTTCTGCTAGACCTGTAGCAAACTTTGAGACGCTTAAACTGGCGAACAGAAACTGGTATATACCTTTGGCACAAAAGGACGAAATAGCCTGCACAAGCGCTGCGATAGTGCGTTTGGAGGCCGAAACGAGCTCAGATCGCGATTTTGGCACCACAATGCAAAGCTGTTTTGATCTCGGAAACACCCTGAGTATGCTCACCAAATTTCGTGCGAATCTGAGACTGCAAACGGAGGAGTGTCGACGGCGCCCTAGAAGAAGCGACGACCTGCTCTGATACCAATTGTTGGAGTTAGACGTCTGCGGAAGCACGCGAACAGCACAAGGAAGAAGAAGAAGCTTGGAGCACAACACGCAAGACTGAATGTATTACTAGAGAATGTACAAAGATAAGTAGCCCATTAGGGCAATAGGCATATATACAAGCCGGGGGAAAAAAACCTCCTAAAGAGGGAAAAAAGTGCCCCGGCAGTCCTAGAGTGTTCACACACATCACTACCTAAATATATCAACAAGAATCATGACTTTCTCGAAAATAAAAGCATAGATTCTTTGGAAAACAACTCAGCTTTGGGGATCTCACATGAAACTAAGAGGTGGGGAAGTGATACGAGACTTAAAACCTATTCTTTTAAATACCCCTTAAAAACAAGAGATAGAAAAAACCAATTCCTTTAGACAAAGCACGGCTTCACAAGGGACCAAAAACATTATGGAGGTTGAATGCTCAAATGAAGAGGATTATAATAACATATTAAAATATGAACTTAGAGATAGATTTGGGGTATACATTTACAAGGATGAGATTCAAAGGTTTGTAGCAAGACTAAGGTCAAAGTCACCCTTTAATATGACCATAAATCATTCAATTTGTGAATGAACAACACATGGAGAGGGATGGTACTATGTATGTGTTGACAAATGACCCTGAGAACATAAATGATCAAGGAGAAATAGCTAATAAAAAAGCCCATGAGAGATGAAAATCAAGAGGAAGTATTGACTCCAAGAGGACATTCAATTTGTACACATCAAGAACAAGCAATCAAAGTAGCTTATGACCAAGTAGATACTTTTCTTTACATTAATCTTGATACAAGAGATGTGTATTGGGTAGTACATCCAAAATCACATACAGCTCCTTCACACATGAACATTAAAGTAAAAAAAATTACAATGAACCTAGAGAATCACCTAATTCTGTGAATGGAGAAGGCAAGAGGTTTTGGAGACTTGTGGAAGAACTAAAAAATTCATACACATACTAAAATAAACCTATATTCTCAAAAAGGAGCCCACAAACTCGAGTAGATGAGGAACACATAAATTCAATTGTGGATTTTGAGAGTCTTAGGAATAACGCACAAAATCATGATAATAGACAAACATATCAAACATGGGAAAGACAAAGAGAGGAAGAGAGGGATAACAATTTTGCAAATACACATATTACACCCATTAGAGTATATAGAAATCAACCCTGAGAAGCTAGAAACATGAGGAATGATAGACCAAATGGGGAGAACCTTAATATTCCAAGAGGAAATAATAAGGAAAGGTTTCAAGGATAGTATAAAAGATTAAGACAATCTCAAATTGTGAAAAGCATGAAAAACTAATATGATATATCAATTGACCCATATGACCATGTAGCAAAATTCAAACAGATTCTAAGGGTGGAGGAAACTTCACTTAGCATGAATCCTTTGGATTAACATTGATAGGTTTGGAACTTATGTGGTTTCAACTACGAACTATGCATAGTTTTTGTTGTATAAATCATGGGTTAGACCCTCCAAAAAGGAACCTATGTTTCTTGGATTTAACCCTTGAGGTTTTATTTCATAGAAGTCTTAATTGAAGGGTTGTTACCTTAGGAATAATTAACCTAAGGGAATAAAACCTTAGTCTTGGGAGAAGCTTCTCCCAAGTGACACCTTGACTCGTACGTGAAAGAAAGACTTCAATTGAAATAGAAGCCATGTGATTCTCTTTGGAAAGTATCCACATGAAGGACACTTGGAAGGACACATGGTTAAAAATTAAGACATGCAACTCTTGGACCTTTGGTATATATATGGGTGGAGTTGGATGGGTGGATACATACTCACTCACTCTCTGGTGGATGTTATACTCTAGGAAGGAGTTTTCACAACAGTGGTAATCAGAGCCAAGTTCTTTTTCAAGTACTAGTAGTATTTCTTCACTTCTGTGCAGGCTATCTTCTTGAAGCTATAGTAGAAAAATTCGAATTCATTTGTAATGTGCCTGCTCTGAGTACTGCCGCCGGTGATTAATGGTGGTACTTACCTAAGCTATGGTGAGTAAAGACCTAACCAACCAGTGACCAGAGGACTCAGGAAGAACCTCCAGCCGACGGATGATTAGAAAAATACAAAAGGAGGATGTACAGTCACCATGCGTGCATTAAAGGAGGTGGACACTGTCTATTCAACCCCCTCGAATAGAGTTAAGGTGTAGCAGTCGCGTAAATGTCTGAGTGTCGCCATCAACTCCAAATTCTGCGCCCGCTCAGTATTCCAACGGACGTCGACGAAGGCGACTAGAGGATTTATGAGCTCTCTTGTCTCTCTCTCGGTAAATGATACCCGTCTGAACGCCGTCACCGAGCCCTTGTAGCTTTATAGCTCAAGGTACAATCAGTATTAAAGAAGGATTTCCCCCCCAGCCAACCGACGGCCAAGGAGATTCCCCAGCCAACTACCGACGGATGACCAACTGCGATCAAGAAAAGACATTTCTGAAGTCACCTTAACATCGAATTTTTTATGGTGAAACTCTGAAGTTTATTTTGCTACACACATGGAAAAATAAAGACCCCTCCCCCCTTCAACAGAGGCCATCTGATGATCAACTCTTGACATTTTTAGAAAAATGGCAAGACTTGCATCAGTTAAAAAACACCCCTGAAGCTTATCAAGTCTTAGAAACAAGTTTATCACTTGGACCTAAGGCTTATAAGTGGTGGATGAGCTTAAAAGAGGCTCAAAGAATCCAAGAAACTTGGAATCAATTTAAAGAATTCTTCAAAAAAGAATTCTTACCAGAAAATGAGGATGAGCAAAACTGGGAAGAATGGGATAAAGTCCTACAGAGAGGACGTCCCCTTTCTCTATATATTTCTCATCATCGAGAAATAGTACTTAAATTGCAAAACCTAGATGACTTTCATAAGGTAAGAGGTTTCATCCGTGGTCTCGACAAGCAAGTCAAGCATGAAGTGAAAAGAAGTGCTCCAAAAAGTTTAGAAGATGCTATTAAGTTAGCACAGATCTATGAAGATCATGCTAAAACTGGAACACAACCACTTCATCTTGTCGGAGACAATAAAAAATTTCAACCAGGTAAAAGAAAGCTAGGCACATTCAAAAAAGATGACTTTAAAACCCCTAGACCTTCACGACCTAGGCTAGACCTTGAGATTTGGGAAAAGGCAAAAAATGAGAATCTTTGCTTTAAGTGCCTTAACCCAAGACATCTTAGTAATAATTGCATGACTAGGGGACAACAAAAAGCCACCCGTGAGATAAGAGGGAAAGAAAAGACAGGAACACACTTAGTCCAAACATTGAATCTCGAAAATAGTAAAGTTTGGAAAAAAGTGGAAGTCCTTCACGAAGACAACAAGCATCAGTGTTGTTTGTCTGACTCAATGTGGGCCCCCAAAACCAGTTTGGACCTCATGACTTGGTCAAATTTCATGCTTG
This sequence comes from Ceratopteris richardii, assembly GCA_020310875.1. Taxonomy (NCBI): domain Eukaryota; kingdom Viridiplantae; phylum Streptophyta; class Polypodiopsida; order Polypodiales; family Pteridaceae; genus Ceratopteris; species Ceratopteris richardii. Next base: position 135,899,410 of record CM035406.1, read on the forward strand.
CATAAGTGGTGAAAAGGCCAGAGTCATGATAGACGACTTGGCAACCCACAATTTCCTAAACTACTCACTGGTGAAGAGACTAAAGTTGCCCCAGCAAAAGTCACCTCATCAGTATGTTGTGTCTATGATGCAGGGTCAAGACAAGAAAGTCTGGGATACTATGATCTGTAACCTCGAAATAGAATTTCAAGGTTATAAAGATAAATTAGACTTTCAGATCATGCACATGGAAAGAACTGATGTGGTTTTGGGTAGAGAATGGCTTTGGGGTTTAGGGAAAACACTTAAAAGAAGCTATCAGCTGAATACTTTGGAATTTGAGAGAAATGGAATCCGTTATCTAATTCAAGGAGAGCATGATGTGCCTAGTACTCCTTTGATTTCTAGCACGGAGTTGAAAAAACTTGTAAATACTCAAAAAAACGAAAGTTTCATGATACTTCCAACTGATGTAAACAATGTACATAATATGAATCCAGTTTCTTATATCTTGTCTCCCTTATCAGAACATGAAAAGTTTAAATTTAAGTGTTTAATAAATAATTATCAGGATGTTTTTCCAAAAGAACTTCCCCATGGTTTACCTCCTTCTCGTGGGCAAGTCGACCATGCTATAGACTTGCTCTCAAGAACTAAGTCTATATGTAAATCCCCTTATAGAATCCCTTTTTCCCAGCAGGCTGAAGTAGAAAAGCAGTTAAATGAATACCTAGTTAAGGGATTCATTCAGCCTAGTCTTTCACCCTCGGCAGCACCCATTCTTTTAGTCAAGAAAAAAGATGGATCAATGAGACTATGCATTGACTATCGAGCCTTGAATAAAATTACGATCAAGAATAAATATCCAATGCCCCGAATTGATGATTTATTTGATCAATTAAAAGGAGCTAAGATATTTTCAAAACTTGATCTCCGTCAAGGATATCATCAAATTAGAATTAAATCTAAAGATGTTCCTAAAACAGCTTTCAAAACTAAATACGGGCATTTTGAGTTTTTAGTCATGCCTTTTGGACTAACAAATGCCCCAGCCACGTTCATGACACTAATGAACACTATATTAAGCCCTTATTTGGGAAAGTTTGTAGTTGATTTTCTTGATGATGTTCTTGTCTATAGTCAAGATGCAGCCTCTCATCTAGAACATTTGGAAAAAGTTTTCCAAGTTCTAAGAGAAAATAAATTATTCGGAAAAGAAGATAAATGTGAATTCTTTTCAACTGAAATCAGATATCTTGGACACATTATATCTGAAAAAGGGATTCAAGTAGATCCTGATAAGGTCCAAGTTATTCTTAACTGGCCTCACCCTAAAACTATTACAGAACTTCATTAGCAGGATACTATAGAAAATTTGTACCTAACTTTGCAAAAATCTCAACCCCTTTATTTGAAAAATTAAAGGGTAAACCCAAAAGCCTCAATTGGGAAAAGGAACAAGCTAAAAGCATGGAAAGACTTAGAAAAGCCTTAGCTTCGGCCCCGGTTCTACAGATAGTAGATCCAAATGAACCCTTTGTAGTTGAAACAGATGCTAGTGATCTAGCAATAGGAGTTGTTTTGAGTCAAAATGATCGACCAATTGCTTTTGAAAGCCAAAAGCTAAATTCAGCTCAAAGAAATTATTCTACCTATGAAAAAGAGCTTTATGCAATTGTGCATGCTCTGAAAAAATGGAGACATTACTTGTTTGGCGCCAAGGTAACTATAGTTCTTGATCAAGCAAGTATTAAATGGTTTGCAAACCAATCCGAATTATCAGGTAGAAAAGCTAGATGGACTGAATTACTCCAAGAATTTGATTATGAACTCAGATATAGAAAGGGAAAATTTAATATTGTGGCAGATGCATTAAGCAGGATGCCCATGTTAAATTCTTTGAGTTTCATACAAATTTCTAATGAGTTAGTAACACTCATGAAGGACAAGTATCAAGAGGATACTAGTTTTAATGAAGCCTGGAAGAAGGTTTCTACTCCAAATACAAACTTATCAAATGAAGATAAGTTTAAACATTACAGTATTCAAGATGAATATCTGTTATACAAAGGAAAGATCTGTGTCCCTTGTAATTCCGAACTTAGAAAAAAAGTTTTGTTTGAATGTCATGATGCCCCAAGTGCAGGACATCCTGGAATCAACAAAACTTATGAATTAGTAAAAAGGCAGTTTTATTGGCCTAATATACATAAAGATGTACATAATTACGTACCTAGATGCACCAAGTGCCAAGTTAATAAAACTGAAAAGCTTAAGATAAGGGGTTTGCTGCATCCCTTAGAAATTCCAAATGGAAAATGGGAAAGTATTTCCATGGATTTCATTACAAGCTTGCGACGTACCCCTAAAGGTCATGATGATGTTTGGGTCATAGTTGACCGATTGACCAAAATGGCTCGTTTACCTACTCGAACTACAGTAAAAACTCCAGAATTAGCTAAAATATTCATAGAACAACTGTATAGACTCTATGGATTACCTCAAGACATAGTGTCTGATAGAGATCGAAAATTCACTAGTCATTTCTGGAGAGCTGTATTTAGTCGGTTAGAAACTAAGATTAATTTGAGTACTGCTGAACATCCTCAAAGGGATGGTCAAACTGAAAGAGTCAATCGAATACTTGAAGATATGTTACAAGCATACGTATCTTCTACCCAAACTAACTGAGAAGACTATCTATCGATAGTAGAATTTTCTTACAATAGTGCAAAGCATTCTGCAATGGAATATAGTCCTTTTATGTTAATGTATGGGTTTCAACCTAGAGCACCCTATGCAGTTGGACTTCAAAACAAAAAAGTCCAAGTAGCAAAAGATTTCTTAGAAGATATGACCTTTAAGCTGAAACTAGCCAAGGAAAGCCAGGATAGAGCTAAATCTTTTAGCGACCCTAAAAGGCGAGATATTTCCTTTCAGGTTGATGAATTAGTATATCTTAAAGTTCCTAAGAAATCTGAAACATTAAAAACGGGACCTTGTCCTAAACTCTCTCCAAGATTTTGTGGCCATTTTAAGGTTCTTAAAAGAATAGGGACTTTGGCTTACAAGTTAGAACTCCCAGAAGATTGTTTACTTCATCCAGTATTCCATGTAAGTCGATTAAAAAGAAAACTGGCTGAACAAGACAATCTTGTATCTTCGGATACAATCATTCAACCAATCTCCCTTCTTAACATCCCTCATGAACCTGAAAGAATGCTACGCACTCGAGATAAAAAAACAAGAAATCATCTATATAAAGAGTGCCTAATTAAATGGAGGGATGGAACTGAAGAAAGTGCTACTTGGGAATGAGTAAGTTCCATAAATAAAAGATTTTCCTCTTTTTTAACTATTGGTTAAAAACGAGGAAAATATTTTTTGAGAGTGAGTGCATGATCAAACGAAATCATGGTGCACGGAGGAATACTCCACATAATATACCAAAGCACATTTTCGAGGACAAAAATGTTAAAGGGGGGAAGAATGTTGTATAAATCATGGGTTAGACCCTCCAAAAAGGAACCTATGTTTCTTGGATTTAACCCTTGAGGTTTTATTTCATAGAAGTCTCAATTGAAGGGTTGTTACCTTAGGAATAATTAACCTAAGGGAATAAAACCTTAGTCTTGGGAGAAGCTTCTCCCAAGTGACACCTTGACTCGTACGTGAAAGAAAGACTTCAATTGAAATAGAAGCCCTGTGATTCTCTTTGGAAAGTATCCACATGAAGGACACTTGGAAGGACACATGGCTAAACATTAAGACATGCAACTCTTGGACCTTTGGTATATATATGGGTGGAGTTGGATGGGTGGATACGTACTCACTCACTCTCTGGTGGATGTTATACTCTAGGAAGGAGTTTTCACAACAGTTTTCCAGCATTGAGGCATTACTTGAAGAGTTTATAGGTGAATTTTCAAAGAGAGGTATCAAACATGGTACTTCTACCCTAATTCATTGCGTTAAACAAAATGCTAATGAGACACTGAGGTTGGTAGCTAGGAGGTTCAAGCAATATCTAGATGTTGGAGTTTGAGGTCTGTGGAAGCACTCAAACAACACAAGGAAGAAGAAGAAGCTTGGAGCACAACATACAATACTAAATGTATTTACAAGTGAATGTTCAAAGATAAGTAACCCGTCAGGGTTATAGGCATATATACAAGGCAAGGAAAAAACCTCCTAAAGAGGGAAAAAACTTCCCCGACAATCCTAAGTGTGTTCACACACATCACTACCAAAATATATCAACAAATCCCCCGAAGGAGTGATGCAATGAATAAGGAGATAGCACTCATGTGTAAGGAAGTGCCAAGCTATGTGGAAAGATATCAATCCACAAAAGGAAGTAAGCCCAAAGATTTAGGGAAAGCTTCAAACTTCTCCCAAGGCAACGGCTTTGTGAAAGGATGTGCAATGTTATCATGTGTGGGCACATATGCCAAATTGATCTCTCTAGCAGAGGACCTCTCCTTGACATAATGTTAATGCACCTCAATGTGCTTTGTATGAGCATGGAACACAAGGTTTCTCATAGTTGCCATGCACTCTAATTGTTAGTGAAGATGGTAGTGGTAGAAGATTGACCAACACCCAAATCAGCCAAAAGGCATCTTAGCCACACACACTCAACAGTCGCTGTGAAAGCTACCCTATACTCAGCCTCACAACTAGAAGTGGTCGTAGTAGGTTGCTTCTTGCTCAACCAAGATATGCATGAGCTACCAAGCATGAAACAAAAACCACTAGTGGACACAGGAGTGTCATAGCAACCAACCCAGTCTAAGTCAAAAAAAGCATGTAAATCTGGCGGTAGTGATCCGCCCGTGGGATAAAACAATCCAGGTAGCCAGGTACCACTGAAATAGCAAAAGATGTTCTTAACCATCTAGCAATGCTTGAGACCTAGGCAATGCATAAACATGCTCATCTTTGAGACAACAAACTGAATAACAAGTTGAGTTATGCGTAGTGAATCAAGCATCCAACAACCTACTAATAAAGAACAACATCAAATACATCTCCAGTAGCATGAAGACTCAACCATAAACCTGTGTCCATAGGAGTGGCAATATGTTTGTAATCTTCAAGGCCAAAATGCTGCAATAATGTGTCAATATTTTTTTTTTACACAAAGCTATTCCCCCATCAACTTGCATAAATTGAATGCCCAAATAATGATGCAAATGCCCCAAATATGAGATCTCAAAAGAGGCATGCAAATCAGTCTTAAATTCAAAAATATGATGCTCATTAAGACCAATGAGTAGCATGTCATCAACATACACAACAATGATCAAAACTAAATCATCTGCACACTTAACAATTAAGTTCCTCTCAGTTGGATTGTTCTCAAAACCACGTGCAATCAAGTAGGCATGTATTTTTATGCCCTTTCTGCACAAAACCACGGGGAAGAAATACATACAATTCTTCATGTAAGTCACCATTCAGAAATGTAGTTTTAATGTCCAACTAATATACATCCCAACCATGATGAGTTGCAAGTGCACAAATGCTACAAATATTAGTCAACTGGCATGTGGGTGCAAAGGTCTCATCAAAATATGCATGTTTCTTGAGCATAACCTTCTGCAACAAGCCTAGCCTTATGCCTATCAATTGTTCTATCAGGCTTACACTTTAGCTTGTATACCCATTTAGTACCAATGGCCATTTTTCCATGAGGAAAATCACATAAAGACTAGATACCATTCTTCATAATAGCATCATATTCTAATTGCATAGCAGCCATCCAATTTTTTGAATTGTGTGCTTCATCAAAAGATGTGGTCTCATTCTCATCCCAAACACTAGAGGCATCCATTGCATAGCAATCTGATGCAAAAAAAGAACTATAAGATACTAAAAGAGTATAATATGACAGAGGTGAATCTAATTTGCTATCTCGCAAAGTCTACACCAGCCATTTAGGCATAGTTTTTGCCTCCTCTATATCAGGTCTCTCATCAACAAGTGCATCATGTAAATCTGCAATAGAAATGGGATAATCTACATTATCATGTGGAACCTATGAAGGTTGAGAAATCACCTCATTTGGACATGCACTTGATTGTCCACTTGTAAAAAGAGGAAGTAAAGTGTCATACACATCTTTGGAGCTAAATGATGTCTCCTTAGTACATGAAAATAATAGTTGAATTGCATCTTCCACAAAATCAACATCACTGCTTACCAAAATGCCCTTATTTTGTGGATGATACAGATGATAGTCTTTGCTTTCAAATCTGTATCCACCAAAAGAGGGTGCTAAATTTGCATATTGACATATTTTCAACCATAACTAGAAACTATTTGAAGCACACAAACACGTGAGACTTTGCTTTTAATGGATACAACCATGCATGCCTAGAGAAATCATCAATGAAATTCACCAAGTAAAGATAGTTCCCAAAAGAAGGTGTCTGCATAGGACCACAGACATCATTATGAACAAGATGCAATTTACAGGCAGCTTGAACTGAACCATCTTTAGGGAACAAAGAACATTGCATTTTGCTCAAAATACAAACTTCATAGACATGCTTACAAGGTGCCTCAAGTTTGGGTAGAGAGGATACCATTTCAGATTTCTGTAGGCATAGCAAGCTAGCATAATTAAGGTGAACAAATCATGCATGCCAAAGCTTTGCATCTGAGATAGCCTAAGAATATTGAACAACACATGCTGAATCATTCATAAATTTTGCATAGTGAATGAATTTATATATCTCATGACATAAAATGCTAGAAGCAATAATAACATTGCCATTTGATAGATCATGAATTGTACATCTTTGTTTTTTTCTCATCTTTGTCTTCCTTCTTTGATTGTGTAGCATTAGCAAATTTTTGCTTACTAGTAGATGAGCTCCATTTACCTTTGCCCTTTTGACACTTAGTTGTTTTGCAAGAGTGAATGTGAGGGATAATGGCATGTTTGATAGACAAAGCTATGCATGTGCATGAGCATCTCCGCCTTTCCAATGAAGTTTCTTTATAGTAGGTGCAGTCAAAACCGCAACAAAAATAGGAACTTGAAGATCATCATTGTTATAATTTATGGAATAATGGAATGTTATAAAATGTCTTGAGGGTTTTAATGTGATTTGCGTTTTGATTTAGCACGTGAAGACTCATGAGGGTGTGAACGCACGTGGACTTATTCAAATATTTTAGAGATATTTAAAAGAATTTTAGAAGATAGTATTTTGGTTTTTTTTTTTTTTTAAATAATAGATCGCTTTAGAAAGCATCGATTCTATAAAAATAGTAGATCACGATTTTGTAGATAAAGCAAAAGCACACTTTTCAAAGCACCACCCTCATGTATCTTCTATTTAGGATGTAATAAGAAATACCTATAAATACACATACTCTGTAAAAAAAAAAATGGGCATAAACTTCCATGGCTAACATGATGGGCTGGAATCAATGGGCAGGAATCATTGTAGAGACTACTCATACATCCCACATGGGATAGCTAAAGACTAAAAAAAAAGCCTTTAAAGAGCCTTATAAGATCATCATTTCTATGTATCGTAAGGTCGAGAAAAATGAAATCTTCTATGCGTACCATTGATGGGTTGGGCAGAACTCCGTGAGAGCATCCTTTCGCCAATATTGCAGCATGGAGGCATGCATGGGAGTTTTTGTTAGAGGCAAGATTTTCTAGACATCGGACTCATTACCCCATAGATGAGTGAAATCCCGTAGGTGGGTATATATGGATTCCTTTGTGCCTGTCTCACGTGAGTGAGAGGCTTCATTGATGCGCATATGACCTCCACCGTTAGGGGGGATCAATGTTGTATTTTGACGGTCTATCCTGGCCGTCAGTTTTGAAGGTTATTTACATATCATACCTGTATTTAATATTTTTAATGTATTTTTTGAAGGTCAAAATTTTTTTTTATTGTATTTTACGGTAAAAAATGGCCAAAACGGGCAATACGGCCGTCAAAAATCAACAGTGGGGGGGATCCACACAAATGCTTCTGCTCCTCTAAACGAAGGCATCAAAAAGTCTCTCGCGACCAACTACTCGGAGCTGCTTGAGGAACTTAGTGAGAACTCTCATGGGAAATATAAGGAAAATCAACGTAAGCTTTGATTACCATTTTAATAAAGCAACTTTTTCTAATTTAAGACTCACAAGATGAAATAGAAATTTATCTAGAGTCCACAAGGGGGTGAGAGATGCATGTATCCACCCAACCAACTCCATCCATATACATATCTCTAGGCCAAGGGGGAAAATGTGAGGAGAGCTTGTCAAGTGCCCCCTCCACATGGGTTCTAATCCAAGGCCTTCTAACTTTGGAAGTCACATGAAATCACATGGCTTTCACATGGATTCTAAAAGGATTCTTTCCTAAGTACAAAGGCTTCAAGGCCTTGCTATGGGTTAAATACCATAGCATAAATACCATACATAAATCAATCATAAGGGTCAAAACTCTTCAATTGGGAGTAAATAAATCTAAATAGGTCAAGGGTTCAAACCATAGTCTTGCAGATACTTTTCCAAGGGTTCCTCGTATAATTTCCAAGGGTCCTTCAAGTGATTTCGGACCCTCAAAACCTATGTCTTTTTTCGCTTGAAGCCCGTAGTTATACAACAATAGCACAACATCTAATAATAGCATATACAGGTTGTTGTAGATGGAGGGTGTTTTTAATCAAACTCTCATCAATTTGATCATTAAAAAAAATTAATCCTCATACTCTTGGTGCAATGTCAAGTCTGCAAGGAGTCCTAGGAGTTCCCGAACCTTTGATGGGCTCATTTCTATACAAGACACTAGGTTTTTATTAAATTGGGTAGTAGAACAATGTGAAAAAGTCCATTCGGAATTGTATATAAGTGAACTTGGTCCATTTTGTGAATATTTTTTGCCATTTTGTGAATGAAGAGCTCTAAAAACATGTATCTTGTCTTTTCTCCCCACTACTCATTCCATGACGTTTCTTTTCCAAGTCTTTATCTACCCCTTGGACCCTTCTATGCCCCATCGGAGATATGGATTGTATACAAAATTGAGAGCTAAGTAATCTACCTCTATTTTATTCTCTACATAGAAGCATGGATTCACTTCAGAACCTATTTCAATTATAATGTTTTTCAAATTTTTATGTTTTAAATGTGACAAGAGGGAGTCATCACTTGTAGAATACAATCAAATCCTATAATTTCGCTATTCCATCACTTGTATTTCACAACAATCCTGACATAATCCTCTCAAATGACATGTTTATGTGAAGTCAAGGGGATCAATACTTGCACTTGACAATAAGAGAGATGAAGCATGCTATATTGCAAGCATGCCACATCCCTTGGTGCCATTATTGGGGGATCTATCACCAGATTTTGAGGTGCTTTCGAGAGAAGAGTTTGAACTAGAGTGTATTGAGGGGACATGAGTTGATTTTTTTTTTTTTTTTTTTATTGGAGGTTCGCCCGAGGCCTATTCCTCCAGACTTTAACTTTGAAATTGCAACTGTACAAGGAAGGGCATAGTACCCATGGGACCCCCCTTATCCCACAAGAACAGGGGTTTACAAGACTGGGTTGAACGGTGGTCACAACTACTGCGGGGATGGTCAAACGGTGGCCAACAGCCACATACAATAGTTTCTGGGATTCATATGCCCCTACATGTTGCTGCCAAGGGTTGAACCCTCGCCCCCACCTCAAGAGGCGAGAGGCCCAACCACCAGACCAGTGAACTGGGACTACATGAGTTGAAATTGTGTTACAAGTTCATTGAACTATTTATTAGCTTGAATTATTGGAAAGAACAATTCTACAGTTGAAGGTGGGCATAGTACCCATGGGACCCCCCATATCCTACAAAGAAGGGGTGAAGCATCAAACAAGCATGAAGGCAATAAGGCCTTACAACACGTTTTAAACTTGGCACCAAGCCCATACATTGTCCAACTATATATAGAGGGGTTGAACCCTCTTGCTTCCTCAAGAGGCGAGTGGCTCAACTGGTTGCCTTGTTGTGCGTGAATCCAAAGAATTGCTTCCAAAGAATTGCTAACCTTTATAGATATCAATGACCTATTTTGTGTCACTTGAAACATCATGATTGAGTGAAAAACTTGAACTACTCATTTTGGGACATATAGTTTCTCAAGGGAATCATGGGAGAGACATTGCAATTTCCCTCCCCATACTAGAGACATTGTAGATTTTTTTTTTCAAAAATTTGGTGATTTCTTTTATTGAGTTCTCAAAATTTTGAGGTTACTCCTCTTCTAGTTCTTCCATAAGCCTTGTTAGACTCATTTGTGGGTAGCCTTAGAGATTGTTGAGATACTTAGGCTCTTATTCCCATTATGTTCTTTGGTAAAAAGGGGACCTTGTTGAAGGATTTGTGCTATACACTTTATTCTATATCGACCATTATATTTGCTTCCTTTGGTGTATGAGTTCATCTCCCTTTGTGAAATCATTCTCCTTTTAAGAACCTTTGTCCAATATATGATGTTCCGAGAAGCCTCTTTCTTTTGTGCTTTCATTTTCCGTGCTCTTATCCCATATATGTTTAAGAGAAGCCTCTTTCATATCTCTATAATGATGAGGATATTACTTTTATTTTTATAATGATGAGGATATTACTTTTATTTTTATACTTGATTAAAAGCTCGATATCTCACTCTACGCTCTTGACAACCTCTCTCTCCTACTACATATGAGTTTCACACATTTTCTTTGGGTTTCACACGTTTTCTTTGCGTAGACTTTGTTTTATTTCTATGTGTGCACTCTCTACAAAGAGGATCTACGGTGGTTCCTAAAGCAAGGTTTTGCTAAAATCCTAAGCTAAACTTGGTAACTAGAGATGCTCTAATGACAAAGGGATATGTGCTTTGTGGGAGAATGGAGCATTCCAAGCCTCACATTGGCCTTTGATCTTATTCACAAAGAGACTAAATCAACATCGAGGACACCTTTGGGACATGTGTTGTAATATAAAAATCACACATAAAAGGGGCGTGCATTGTTTCCATCGATTATATGCTAGATGCTCGAGTAATGGATGCCTCTCCAAGGGTGCTTGGGATATTCAAAGCGGGCGCTATCTATGGCTCAAATTATTTGAATGAAAAGAAGACAAAACGTTTATTAGTGTATGATGAATGCCTTTCTCTCATGATCATGCTTTTTATTGCATAGTTGTGAGGCCCACGTTATGAGGAGAGGGCCAACTCTGCATTGCCTTGTTGGTGGAATACAAAGCACTCGATGGGGATCAGTGGAATACAAAGCACTCGATGGGGATCACATTGGACCATTGATGGTTAGATAAGCCTTGGCTTGCTGCCAAGTGTTATCCTTGTTAGGTTTGCATGTAAAAAGTTAAATCTATTAGTGCTTTAACTTGCAAGCCGTGACTGCTCGTGGTCCAAATGATTTTGAATGGTAAATTTGATGTTAGTAAAGGTCACTTTGATCTCATTTTGTTGCTCATGAAGTTAATTGGTTGGTTTCGCATCTTTCCTATGAATCTATCTCATGTCTAGTCTGTGTAGGGGTGGAGGTACACTACATGTGTAGTGGCACCCATGCAAAGACTCAATCCATGTAGCGCCGCCTCTTTCCGTGTCTTATTGATAGGGGGCTCATTATCCCATAGATGAGTGAAAACCGTCACGAAGAAAAAAGGAAGGACGGCTCACGAACTGCATTTTCACATTGCTGGATTCACATGGGCGGGTAATATGGATTTCTTTGTGCACACAAACGATTCTGCTCCTCGAAGGCATCAAAAAGTATATCGCACTAACTACACGAAGATAGTCTCAGTTCGCTGGTCTAGTGGTTGGGCCTCTCACCTCTTGAGGCGGGGGCGAGATTTCAATCCCTGGTAGCAACATGTAAGGGACATGTAATCTGGAAAGATGTTGCATTGTGGCTGAGTGCCACCGTTTCTCTATCCCTGCGGTAGTGTTGATTGTCGTTTAACCCAGTCTTGTAAATCCCTGTTCTTGTGGGATAAGGGGGGTCCCATGGGTACTATGCCCTTCCTTGTACAATTGCAATTTCAAAGTTAAAGTCCGAGGGAGTAGGCCTCGACCGAACCTCCATTAAAAAAAATAAAAAAAAAAACTACACGAAGATGCTAGAGAAACTTGGAGAAAACTCTCACAAGAAATATAAGGAAAATCAACGTAAGCTCTGATTACCATTGTAATAAAGCAACTATTTCTAAGCTACATGGGGATGAGAGATGGATGTATCCACCCATACATATATGTTTAGGACAAGGGGGAAAATGTGAGGAGAGCTTGCCAAGTGTTCCCTCCTCATGGGTTCTAATCTAAGGCCTTCTAACCTTAGAAGTCACATGAAATCACATAGCTCTCATATGGACTCTAAAAGGATTCCTCATGGGTTCTAATCTAAGGCCTTCTAACCTTAGAAGTCACATGAAATCACATAGCTCTCATATGGATTCTAAAATGATTCTGTCAAGCCTATATGTACAAGTCCAAAGGCTTGAGAGACCTTCGTAAGGGTTTAATACCATACATTCAAGAAATATCAACCCTAAGGGTCCAAACCCTTCGATTGAGAGTAAAGAAATCCAAATAGGCCAAAGGTTCAAACCATAGTACTGGAGATACTTTTCCAAGGGCTTCTCATATAGTTTCTCAAGTGATTTTGGACTTCAAGACCTATGTCTTTTTTTGGTTGGACCCATAGTTATACAACAGTAATGCAACATCTGATAGCAACTACAAGTTGTTGTAGATGGAGGGTGTTTCTAATGGAACTCTAATCAATTCGATCATTAAAAAAAAAAATTTCTCATCATTTCTTCATTAAAAATAGGAAAATTTTGAGAATTGCTAAAAAGTCTGTGCATTTGAAATCCGGAGAAGGTTGGGGTACAAAGAGAGAAAGCATGACTTTTTTTTGGAATTCACTTCAAGTGTGCATATAAGGTGGTGTGCTTATACGAAACGTTTTTGGATTAACGGGAAAAGCTTAGATTCATTAACAAAAGAGCCATTTTGCATGTGAAATTTTGTGTGTGAGAGAAAGTTCTAGAGGGATAGAGATCTTCGAAAGCTTATTTCTCTCTCCTCGTGCAACAACATGGAGAGCTCGCCATGAAAACAGAGAAATTCATCTTTGACACATGAGCAATAAAACATAGTGAATCCATATATATATATATATATATATATATATATATATATATATGAATCAGTTCAGCAGAAGCTTACTCTCTCGATTAGTTTGAATTATTGGAAAAAACAATTCTACAGGTGAAAATGGGCATACTACCCATGGGACTCCATATCTCACAAAGTAGGGGTGACATAGGGGTTTTAAACTTGGTATCGGCCCCATACATTGTCCAACTATAGATAGGGGGGTTGAACTCTCATGCGCCCCAAGAGGCGAGGGGCTCAACGAGTTGCCTTGTTGCACATGAATCCAAAGCATTACTTCCGAAGAATTGCTAACTTTTATAGATATCAATGACCTATTTTGTGTCACTTGATACACCATGACCAATGAGTGAAAAACTTTAACTACTCATTTTTTGGACGTATAGTTTCTCAAGGCAATCATGCGAGAGACATTGCAATTTCCCTCCCCATGTAAGAGACATTGTAGATTTTTTTTTTCAAAAATTTGGTGACCTCTTTTGTTGATTTCTCAATTCGAGGTTATTCCTCTTCTATTTCTTCCATCAGCCTTGTTAGACTCACTTATAGCTAGCATCGAGATTGTTGAGATACTTAGGATCTTATTCACATCATGTTCTTTGGTAAAAAGGGGACCCTGTGTGAAGGATTTGTGTTATACACTTTATTCTTCATCGACCATTGTATTTGCTTCCTTTTGTATACGAGTTCATCTCCTTTTGTGAAGTCATTCTCCTTTTTAAGAACCTTTGTTTCCCTATATAATGATGAGGATATTTCTTTTATTGTACACTTGATTAAAATCTCGATATCTCACTCTACCCTCTTGACAATCTTTCTCTTTCTCTCCCATAGATGAACCCTCCCTCTCCATGTTCCACTCAATTTTTTGAGTTTCACACGTTTTCTTTGGGTACCTTGGTTTTAATTTTATGTGTGCACTCTCTACAAAGAGGATCTATGTTGGTTTCTGCGAAAATCTAACCTAAAGTTGGTAACTAGGGATGCTCTAATGACAAAGGGTATGTACATGGTTTGTGGGAGAGTGAAACACACATTCAATGCATTCCTAGCCTCACATTGTCCTTTGAGCTTATTCACAAAGAGACTAAAATCAACATCAAGGACACCTTTGGGGCATGTCTAGTAATATAAAAATCACACATAAAAGGGGCGTGTACACTTTCCATCAATTATATGCTAGATACTCGAGTAATGGATGCCTCTCAAAGGGTGCTTGGGATATTCAAAGTGGGAGCTATCTATGGCTCAAATTATATGAATGAAAAGAAGACAAAATGTTTGTTAGTGTATGATGAATGCCCTTTCTCTCATGATTATACTTTTTATTGCATAGTTGTAAGGCCCACATTATGAGGAGAAGCCAAGTCTGCATTGGCTTGTTGGTGGAATACAAAGCACTCGATGAGGATCACATTGGACCATTGATGGTTAGATAAGCTTGGCTTGCTGTCAAGTGGTATTCTCGTTAGGCTTGCATGTAAAAAGTTAAAGCTATTAGTGCTTTAACTTGCAAGCCCTGATTCCTCTTGGTCCAAATGATTTTGAATGGTAAATTTGATGTCAGTAAAGGTCACTTTCTCATTTTATTGCTCATGAAGTTAATTGGTTGCTTTCGTATCTTTCCTGTGAATGTATCTCATGTACTGGTCTGTATAGGGGTGGAAGTCCACTACATGGGTAGTGGCATCCATGCAAAGTCTCCCATATACAACCATCCATGTAACTCCACCTCTTCCCATGTGTTATTGACAGGGGTGACTTTTAGTCAAGCCCAAGCATTGAGTTGAGCCAACATACCTCTATCTTGTATCCCACCTTTACTGCAGATTACCATAGAAGCTCTTGAGAGTGTACATGTGGAAAATGTCATTAGTTTTGTACTTTCCATTAGTCAAAAGTTCTGAATTTCTGAATAGAGATATTATCTACACATCTTCCATACTCCTCTCCATTCTATAGTTCGTTCTTACATAGTCTCCCATGATTCAACAATGCACGTCAATGTGGTACAAGGCATTCAGGTAAGGAGTCCTAAAACTCAAATGTAAGGAGTCCTAAAACTCAAATGACTGACTAAACTACCATACAAGGCGTTTTATGTCCTTGATGTCATGTTCATTGTCTCCTCATAGAGCTCAAAGTTCATCACCCCCAAAATCAAGGATAGCAATTGAAGGAGGGAAGTGGCGGCCTTTCTTTTGAGACTGGGATGGAGAGACAATGTAATATAGGCAAAAAAAAAAAAATGATGTTTTCACAAAATAATTACGTATTCACACCTAGAATTGGAAGTTTAAATATCCTGGAAGCCACTAATCACCACCTAGGTTCATAGAATCTAGTTGTAGGTGCAAAGCCAAAAATCATACACATGACATGTTTACAATTTCACCTTGAATTTCAGTCTACAAGAATTCATCTGCAAATCATGCTCTTTTCCCATTTATTTAGCAAGTCTCTCATAATTGTCATCTTTGCGATTTTATTATCATCTAGGTGACATGAAGAAAATCAATTTCTGTTCGTTATGCTTCGATAGTTGACCTCACTATGAGCCACATAGCTTTCACTCCACATCACATCTCCCTATGAATCAAGAATCCCATGTATAGTCATCTCCTGTGTTCTAAATGTTGTAGCAAATGAAGAGAACTTCCTTTTTTTTTTTTTGAGGGTACAATGAAATACACACTCACATACTCAACCTTGTAAGCTACAAGTATCCATCATGAGAATCTCATGGACATGTCCAACCAAAACTTGAGCTCAGGACTTCCTCCCACAGCTTCAAGGCGTGAGCCACTAAGCTACGTGGGCTTAGACAATGAAGAGAACTTCAACTAGCTACCTCATGAATTTACAAGGTTTATTGTCTTCACATTTCCCTATGCGTCAAGAGTCCCATGAGCACTCATTTCCTGTGTTTTACAACGTGGTAGCAAATGAAGAGAATTTCGATCAGCCGTCCTCATGGATTTGCAAGGTTATGGTCAACACTTAAGTGGTTGCAATATTCTGAATGAAATGCAAACCATCCTTCATGATCTATCTACACATCCAACTGTGTATGACCTTCCCCAAATTTCCACCAAACACGCTGCCTATTGATCACCTTGGAGACTAATTAGAATATCTATTGATTCTTGCCAGTGTCGCTTTCGTTGCAATCACCATTGTGAGACGACAATGGTAAAGTAGCAAGAAAAGTGTTGTCATGAGACATGACGCACCTCATGATACCATCACCCTTGAAGAGTTCTATGAACTCTTGCCCTACATTTCAAACATGGAAAGCTGTTTCCGGCACCAACCTTACACTTCCATTCACCCATTCACACCCCTTTTGAAGTTTGGTCATCCGTGTGTAAAATCTCTATTGGACCATGCTGCCTTAATAAATTTGATGAGGTAGTTAAGAGCAAAGGAATCAATGTTCATTAATAAACTCACTTCATGATCAACAACTCCTGCATTAACTGCACATCGTCCCCCTCAAAGTTTTCAATGATGGAGGTAGACAGCATAGTGATAACTCACATTTTACAAATGGTGTTTAGAAGTAGATAATCGGGGAGGACATATGCACCTATGTATCCAGCTTAGAAGCAAGGTAAGCTTATGCTGTGACATATCATACAGGTGCTCCCATGGAGATCAAACGCTGATTAACCTCTTTGACATGATGTTGCATACAGAGGGTCCCTTCAGATACAGTTGTATGATCAAGTTCTTGCACAAAATCACAGAGATCAAGTGCTTGAACAGGTTTCCTATTCTCCATTAGAGAGAAATTTCAAGTGTTTCCAATTCCTTGCAGACATTTCTGGGTCTGCTTGATCAGATTTTTTTTCTTAGAAATATCTCCTTCTCCGAGTAAGTACTTGGGTGAAAAACAAGGTTTGCTTGCGAGGTTCATTGCCATGCCATCGTTTGGCTGAGCCTTTTGGAAGTGAGCTTTTCTCGTGGCCTGCAGCCTCCGACCTTTACGCGGCATTGACCCTCCCTCTTCGGATGACCGTGAGCTTGAAAAAGGTTTCACGAGTATTATTATAGCGCGAAACTGTGGGTCGACATTCTAGTTTTCCTGATAGTGGGCTCTCGCGTCATAGCCTCCACTACGTTCTCCTCACAGTGGGTTTATACTATATAGCATCATATAGGCCTTGTCAGGGCTTTTCGTCTTGGTTTTTGTCCCACCAGTTATTTCTTTTCTGGCGAAAGCTTGCAGAGCAGACTTCTTGATTCTCGCAGAAGACAA
Organism: Ceratopteris richardii; assembly: GCA_020310875.1. Lineage (NCBI taxonomy): Eukaryota > Viridiplantae > Streptophyta > Polypodiopsida > Polypodiales > Pteridaceae > Ceratopteris > Ceratopteris richardii. The sequence goes on from CM035406.1 coordinate 135,916,853, forward strand.
TTGAGAAACTAACAGTGTTTCTCCTGAAGAACCCTGAAGTCGACGCTGAAGATCGTGCATTCTTTTTCGGCATTCGTTGTTAATACATACTTCGACGATCTGTGCCACCACAGAACGCCAACCGACTCTTGTTGCACTTCGATGAGATGAGTGATGTTTCGGAATTTAGGACATTTTATTAAATCCTGTTGGCAGTACGGACGCCGCCATGATGCGGAAGCAGAACTTCTGTCTGGGACGGAAGTCGGACGTCATCCTTATGGCGAGTTCTCCTTGGCTTGCATGCAAGCCAACCAGCTAAACGAGGACTCCTGCCAGGTTGAAACTTGCCCAACTCTTGCAGGGACTTTTATCGGCGTCTACGATGGCCACGGGGGGCCCGAGGCTTCCGCGTATGTCAAGAAGAATCTTTTTTCGCAACTTCTGAGTAAGGGATTTCAGTCTTTCTTTATCATTTTCTGCGTTTGCATAAGGGCAGTCAAAATTGATTACCTCTTTGGATGCATGCAGCATGCGTGCATGCATAAAAAATCATCAGGTTTAAATCTTTCATGTTCCGATTTTATTTTGGGGAGAGACATCAGAATGTTTGCTATTGGGCCTTACTTGTGCTGTGATTCCTCTGCGATTCGATGGACTGATATAGCAGCTGATAGCTTTTGTTTGAAATCCGTTGCGTTCACACACATGAGCTCTCTAGTTTGAGATTTTTATGCTGTAATTATGACAAATGCGCCCTTGTAACGATTGGCTGACTAGTCATGAGATCCTTATCGAGGACAAACACATTCAAAACTGAAAGATTTCTAGCAAAGGGATTATGCGAACCACGCAACCTGAGCAGGACGGATTGTTGCTCGCCCTAGGATACCTATATTGGTACACTTCAAGTCTCTGCATGGTGATACATTCAATGTCACATAATGCTTTGTACCTTAGAAAAGAGGAAAGGACCAGACATTAGTTGAAATGAAGCTGCCTTTTTTCTGGGAGATGGGATGTTTTATTTTCTCACTGAAGAGGAATATAAAGAGAATAGTGAAAAGGGAAGCCAATTTTCTGTGAGACGAGATCTTCCCCTTTGTTGAAGATCCATTTTACATTGGAATTCTGTATTTCATTCATTTTGGGCTCTTACAGGATATTTAAGTCTCTATGTCAGGAGGACGCATGATTGTGACAATAAAGGCAAGCTTGCTTTTGGCTAATGTGACATGTTTTGATTGTAGAAGAATAGCATGTAAACACAATTATATCCTTCAAAGAAATCACTCCGTTTTTCCACTTTTCTTCCCTCTGTTCCCTTGCTCCAAATCTCTTGTTCCATGCTTTCATGGCTGTCATCATTCTGTGCGTATCTATGCTAGTCATGTTCTATATGTGATATCATTTTGCAGATGCATGCTCTTGATGTTCTTATGAAATGTTTACTGAATCAGACGATCTCTTTATTTCTAGCCTAGATTTGTCTCTGATCTTCATTTCATGTTTTGGTGGGTAGGGCTTTGAACCTTACGCATTCATGTCATTGTCTCTTTGCGAAGCAATCGAGGAGGATTTTGTCTCCCTCTACCCCTGCTCAATGCATTGTGTAGTTGTGGTGACGTTCTTTATATCATATTCCTATCACTGGTTATTGCATGCTAAGCCATGCTCCATAACTGAAATTGTATTCTGGTTCCCCAACAAAAAATTAGTAATGTTTTTCGTTTAGAAAAGCTCATTACTCACGTGTTTTCCCCTAGAAGCTTATTGGATGTTCTGTCAGAATCAACTATTTACAACGAGACAAATGTTTGCTTTACAGGATTTGTGGTGGAGATGGGAGGTATGTCTGCTGATGCTCTTCAGAAAGCATTCGATGCAACAGAAAAAGGTTTTGAATCTTTAGTTGCAGAAGCCTGGCATACAAGTCCTCAGCTTGCATCTGTAGGGACATGTTGCCTGGTTGGTGTAGTTTGCAATAACATGCTTTATGTTGCTAATCTTGGGGATTCAAGGGCAGTGTTGGGGAGTGTCTACAAAGCGACTGGAGAGCTCACTCATGTACAATTGACTCCAGAGCACAATGCAGGAGTTGAATCAGTGCGACAAGAACTGCGTTCTCTTCATCCTGACGACTCAAATATTGTTGTGCTACGGCAGGGCACATGGCGTGTAAAGGGTATTATACAGGTGATAAATTTTGGTTCCTTTCCTTTTCCTGCAAACTGCTTGTCACAGGGATTGCTGTTTTATGTTCTTTCAGGATACTAATAATATGTCATCAATCACAAGGAATGCCTATTTGTTTCATCATGTGTTGATGCTCTATTTTTCATTTATAAGCATGGATCCTGTCTATTTCTCTTTCATAACTCTATCAGGGTTGGGGCTTCTGTCTACCTTTTCCCTGAAGACATCTTTGATACCGTGTGCTTTTAGTGGATGTGCATTGGCAGAATAATTTATTTTATCTTTACAGGTGATTTTGTTAATTGCCATTCTTTTTTAGTGGTCTTCATTGCTGTGGGCTTCTCCAATAAATCGGCACATATAATGCACTTTTCCCAGCTGCATGTAGCTTTCTTGGTTGTGCCTTTGCATTGAAATTGTCATCTATTCTCTTGTTTGGTTAGATGATAGTTTTCTGCTGTTTTCATATGTTGGGCCCACATGCAGGACAGATAGCTGCTTTTAGCTCTCCCGAGACTGTGAGTTAAAGGCACCTTGCCTTCTGTCCCAGCCATAGGTGGTGTTGTGTGTTTGAGCTCCTCTTGCTTTCACTAATCTCGGTGCTGTCAACTTCCAAGGGCAGTGTTAGGATGAACTGATTCCTGTTGGCAACTGATATTTGAACGTTAAGAAACTAGGCAAGTCGTAAGGCATTGGCCTCCTGCAACAAAGTTTCTTTTGATATTACATGCAAAGATTCCTTTAAGAGCATGATCTGCACTTGCTCTACACATTTTGGGCATTGCTAACCTCAGCTAGCAATGTCATTTAGCATGTAGTCACTATCATGTGTGGTGTAGTTGATGGCTATATAATCTTGTGGACGATTATGTGTGTGTATAGCTGCTCTTTTCTTAGTAGATGATTTTGGGCTTCTGCCAGATTCATCTAAATGTATACTTATATGGTGTATTTATGTCACTAGGGTCTTTATTCTTGATCATTCTAGTCAGTCATCAGTGGAGTCACATGGGGAAAAGAGTCTGCTGACATATTGCTGCTCATCATGATGTGCACCTCAGCAGAAGGTTGTTATGCTCATCCGAGTTTGTTTTCACAATTAACATGCTGTGTATGCATGTTGCATTTATCTGGGTCTGATGGGAGCCTAGAGAGTTTTTTAATGACAAAAGATTTAAGTTCTCAATAATAATTGTTCTCTTATATATGTACCTTCTGGAAAAAGCTGTTGAGCTCTCTTTAAAGTTAAGTATATGCACTCACAGCAAGAGGTTTATATGCAGGTATCAAGGTCCATTGGTGACATGTACTTGAAGAAACAGGAGTTCAACAGAGAACCCCTCCTCCCAAAATTCAGATTACCTGCACTCCCACACCCTGTTTTGACATCAGAGCCAGCAATTCTGGTGCATGAACTCCAACCTTACGATAAATTTTTAATATTTGCGTCAGATGGTTTATGGGAGCATGTAAGCAACCAAGAGGCAGTTGAGCTTGTCAATGCATATCCTCATCGGGTAGGTGTTGATTTGTTTATAATCTTTTTATTGTCAAAACGCCTTGTGTATCAGCAACCTGATTCCTTTTCTGCATTTTTGGAGGACTGTGTTATATTGAAGGAATTGTGGTTTAATGGGTGCGGTCATGTGATGAATATAGAATAGATGAGCAATAACATGTGTAAGTGTTTTATAAAGATTGTCTATGAGCACATTCTGGATCCTGATCCACATGTTCATAGGAATCATGTCCATCTCAAAACTACACTTTAGAGGTCACCTGTCGTGGTTCTAATTGGTCTCTGCTTAACACCTAATGCATCCATGATGATTCAATGTTAATGCAGGAAGGTCACCTGTAGTGGTTCTGATTGGTCTCTGCTTAACACCTAATGCATTCATGATGATTCAATTTTAATGCAGGAAAGGCATCTGAAGATTAGCCCCTTTTTTTTTACTTCTTTTTGCTTTTACTTGTATGAAACCCTCGGTATAAAGTGATTGTTTGATGCAGTGGAAAACTTGCAGAAAGTTCCTTTTAACTCTTTTGAGTTTGTTTTCACCAGGGAGCAGCAAGAAGGCTTGTCAAAATGGCACTGAAAGGAGCAGCAAGAAAGAGAGAAGTCAGATATTCAGACTTGAAGAAGATTAGACAAGGTGTGAGACGCCATTTCCATGATGACATTACAGTGATTGTGGTGTTCTTAGATCATAAGCTGATGAGAAGAGGTACAGCTGTCAATGCAGTTGCATCCATCGATTTACTGGACAGCCATTCCATTGCTCTTGAACGGTGAATGCCTCTGTTTCAAAACATGTTAACCTGCTTGTAACTTCTCGAAAACATCTCAGAAAATCATACGGCATTAATCTACAGATGCAGTTGAGAGCCAGTATATTAACTTGATGTAACCAATCTGTGAATACTTGGATCCTCTATTTATGTTTATTAAATTGAATGGATGTAACAGTTCATTTTTCATAAGCCCTGAGGAAATTACTCATTATGTGCTAGGATACCTGCCTGACTGTAACAAACAGAACATCTATGGATTGTGGAACTATATGTTCTTTTCAGCAATGTGAATCTTTTATGATAACCTGACTTAGAAATTGTTTTAAATTCCATGTCACTCCTTTGATTCTGTTGCAAGGTGTCTGTGCAGATGTAGATCACAGTTTTAATGGTAGTCTTATGCATGGCCTAAAAGAAATTCCATGTTTTTGTGTTGTGGTGCCTTCTTATGTGCAATATACCACTGTTGTCCTCTAGAAGCTCTGATTCATGCACAATCAGAGAACGAAACGTGTATCATTGGGTACTATTCCTGTAATTATAGTGGTCCAAAACATGCTGGTAAACAGACTGGCTATAAGGGGCCTTAAATCTAAGGAGCACGTCTGCCAGTAGAACAACTATTTAAGATACAGACATGGTAGAAAAGGTATTCACATAATCTGACCTAATGGAGACTTGTATAGTGAACTCCAAAGGTGGGTTCAACTGTATAGTGAACTCCAAAGATAGTTGACATATTTCTGTATGATTTTTTTTTTTTTTATATAAAGGAAGTTCGGCCTTAGCTTAATCTCCCGGACTTCAATTATATTAAAGAGAAAAGGTTACAAGTGAATGGGACTAGTGCCCATGGGACCCCCCAAATCCCACAACGCAGGGGAGGAGTATGGCAAGCTACAGGGCATTACAAATGAGGCGGATAACATTACCATCACCCTCATGTGGGACCCATTTGGGTTTCAACTTGTTGTTTTCGAGGAGATAAATACAGTGATGTCTAAACGGTGGTGATCTCTTGACTTGGGAGATTCTTTTACCAAGGAGAAACAAGGATTTCTCGATCGACCATTCCTTAGGAGTTTGGCCGAAATTGACGGCACAGCGCTCTCTCCAAATCTTCCAGAGAGCCTCACCTCTGATGGCATTCCATAGCCTCGATGAGCATCCGATCGCCTCACCCAACATCACTTGTTGCCAGTTGATTTGACTCGTTAGTCTCAAAACCCGGGACACGTGATGCCAGATAACACGGGACTTGGGGCAGTCAAAGAACAGGTGGGCTAAATCTTCGATGCACCGATGACAACGCTTGCACCATGGCGGCACACCACAGATTTTGTTAGCCCTTGCATTGGTCCAGATTCCCTTATGCAAGACCTGCCACATGAGAACGGACTTTTTGACCTCAATTAGGAGGTGCCAAAGAGACATGAATTTTAGCTCCCACCGAAGTTTGGTCCAAGCAAGGCACCATCTCTTGTTAAGGGTGTGGTGAACATCCAAATCCCCTTTGAAGTTTGGGATTCCGGAAAGCTTCTTACCATTGCTCCATTTGAGGCCCTCCGAGCAAGGAAGATCCTGACCGCAGAGAAGGCGGGTAGTTGAGCGGTCCCAGGCTAAACACCTGCTTTGAAGAAGAGTCCATTCCTCAAAGGTAACGCTAAGTCTCGGATCCAAATCTTCGAACCTAATCCACTGGCTGGTCTCTTGTTTCCAGAGCTGTTTCCACTGTTTGAACCCCTTGTTCCATAACCGCCTTGCAGTTTGGAGGTTCCAAGATTCCACTCCCCGAATGCCACTGATCGGGAACCAAATAGAGTCATTTTGTCTTATGCCAGCTGCCCACTTCCAATCATCGCTGATTCTGATGAACTGTTTGGCCTTGTTCCAATTCTTCCATAAGGAACACACGAGGCTAGAGCCTTTAGGGCAGACCGGGTGGGGGGAGAACAAAAGTGTGAGAATCCCTATGTCCTTCCAACCAGGGAGGCCGACAAAGGTAAAGTCTTCCGTGTTTCTGAAGATCAATTTAGCCCAAGAGGACTCCCTATTGCTCCAGGCCTTGATAAGCCATTTAGCCGCCAGCTTGTCAGCTAATCCAGCAATATCCAAAATACCCAAGCCCCCTGAGTCTTTAGGGCTAATGCAAGTTTCCCATTTGATTTTGGGAACCCCCCTTCTGTTGGGGTCCCCAGTCCAAAGGAAGTTCCTGCAGATTCTTTCTACTTTGGCCAAGTCTTTCTCCTTAGGTCTCCAACACGAGATAAAGTAAATAATTGTAGACAACATAAAAGTGTTAATAACCATAGCACGTCCTGCCAGGTTGACTTGCATACCTTTCCACTGATTCAGCTTGCTATCCAACTTGGATAGCACCCAGTTCCATCGTTGGTCCATTGAGATGTCGAAACCCATCGGAATGCCGAGGAGACGGAAGACTTGAGAAGCACTTAATGGTTAGTGTGCCAAAATTGTTGAAGGATCAAAGAAGGAAACCTCTGGTTCTTAATAGAAGGCAATATCATAGTAATTTGTGAATGTATGCGTAAGTTCCTCAAGTACGGGCCACGTCTTCTTACCTCTTCCTTTGAAGTATCTCTAATCAAGTAGTGAAAGTGGCAGAAGTGAGTGCATGGAAGAAAAAGAGAACAAGTTTGGAGGTGTTTATGATTCTTCTGTCACATTGTCCATTTTCATTAGTCCTCGCTTATCGTTTAATTGATCAAGCTCCTCTCATACAGGAACAGGGGCTTGAAGTAGCCAAAGACAAAGTTGCAGCTATGTCACAAAGCTTCATTCCTTCAACCTTCTCACTGGGAGTAGGTGCAGTACTTGAACTTTCTTTCAAATATTTTCCCTATGTCATTAGACAATGTTCACATTCCCTGGGATGTACACTTCAATGCTCATTATATCCTTGAATGCCCTCTCTAGGTATGTCTATATCTTTTCCTTATGCAGCGACAGCTCATTACAAAAGATTTAAGAAACTTCTAGGACTGCTCAAGAGTTTAGAAACTTGTTGATTTACAGTGGACCTGGAACAAATTATTCTTTTGCTGGATAATGTCACATTGGAGAGGTTAAAAATTGCCTTCTGCTGTCTGTACCTTCATCATCAAGTGCTAGGGAATCGGCTTCTCTTTCAATAGATTGGGATGATAGTAAAGATGGATCTGTGTACATTCACTGCAGTGATTATTGGGATGGCTATATTGTGGCCTTGGCCTGACAAATTGGCCGATTTTTCAAAGGGAAATTAGCTTAACCTACCTAAGTGAGTCCATGAGAGTATGTATTAGAAAAGAAAGGTCATAGGTATGAAACGCTGCCTCAAAGCACTTGCAGGTATTGAGAATATCAAGGCTAACATAATGGCATGGGAGAAGGGCTGTACTGATGGAATAATTATCCTTGAGTAATAATGAACTTTGTGAGAGCTCACAAATCCAATCTCTCATGATAGAGTCCCTAACAGATTTGGAAAGGACCTTGCGACCTGACCATATGGAAACATGTTTTAACATCAATCCTGGGAAGTGAAGCTGCAATTTTTTGCCTTTCTGGTATCCTTTTGTTCATTTGACTCTTGATTCAAAACACACTTTTGTCTAACATGGAAAAGTCCAAAAATATTTTCTGCTGAAAAGAAAACAATGCAGATGTTGTTAAAAATCTGACTCGCACATTCACACGTCAAGCAGGACGTTGATTGTTGACTGGGCATCTAAGAGCATTTCTTGTTCCTTATCAAACATTTTGACTTAGCAACAACAAAATGTTCTTTGATGATGCAGTGCAAACATCATCCTTGATGAAGACTCTGTAACAGAAAGCACCCATTACCTGTACTCATTGATTGGCCCTAGCAAAGACAAACTTCAAGAGTTATTGTCTCAACGGGCTTTTCCTTTTTGGTTCTTCTTAGACATTCTCACTGTGTGTATTAGATATAGGAAGCTATTAAGGTCATGCAGCCTACCTTCATAAATATCAGAAATTGGAAATAAAAAATGGGATTGTAACTCTGAATAGTTTCTGATATCGAGTAAGTGAAGAACTCTGCTCTTTGATGCTAAGAAAACAGATTTTTCTGAGCAAAAGTGATTTGCAATAGCCTTTGTGCTGTTTATGCATCTTCTGTAAACAAGGCTACATCAGAAGAGTAGATTTAGATAAAGATAAACGTATGGCAGAGGTAAGGAGGATCAACATTTTGCTTTGATAACCGAAAACAAACCCAGGGTTTGTGTATAGGCTTTTGTCTTGAAGAAGAATATAGGCTTCTCCTCTGTATAGTCTGAAATGCATACTAGTGATCACAAGGAAAGGTATTTGATCAGTACAAGAGAAACAAGAAAACCAAGAGCTGTAAGTGTTGAGTACAGAAATGAACACTTAGACAAGATCAATGAAAATGAAAACTCTACAAAGAACAGTAGTTGTCAAAGCAGATATCATCATGTTGTAAATCTTATCTTCTGGCCAAGCGTAAGGCTTCTCGTCTTTACTGTTTGAAATGCATACCAGTTATCACAGGGGAAGGTGTTCGATCGGTAGAAGAGAAAACAGGTAACGCCAGAGCTGCGAGCATTGAGTATAGAAGTGAACACTTCAGTGCTTCCTCGTCTATAATGTTTGAAATGCATACCAGTAATCACAGGGGAAGGTATTCGATCAGTAGAAGAGAAAACAGGTAAAGCCAGAGCTGCAAGTATTGAGTATAGAAGTGAACACTTCAGAAGATCAATGATGATGAACACTCTACAAAATCAATACTGATTGTTAAAGCCAATAATTGTGTTGTAAATCTTATCCTCTGGCCAAGCTTAAGGCTTTTATGTCATTCAAAAATAGCATCGAGCTCATCCAGTGTGGCATTTGCTAATAAAATAAATTCAATCAGTAGTTGAATATGAAAGTGCTTCATATTGTGCTGCATGTATTCCTAGAAAAACCAAAGTTAGATGGTAAAGTCCAAAGAAGAAAGCGACTTGACTAAAGTGACAGGAGACCTTGAGAGGAAACTACTCTTAAAATCTGTAATAAGGACTACTCTCAAAATCTGTAGTAAGGACTACCATTTCAAGCTCTTTTTTTAAAACAAAAGTCTAAGGAAAGAGCTTATAATGCCAAAGAATGACCTTTCTATTTTGCAGTATTAACTTTAAAACTCAAGAGGTTAGATCTCAAATGTCACGCAGATAGGAGGAGAGTAGTTGCAATTGAACATAGGATGTTTGCGTAAAATCTCAAAGTCTCATTAAAAATTAATGACTAAAATCAAAAGATTCCTTGTGCAGGAACCTTGGGACCATGGATCAGCACATGGGTGCGAGGAACATTTAACTGAGCTGATAAGAGAGTATGAGACCATGTAAAACCTTTGATGAGATACACTTAGAGGTGTAAAGGTAGAGACTGTTGGAAGTCACTCAAAGTATGACTGAATGGCAAGTTGCGATTCATGACTATTTGCTCATTTGCCTCTGGATTTGTGTTTGAAAAGGATGGTCAATATGATATTAATTCATAATATAGCTGACTATGAATGGCCTGTTTTTAGAGCGCCTAAGACCAGCACCAACGATACATGACAATCTAGACAACCAAGCTGTCATGCACGGCATCCTTTTATTCAAAGGGGAAGAGAGCTCATTCCCTTCTTTCTTTGATGAGGAGAAGGGAATGGGCTCTTTCCCTTCTCTCTTCTTTATTGATGGAGGGCAGCTCATTCCCTTCTTTCCCGTCTTGGTCATAGGGAAAAAGACACCGTTGAAACTTATTTGAAGCATAGTTGAGAGGCATATTGGATGCATGAATATTTGCTCATTTGCATCCTGTTTTGTTTGTCATCTCAATCTTTGCACATGCAAGGATGGGTCTTGTAATGATATTTGAGCCATTGAATAGCTGAACAAAAATGACCTAGCTGTTTGAGTGTCCAAGAACAATGCTCGACAATACACATCAACAAAGCCATGATACTTGGTGTCCTTTGCATAAAAAGGAAGCGGGCAAAGATCTCATTACCATCTTTAACAAAGTAATGGTACCTCCAATTCTTGTTATCCACAAGAGAAAAGAGCTGCAAGCTCCATGTCTCGAGCTTCCTCATCTTTTCCTCTTTCTTGAGACATTAGGAAGTATGAAACTTAGGAGTATGTCCATTGTTCATATTCATAGTCTTGCATTGTGAGACATTAGCGAGCATGACTTTTGGAAGTATGCCCATTTTCTATCATATTTTCCTTTCTATTGTTTCAAACTCCAACAATTTATACTAGAATACAACATGAACGAGTAGGGCTACAAATGAACTTGAGATTCTTCACCATGCACACTTGGAGGGAAGATTGTTGAGAATTTAATGCTCATGGACAATCATAAGGCAAGCTCGAGCATTAAATTGAAGGCTTGAAGTTTTACTTAGATTCTCAAAAGTCACAAAAGTCAGGACCTTATCCAAATTGAGAAGTTGAAGCATCAAAAGTCAGAGTAGATGGAAGGCCAAGCAACAAGGAAGATGAAGGGTCACCTTGGAAGGTGAAGAGTCTCTTGAGGTGTATTCCATGGTAAATCAGCATATAAGGACCATTCTACTAATATCCAAGTAGAGGAGGACAAGGCAAAGCACCCCCATGTTGCAGAAGAATCATATCTATTCCGAAATTACTCCGCAAGCTCTATTTCTTCTCCATACACCCTCTAGATGTATGTGACAAATGGTAGATAGAAAGTGGTTGCAACAACCATATTTCATGTAGATAATAACTTTTTTGTAATCTATAAGTACCAGAACAAAAAGGATGTGTTGAAGCAGGTGATAACTCAGAGCATACAAACAAACATGTTGGAGATATCAAGTTTGAAGAAAAACACAAATCCAATTTGTTGTGAGAGGTGCTTCATGTCCCTACTATCACCAAAAACCTTATTTATGTAGGATATGTAAGAAAGTAGTTATGTAAGAGAACACAAGAGCACTAGCAGAGAAGATAACATATATAATAGAATTTCAAAAAAATTGCTACTAACAACAAATACAAAGATGATGGCATTGTCCACCTGTGTGCTCTCAAGGTAGAGCTCAAATGGTGATCTAGACAACTCTAGATAGCGAGATACAAGATACATGTATGTTGGCTCAATTCGATATCTAGGGTAGTGCAAAGGTCATATATATATAGGCTAATGGAGAGATGTGGCCTTCCATGGACAATTATACATGGGTGGTAGAACATGGATAACCATCACCCGTGTAATCCCCATATGTGGCTTAGGCCAGTTCAATAAACCTAACAAATATAAATGGTTTTTGACTTTGACAGGGAATATTTCATGTAATATTCCCTTTATTGTCACACCAAGGGGCACTAGCCCTGGACCCCCATTAGGGGGACCATTGGCCCCCTAGGACCCCCTAGCCGAGGCTACTCCCTACTATTGTGAACCCCACAATTGGGGACCTTGGTAACTCCCTTTCCTTACAATACCTTACATGGTCCAATTTGACCTTCATCCAACAAGCAAGTTGGGATTCCCATCAATTGCATAATGCACACTTGACTTCTCCTCATAATCGAGGCCTTAAAAAAATGTGCATTAGTACATCATGAGGGGATAGACATTGGTCATATACTAACACCCCCTCAATGTTTAGCGGATGATAAATCAAGTAGGTTTGGTTCCTATGCCCATCTTTTGAAGATGCCTATTGAGCTTCTCTTTTCCAAGTGCTTTAGTGAATATGTCAACACAATTTGCTTATGTTGAGCAATGTTCTAGCTCCACAATTTCATCTTCAATTTGTTCACGAACATAATGATACTATACTTCTATATGCTTGGTGCGAGTATGAAATACGGGGTTCTTTGCAATATCCATACAAATTTGATGATCACATTTAAATATAGTCACCATTTGTGATGGAAAGCCTAGATCTACAATAATTCTCCTTAACCAGACTACCTCACAAGAGGAAAAGCAAGATGCTTTGCACTTTGCTTCAATAGAGGAGAGTGTGAGACTTGGTTGTTTCCTACTTACCCAAGAAAATACTCCTGAATGAAATTAGAATCAGTATCTAGAAACTAATTTTCTAGAATCAGAATCTCCAACCCAATCCAAATCATGATATCCTCGAAGTGTATGACTTGTGGTATAAAGATACCAAAATCCAAGGTTCCTACAATGAACCTTAGAACTCACATTCCATTCCAATTTTAAATTGCAAAACTTGCTTAACACTCCAACAACATAACAGATTTCTAGTCTAGTGTTGCATAGAAAATAAGCATACCTCAAATGTTAAAGCCTTAGGATTGACTTTCATCATCAAATAAAGAGTAGAAGCAAAACTCTGGTATGAATCGGCAAGACCATTCAGAACAGTCTGCACAAGTGAACTCTCGGGAAAGACTTCATCATTAGAAATTAATTGTTCCTTCAAATCTTTGATCTTTGTTAGAAAACTATCCATAGAATCACCTTCATTCATACGCGTACTTTCCAACTTTTTTCAGAGGCACGCAAACATGAGCCTCATTCCTAGCCTGGTACAATGTGGTAAGTGTATCCCAAGCATCCTTAGTTATTCTGCAAGAGAGATTGTGAGGAATAATGGCACGTTTGATAGATAAGGCTATCAATGCATGTGTCTAAGCATCCTTGCCATCCCAACAAATTTGCTTTGCAGTAGGTGCAACAGAAATTGCAGCACGAATAAGAACATGAAGAGTATCCTCATCTTCAACACTATCTACATCAGCTTCAGTGCCTGTATTTGCAGGTGTAATAGGATGTTTTTCAACACCCTCCACAGTATTCCATAGTCCTTTTGCGACTAATACATGGCGCATCATATAATCCCACAATGGGTAATTCGTACTATCCAACTTATCCTCAACATTCAACATACAAAATACATCACTATTTTCACTCATGGCCATTGACTAAAATACACTGATGCAGAAAAATTATTGTATCTAAAAAAGTTGAACAGAACTACCCTGACAAGTTGTGCTAAACCTGTAGCAGACTTTGAGATGCTTATACTAGTGAATCAAAATTTGTATATATATTTGGCACAAAAAGATGAAATAGCTTGCACAAGTGTTGGGATAATGTGTTCAGAGGTAGAAACGAGCTCAGATCTCCTAATCACCCTGAGTATGCTCACCAAATTTCATGTGATTTTGAGACTCCAACTGGAGCGGTGTCAACGATGCCCTAGATGAAGCGGCGACCTGCTCTGATACCAATTGTTGGAGTTCAAGGTTTGCGAAAGCACATGAACAACACAAGGAAGAAGAAAAAGCTCAGAGCACAACACACAATACTGAAAATGTATTACCACTAGAATGTACAAAGATAAGTAACACGTTAGGGCAGTAGACATATATACAAGCCAGGGGAAAAAACCTCCTAAAGAGGGAAAAAAAAGTTCCTCGGTGATCCTAGAGTGTTCACACACATCACTGCCTAAATATATCAACAATAACAAATTGTGGACTCGAAGTTCACTTCAACAAGAGTGGTGTAGAAAGCATGGATTTATCAAGTAATGTAGTAGGAAAAGGCATAAGATGTGATAACTTGTATGATTTAAGTGCCTTAACTACTACAAAAGATAAAGATGTAAGTAGGTTATAGCATCAATGATTTGGGCATCTTGGATTTGGATTTTTGAAGGAGATGCAAAGAACAAGAATGGTCGCTCATTTGCCTGCATTGTCAGAGTTGCAAGAACCTTGTGAAGCTTGCATGATGGGCAAGCAACAATGAAAGGCATTACCATGAGAGACTAGCAATCGAGCTAAGGCTTTTATAGAGTTGGTACATGCTGATCTCTCTAGTAAAATGTCTACACCTTCTTTAGGAGGATCTTTCTACTTCTTTAGGAGGGGAATTCTTATCAATAGAATTCAATAACTATTGTAAGGAGCATGATGTAAAAAGGCAACTTACCACAACTCATACACCTCAAAAAAATGGTATTGTTGAGCGAAGGAATAAGAGTAGTAGAAACGACTATATGTTAAAGGCTCAAGTCATGCCTAATTCATTCTAGGCAAAAGAAGTTAATACAACAATCTACATCCTCAATCAAAGCTACATGAAAGCACTAAAGGGGATGACTCCTCAAGAAGCATATTCTCGTAAAAATCCTTCATTTTTGCATTTCAAAAATTTTTGGTTGTTTCTGGTATGCACATATTCATGATTCAACAAGATCAAAATTGGATTCAAAAAGAAAAAAGTGCATCATCCTAGGATATAGTGAAGATTCTAAAGCATACTAAAAAATGATATATGGGAGTTGTAGAGAGTACACACGTGGAAGCAAAATGAAAAGTAAAGTACTCTCACAAAACAAAGAATGTGTGAGACACAAAATGAGTAGACCATGAAATGGGTAAACTCATGTGGATTAGAAATGAGCTTGCCAAGAGCATGGAGTAGGCTCCTCAAGCTTCTAACCAAGTACAAATGAGGGGAGAGGCCCTCCTTATATAGATTTGAGAGGGGCTCTCAAAAGTACATATGTGGGATAAGTCTCCTGAAAGGAGAATGAATACAACTGGTAGAAGCACATGGCAAGGTACCCAAATACAAAGGAAATACAATATAAAATGGAAATAGACTAGAAATGGAGTGCCTCCTGGATACAAAATGGAGATGCACTCATGCGGATACAAATGTAGATGAAGTAGGAGCAATCATGTCGTCAACACCCCCTCTGCAGCTCCATTTTGGAGCGTCTGAATGCTGCAGAGGTCCACCAAGCGCTGAAGTGGAACCGGAGGTAAAGCCTTCATGAACATGTCTGCCAGGTTCTCCTGAGAGGTACATTGCTCCAGAGTAATCTCTTGAGATATGAGCTTCTCTCGGATGAAGTGGTATTAGATCTCGATGTGCTTCGTCCGAGGAACACTGGATTCTTGGCAATGGCCAAGACTGACTGGCTGTCCGTGTGAATACATGTCAGAGTATCCTGCAAAACACCAATGTCAGATAATAAACGTTGAAGCCGGATGGCCTCACATGCTGCAAAGCTCGATGCTTGGTACTCGGTCTCTGTGGATGATAGAGCAACAGTAGGCTGCTTCTTACTTGCCCAAGAGATAGGTCCTAAGCCAAGCAAGAATATATACCCAAAAGTAGACCGTCAAGAATCAGGATCACCAGCCCAATCAGGATCTGAATATCCGCCGATTTCGATGCCCCCTCTATACCAAAGACCATGATGTCGGGTGAGGGCAAGGTATTGAAGTAGTCTCTGAGCAGCATCCCAATGAGTCTGACGAGGTTGATGTGCAAACTGACTGAGTATACCAACTGCATAAGCAATATCTGATCTAGTATTGGCAAGATAGAGTAATGAACCAACAAGCTATCGATAGGTATGCACATCCACAAGTGATGATGAGTCTTCCAGTGTAAGCTTGATGTTTGGATCAAGTGGTGTAGAAATTGAGCGACACTAGTCCATGTTATATCTGGAAAGTAGATCAGAGCAGTACTTCTTTTATGATAGGAATATACCTTCTTTTGTTTGCCAAACTTCCATACCCAAGAAGTAGTATAGTAATCCAAGATCTTTCATAGAGTACTCAAGATGAAGCTATGTGATGATAAACTGGATGCGTTCTTCGTCTGAGCCTGTCAAGATCAAGTCATCTACATAGAGAATGATGATGGCTACTAAAGACTCCTTTTGATAGATATAGAGATTAGCATCAACATTGCTTCTGTGAAATCCCTTGTCTTCAAAGAACTTGTGAATCTTTTCATACCAGGTCTTGGGAGCTTGCTTGAGTCCGTAAAGTGCCTTGCGAAGCTTGTAGACTTGATCTTCTTTGTCTTTGATCTTGAAGCCTTCAAGTTGTTCAACATATACTTCTTCTTGAAGATCTCCATTGAGGAATGCACTTTTGACATCCAGCTGATAAATGGGCCATTGAAAGTGAGCACTTAGTGCTAAGATGATTCTTATGGTTGTGAATCTTGCAATAGGAGCAAAGGTTTCTTCATAGTCAATGCCATGTTGTTGCTTGTATCCCTTAGCTACCAACCTTGCTTTGTACTTGTCTAATGTGCCATCTGACTTGTACTTAACTTTATAAAGCCACTTAACTCTTATGACTTGATGATTTGTGGGCTTAGGTACAAGAGTCCAAGATTTGTTCTTCTCAATTGCATCCATTTCTACTTGCATAACTTCTTCCCACTCAGGTTGTCCTTGAGCTTCTTTGCAATTAGATGGTTTTAGGATTTGTTGAATCTGATGCATTAAGGCATAATTGACATAATGACTTTGTTCTCGCTGTCTCTTATCAATAAGTCTTTGAGATCTTCTCGGATGACTTGAAGTACTTGCTTCTGAGTTGGAGTTTGGAAATACTGAGTCCCCCTCTGAAGTGTAGATAGGTGGACTAAGACTTGTACTTGAATCTTTTCTTGAGTATGAGGAAGCTTCATTGAAAATCACATCTTTTGAAATGGTGATGGAGTGGTTTTCCATATCATATAGACGGTATGCCTTTGATTGGTCACTATACCCTATGAATATGTGTTTCTTGGACTTTGATTGTAACTTGTTTCTATCTTCTTTTGGTATATGGATGAAAGCTTCACTACCAAAGACTCGAAAATAATTCACATTTGGTTTTCTTCCATACTAGGCTTCGAAGGGTGTTTTGTTATGTAATGCACTTGTAAATCCTCGATTAAGAATGTGAATGATAGTATGCACAGCTTCTGCCCAGAACTTGTAGGGTAAATCCTGGTGATGAAGCATGGTTCTTTCCATTTCCATTACACTGCGTATCTTTCTTTCAGCTACTCCATTCGGGGATGGAGTATGAGGCCGAGTGACTTATCTTTTGATCCTTTCTGGTTGAGAAAGTTATCAAAGTCATGATTGATAAACTCACCACCTCCATCTGATATAATGGTTTTCACTTTAGTCGAAGCTTCATTCTCAAATTCCTTGATCCAAGTTTGAAACTTTGAGAATGTGTTTGCCTTTGACTTCAAAAAGTACACCCAAATATAGCGAGACTGGTCATCTACTAGAAGATAAAAGTAGAGGGATCCAATCAAGGATGGGGTGTTCATTGGTCCACATAAGTCCATGTGGATAAGGGCTAGAGGGTTCCTTGCTCGTGTTGAAGCTTCCTTGGGAATTGGGGCCCTATGTTGCTTGCCTTGGGTGCAAGCTTAGCAGACATCAGTAAGTTGCCCGATCTTTGGCAATCCCTTCACAAGTTGGGATGAAGAGTTTTTTGATAAGTAAGAACTGTGGCCAAATCTTTGGTGCCACACACTTGAGGTTGATTCTTTTGATACAAAGCAAGATAGTTTGTAGAGGCCCTTTTCTTCAGTACCTTGAGCAATGACATTCTTTGTATGGAGATCAACTACCTTAACTGAGGTGTTATCAAACCATACTTGTTTGTCCTGATCTGTAATGGTCTTGATGGAAAGTAGATTCATACATAAATTTGGAACAAAAAGAACATTGGATAAAGATTTGAATTCACCCTGATTATTGGTAATTTGAACTTTTCCTTTTCCTTCGATGGATAAGCTTTTGTTGTTTCCAAGTTAGACTTCTCCTGTGTGTTCTTCGAGTTCTTGAAAGGAGTCCTTGTCTTTGCACATATGGGAGGTAGCTTTGCTATCAAAGATCCACTCATGTGGGGAGCTAGAAGTAACTAGGGCATTGGCTTCTGTGGAGATGAAAAGTTCCTCACTAGAGTAGTGGGATCTATGTTGGGATCCTTTGGATGCTTGCCTAGACGTAGAAGCCTTCGATGATTGTTTCCTTTTATAGCAAAACTTTTCTAAGTGTCTTGATTTTCCACAAAAATTACAGGTGAACTTCTTCGATGAGTTATGCAATTCTTGCTTAGATCCATTGCTAGCATGATGACTTATGGTTTTGCCTCTATTGAATGGGCCTTTGACCTTCATGGCAGACTCTTGGGAGGAAGTCGATTTGGCTCGCGAGTTGTGAAGGAGCAATAGTCGACGAACCTCTTCCCAAGTTAAGACTTGGCCGCGATTATACAAAGTTGTGATAAATGTCTCGTACGACTTAGGTAACTTGTTAAGAAGCCTAATGGCCATGTATTCACTAGAAATCTGCCTTCCATATAGTGCTAATTTATGCTGATAGTCCTCAAATTGGGCTATGACTTTGGTAATTGTGTCATGTGGCCGAATGGTCAAATTATGAAACTCGACCTCTAATGCATATATTTTCGAAGGGGTTTTATCTTCATACAAAGCGGCTAACATATCCCAAGTATCCTTGGACGTCTTACAGGCCGTGATATGTCCTTTTGTCAGTTCGTCACAAACAAGTAACAGCTGACCTAAAGCTCGTTTATCCTTGACATTCCACACATGCCAATTGTCTAAGTTGGTATCCCTATTGGGTTCGGGGTCTGACCCATCTACTACCTCATGAAGGAGATTCGTGTAGAGATAGGCACACATGAAATCTTTCCATAGATTGTAATTTTGTCCATTGAGGCGTTCATCCTTAGGCATAAAAATAGGGGTGAAAGAGGGTAAGAAGTTAGCCATAGATGATGAGCTACCTTCACTTTTGGTCATTACAAAGCTTTGAGGATAACGTTTTTAGAAACACTATCAAATATACTTGCCAAAAGTACCACTTCAAAATAATTGCAAAGCTTGAAATGAACGATTCGATACCAGACTGAAAAACTGCTTGGGGAGGGAGGGGGGAGGGGCTTAGAGTAGCCCTCCACTTGCACCAAGAATTAGAAGAAACACTTCAGGGGAAGGGACTTAGAATAGCCCTTCACTTGTGCACAGAGAGACACCGTGGAGTGGGGAGAGTCGATGCTCAAAGAGAAGTTGTGGGTGGGCATAGACTAGCCTCCAATCCCACAATCATACACACACAATACTTTTTCTTTTATTGCTTGAGTTTACAAGAGAGGGCACTTAGTGCCAAAGTAGACTCTTGCCTAGTAGCAGAGAGATGATCAACTTAAATCAGCGACCGCTTCTAAATAGATAAAATTGGATATGATCTTTGTGTAAATTTGACTAAAATGACCCCTTCATATTAACCACCGAGAGCTTTTGACCATGTTGACTCACCACGCTCAAGATAGTTAATATTATGTTGAGATGATGCAATGTAAAGTGTGAGAAGTAGACTAATACTCAGATGGGTCCACCACACGATTGTTGTGATCAATGACTCTCGAATGACGCAGGAATGCAAAGTGGTGATAATGACATCATAAGTGATGTTTTATAAATAAATTACCTATATTGCACTGATAGATTTCCACGTGGACCAATCACACATGCAAGATTTAGCGATATATATGAGAGCCCAGACATAAGGTTTTGCCAATTCTGTATTGTGAAGAAATTCAAACGATCCTTAAAAGTCTGTGGCGCCGTCTAATTGAATCATTCGTTTAGTTCTTCCGTTCTATGTAGTGCATCATGTGAGTATTTAATGTGTGATTCATAAATGGAGGGAAAGGTATCAAACATGCCTCACCAAATATAGGAAGAAACCATTCTTTCACCACCAATTATAGCGAATCACATGGGACCAATGAAGAATGCCGCACTTTGAGGGCTGGCGTCTTGAGAATAGGCTTAAGAGAGCTTAATACAGATGAACCTCATTGTTTCTCTGGTGATCTGGCAAAGTCCGAATGTCAGTGTGCAAAGATGCTCCTGCTTATGTGAAGCTGCATATCGGGCTCTCTTTCTCTCTCTATGTGTGTGTGTGTGAGAGAGAAGACGGCTGTAGGATGTCCAACGTTCTCTGATGTTTCTCTCTCTAATAGGCCGATTGGTGACTCTGCCTTCCTTAGAGCTACACGATGTGAAGGTATCAAGCCTTCAACCAGATAGGCACTTCTTTCCCTGCACAGACAGACAGAAAAGAGGCACGGAGAAGTTCTTTTGAAGGAGTAGACATGGGGAACGAGCCAGCTGTGAAATCCGTCAAGAGGTTCGGTTCCAGGAGCAGACTGCTACTCGCGTTAAGCCTCACCCAGTATCACGAGTGCCAATGTTGCCATCAGGAATGGAAGCCTCACCCACAATGAGCTAGCGATAGAACATGAACGAAGTGCTGTTACTGTAGCGAAAGCCGGAGTTATTCAGATTGTAGACGAAGACGACCACTGTAAGCGAAGTGCTGTTACTGTAGCGAAAGCTGGCGTGGTTCGGATTGTAGACGGATACGACCACTGTGAGCAAAGTGCTATTACTGTAGCGAAAGTTGGCATGGTTCGGATTGTAGATGGAGACGACCACTGTGACCACTACATTTCATTAGGAGTGGCTCATCCTCCTTCACTTCCATCTCCCCGACCGCTACCCGCTCATGGTAGGCATGACCCCCTCCTTCGGCTGCTGTAGCTCTTGCAAACTCGACATCCCTGGCTCCCTTTGAGGTGTCTTCCTTTTAGGCACGACCCCCTCCTTGGGCTGCTGTAGCTCCTGCAAACTCGACATCCCCAGCTCCCTTTGAGGTGTCATAGGCTTGCAATAGCATGGTACTCGGGTACTTTGACATGCAAGGCAACAGAAACAACCCAAAATCATGTGCAGAAATAGCCTCAATAATTGAGCAGAAGAGTGCGAATCGGTTAAAGTTGGAAGCACCTTCACAAAGTGTCTATAAACACTTTTAATCAACTGGGATCCAAGCTCAGCTCTTCATTGACCAAAAAACTGAATATATATCGACTAAGAACGCCAAAAACAAGGGTGGGAGGGATGGAAAATGGGGATAAAGGGTGTTCAAAATGATGAGAAATAAGGGTGGGAGGGTGGGCAAATGGGCAAAATGAGTCCCAATAGTTGATGGCAAAAGGCTTCTCTCAATGAGGAGAAAGCACACCACCAAAGTAAAGCACCACCACCACCAAAATCACCGCCAAACGTTGTCGGAGAGAATTTCTCCCCGTATTGAAGAAAAGGTACAAAGAGAACCCACAAGGAAGACTTGAAGGAGCATGTCATTTTGAGCTAAAATTCCTATGAGGATGACCATAACTTTCATTTTAAGAAAAGTAGAGAGGCACTCATAATTTGTTTCCAGAGGTTTCATATGGGTGGAGTAGATCTTCATGCAGAGAGATGGAAAAGACAAACTTTAAAACTCATCATACCAGTTATCAAGGAGTTTACTAGCTTTTTGTGCATTTCAATTACCAAATTGTTTTCATGAAAACTTCCTTTTTTGATGTTACCATCGGAAGAGGTAATTTTTATAAAAGCAACGACGCCAAAAGTGATGGGAGCTTGATAGATTTGGACTTGTTAAAGTACTTCCTAATATGAAAAAAAAACGAGCATGCGAATGATCATGCAAAAGGGGAGTTGTGCATGGCAAGATGGGCACTTTACGTCCTGATCCGTCAGAAAGGAGCGCATGTTCATGAAGAGGACGGAAAGGGAGGATAGAGAGGCTCTCTGGCGAAGGGATCAAGAACAAAGAGGGTAGAGGCAGACATATCTGCGAGGAGGATTAGGAGGGGTGGAGGTCGATTTGAAGGAAGCTGTGACACCCGTGGAGAAGGGGAACTCACGCACGTTCTGAGGGGGCCGATGCGGATTGATGCACGCAGGATTAGGAGGGGAAGAAGTGGATAAATCTATGCACGTCAACTGAAAAACATCAAAGGGAGGGAAGTTCTGACAGTAAACAAGGGAGAAAGTTCATTAGCTTCCTTTCCGGCGTCTGATGAATTTTATCGAACGATCTTTTGAAGTATTGTTTTTTGAAAACTGAATTATCAATGCATTGACAATTGAGTGTCATGGCCGCTCTTCTATACTCTTTGTTGATTCGCACATAGAGGAACAAGAAGGAGACAGCTGCTTTCCAACTACGTCTAGAATGTTATCGAGCAAATTTGGGAGTAATAAGCAAATGCCAATAGCACTGTAGGAAATCTTCATGCATAACAACCTTTAAGGAGCGAAACATCTGGAGCAGAGAAGGAAAAACTGGAAGAACGGCTGGAAAGGACTAGGCCTTCAGAAGAAGAGTGTTGTTTAACAGCTTAGCATTAGTTTGTTTATGAACTCTTAAAACATCGAAAGTAGATTAGAGTTCAATGGGAGACGCTGATTACTGAGATTATTAGAGTAAGGAGATTGGAGGAGAAGAAATTGATTAGGACGCCTGCAGTGGAAGAGATTCTGTGAAAGAACATTGAAGGACATAATCAACAGATTAAGAAGAAGGAACGCTCGAGTTATTTTATCATCGGAGATATTCAGCAGAGGTATTGTGATTCTGAGATAGAGAATTTTCAAGCAGATTGGCATTGAGTAATGATTTTCGAGGAAGCTAAAGATGGTACGAGCATTGATCACATATTTGAGCAGAGAGCATTTGAGTAGAGAGCATATCTAAGCTGAGAGAGACTGCAACAAAGTGGAAATCATATGAAGTTTGCAGACTGTCTGAGTATAATCACTGTATTTTCAAGCGACAAGTCAGAGATGATAAGCGAAGATTTTACCGATGATGATTTGAAGCGTGGAGAGCCATTCTGAGCGTTACCGATAGAAAATAATGTTATCAAAACTTTTATGAAGCTGGCAAAGTTTGTTTACTGATATGGAGATCACAAGTAACGGTACAAATTGATTACAATATTGCGAATTCTTTTCTGTAATTCCGCAACGTAACTCCCAACAACAATGTATTAACAATGTGAAGAGCTCTACACATATGGAAACTTTATTTCCAGATTTCGTGAGGTATGTTTTCGAGACCTATTTAAGGTCATAATCGATTATCTCGCTTTTATACTATCTGCTACGAACTCTTAGCGCTAAAATCTATTGAACAAGATTTGCTCGAACTCTGTGTCATAAACTTCGTTGCATTACAAGTTATAAATTGGGAAAATATGGGAATTTAGTTGATAGCATACGTGTGATACTTGTAGATATAGTTTTTGATCTTTTGCTTTATTTGTTACAACATAATTATTGACTTTTGTTCTTATCATAGTGTTTGTCAGATGACTCCATAAGGAAACTTCTGCCTAATTCAAAAGTATATCTTAAAAATTCTAAAGAACGTGTTCTATTATGGAATGCATACCACATTAAGTAGGGTGGTTCCGTTCTTGATAAAAAGCAGAAACAGATTTTGTTGCAAATTGAACTCAAAAACATTATTACTGTGTCGTCATGCCATCTTCGCATTTGATTTTACTAAAGTTTGATTTCAATTTTTTCTGTTAAATGGAATGAGAAATATTGTTTCAATATTGACTTGAATTCCTATCCCAAACAATTTTCTTGAACATATATGAGTTACAATGATTCAGTAAATCTTTCTTAACCTTTGATTAATGATGAATGGTTCTTGACATGACGATAAGGTTTTTGCTACTTATGAGCTAATCTCTTCTTGATTTCCTATCTCCTTTGAGTCTCTCTTCCATACACCTGAGCTTGCTAAAAGCACCCCGCGTGCACTGTAATTGAAGCGGTTGGCTTGATCCACGAGCCGTTGTTTTTGCGCGCACAACGTACCACCAAGACCACCTAGCGCTGATACCATGTAGAGAGTACACATGCGGAAGCAAAATGAAAAGTAAATTACTCTCACAAAACAAAGAATGTGTGAGACACAAAATGAGTAGACCATGAAATGGGTAAACTCGTGTGGATTAGAAATGAGCTTGCCAAGAGCATGGAGTAGGCTCCTCAAGCTTCTAACCAAGTACAAATGAGGGGAGAGGACCTCCTTATATAGATTTGGGAGGGGCTCTCAAAAGTACATCATATGTGGGATAAGTCTCCTGAAAGGAGAATGAATACAACTGGTAGAAGCACATGGCAAGGTACCCAAATACAAAGGAAATACAATATAAAATGGAAATAGACTAGAAATGGAGTGCCTCCTGGATACAAAATGGAGATGCACTCATGCGGATACAAATGTAGATGGAGGAGGAGCAATCATGTTGTCAACAGGAGTTAGTCGACTTTTCACCAAAGAAGAAGGTAATTAGTACTAAATGGATTTGTAATGCTAAGTATAAATAATATGGAACATTAGAAAAGTGTAAGGAAAGATTGGTTGCACAAGATTTTTCACAAATTGAAGGTTTTGATGTTCAAGAAACCTTCGCACCAATAGCACACATGACAAATATTCGAATGGTACTTGTGGTAGCTACACAAAAGCCTTGGCCTATTTTCCAAATGGATGTCAAATCTGCACTTTTGAATGGTCAACTCAAGCAAGAGGTATATGTATCTCAATCACTAGGTGTTAAGGTTTCAAATTCTGAAAATAAAGTTTGTAGGTTGAAGAGAGCTTTGTATGGCCTTAAGCAAGCACCACGAGCTTGGCACAAATAGATAGATAACTTTTTCAAAAATATGAGTTTTGAAAGAAGTACTTTTGATGCTAATCTATATGTAATGAAAAAGGATAGCAAGCTACTTGTTGTTATTGTATATCTAGATGATCTGACCATTGTAGGAGATCATGAAGAACTCATCAATCAAACTTGGATCGGCTTGGGAACTGAGTTTGGAATGACAAGCTTAAGTCTATTCCATTTTTGTCTGGGAATTGAAGTATCGAAAAGAAAGGATGGCATTTTCATCTCACAATAGAAGTATGCCAAAGAAATTCTTAAGGCATTTGAAATGATGAACCGCAAACCAACTAGCACACCTATGGAGGTAAATCATAAGCTATCTATGAATGATAACATGTCTGCAAGTCAAGGTCAAACACAAAGGGTGGATCCAAAAAGAGCACATGGGCTCATAGCAAGAGGAAGAAGAGAGGGAAGAATGTTTACAATGGACATCACACAAATAGACGATAAAGATATGTTCATATCATACCAATGACAAGAGAATCACACATTTAGATTTATGGCACAAAAGGATAGGGAAAGTTTATATACAAAAAGAAAGTTCTAAGATCGCTTCCTAACTTTGCATCAAAATAATTACATGAAGTATCTACATCTTTTCAAATAGGGAAGCAAATAAGAGATCCACTCAAAAGGAGCAAGTTCATAACACCAAAGAGGTAGGCCTTGGAGGGAACATGCACACGATGATCACACAAGGAAATTATGGCTTTATTATATTAAACACAAATGAGATGTGCTTTCTATGTTTAAGCTATTCAAAGCTCAAGTTGAAAAGGAGATACGGAGGTACATAATAACTCTAAGATTAGATGGAGGGGGGATACTTTTTCAATGTGTTTATTTATTTTTTATAGGTTGAAGCTACCAAAAGATAATATACTTGCATGGATACACCCCAACAAAGTAGGATGGTAGAAAGAAAAAAATAGACATATTACAGAGATAACTAGATGCATGTTAAATGAGATATCTTTACCATAAGATTTTTGGGGAGATGCTATTTCTACTATTGTATACATTATGAATAGGTTTCAAACTTTAGGGATTCATCGTTTACCACTAGAGGGAGGTTGGAGTGGAAGAAAAATGGATCTCTCATACTTGAAAGTATTCAGATGTGTTTGTTAGACACATGTTCCACAAGAGGAAAGGATCTTGGTGCACAAGGCTGATGAAGACCTTTTAATTCTACAATGTCAATTCTACCTTGACTTAAGAACACCTCTATGTCAAGTACAGACTATACTTTATATCAATACTTCAAAAATTTCCAAGTTTAAAGATGAAATGTACTTCCTTCTTCAATTCCGAATTTCTCTTCTTCTTCAAGGTTCAACTTCATCACCTACAAATGACATGGATTTCAATGCTTCAAATTATACAAGAATCTTTGTATGATCCTTGTGAAACCTTGAAGTACAATAGACTCTTGATTAGACTGATTGAAACTGTGAGTAATTCCTAAGATCAAAAGTATGTCCAAAACTGATGTTAAAAAATGGTGACTTTGACATAGGTGATTTCTAACACATATTTCTCTCAAATTATAACTAGTTTTATAAAATTATTTTGGAAATATATTCCCTATCTCAAATTAAATTTCTAATGCCTTAAACACAAAAAACTTTACATGCATCACTGAGATCTAAGCAAAACATTAACTAACAAGATGCACCATTTCTAAGTCTTCACTTCAGAAGTTTGACATCTGAATGTTCCTATTAATCATACACACACTATGAAAAGAAATAGGACATGAAACTTTGATCATAGCTTGGTTTACTATTGAGTTAGATCTATGTACAAGGATTTCTAATCCACGTGATCATCCTAAGAGAATTGTGAATTAGACTGAGCTCTAATTCTACAAATTTCCACTTGACACATCTATCTCAGGGATGATAATAAATTCACTACTTTTCGAGAGTCATAATTGATTTTTATATCCATGAATTTGTAAGTGGATCATGACTAATACATTGTTATTCACTTGCTTTATTAATTACCTTACTTATCCCTAACTATAATATGCTATTTAGGATCCTCTAAAGTGAATATATACACAATCATGTCTCATGCTTTTTATCCATTGCTTGCTTCATCCTTCTTGGTCTTTATCTATAACAAAATTCTCTTTATCTTTGTCCATAATCTTTCTTGACTTCATAAAAACCAATTTGTGATTGGTTTTCTCCAACATCTCCCCCTCAATCACTAATTGTGATTATGCTCTTCTTCTTTATTCCTGCCATCTCTTCGAATATCTGTGGCTTAGGTCCATCTAGACTCTTGGATAACATATCTACAACTTGTTCTTTTGTTGGAGTGTACATGACTTCAATTTCTTTATCAAGTACCTTTTCCCTCAAAAAATTATATTGAATCTCAATATGTTTAGACTGGGCATGAAAAATAGGATTAACTACCAAGTAAATTTAACTCATGTTATCAGCATGTATAATTGGAATTCCTTGCTCAACTCCAAGAATCTTCATTTAAATTCTTCATCCAAATTAATTATTTTGTTGCTTCTACCATTCCTTTATACTCAAGTTCTATGGATGACAAAGCAATTGTATGTTGCTTCTTTGAATAGTATAATACTATCTTGTCTCCAATGTAGCATAAGTATCCATGAGTAGATCTTCTATCATCTGTACTAGCTGCCTAATCTGCATCACTAAAAACTTTGATTTTAGTGTCAAAAGTGAATCCATAGTACAAACCTCCATTAGTTCTTTTAACATATATTCTTTTAATATATCTTAGCACTCTGTGCTGTAATCCAATGAGTTTTCTTTGGACAATGCATGTGATAGTACACCAACTGCATATGAAAGTTTTGGTCTTGTCAAGGTAGCATATATCAGACTACCTACAAAAATTTGATACATCTTCATATCTTTGAATTCTTAATCTCAATACTTGCTTAACTTATGATTGAACTCCAATGGGTTGAAGTTCTACAATTGTCCATGTTGAACTTTAATAGAAGATTCTTTAAATACCTTTCTTGTGTAACATACAATCCATGTTGAGTGTAAATGATTTCCATGCCTCAAAAATAGGATAAATTTCCCAATTCATTTACCTTGAACTCCTTCTCCATTTGCTTCTTAAGCTTTTGGATTCCTTTAGTATTTGTACTTGTAAGTATAATATCATCAACATAGATACAAATATATATGTACCCATCTTCACTTGCTTTCACTAGAAAGCTGCTATCTGCCTTTGAAGCTTGATATCCAAGTTCATTTAAGAACTTCACAAGTTTGTAGTTCCAAGCCCTTGGGACGTGCTTCAAACCATAAAAATCTCTGAGCTTACGCACACAATCTGGTCCATTTGGATCTTTGAAACCCTTTGGTTGCTCCATGTATACTTCATCTGCAATATATCCATTTAGAAAAGCATTTTTAACATCCAATTATGTTAGCTTCCATCCTTTGCAAGCTTCAATAGCTATCAATGTTCTAATGGTAGACATTTTAGCCATGGGACTATAAGTTTCATCATAGTCCACACCTTCTGTCTAAGCATCTCCTTTGACCATTAGTCTAGCCTTATATCTACAAACCTTTCCATATGCAAATCTTTTTGTTTTATGTACCCATCTACATCAAATTACCTTTTGATTCCTTGGTCATGATACCAAGTCCCATGTATCATTCTCAAGTAAAGCATCATGCTCTTCCTTCATTGCTTTTTCCCAATTCTCTTTACCTTTAGCTTTTGCATATGTTGATGGATCTTCATCTATCTTCAATATGTATGCATAATATTTGGTTGTGATATAAGAAGTGTCATAGCTATACCTTCTAGGTTGCATTCTTTCTCTTGATGACCTTCTTATCTCTGAACTCCTTGAAGTCTCTACCTCATCATGCTGTGGATCAAATCTTGGTCTATCTTCATGTCCATCTTTATCATCACTTTCTTGTTCATATATTTTCATCTTTGTTTTCCCTTTCCTTGTCTTCATGACTTCTTCAAATTCTGCATGAATATTATTTGAACCTATATACCATGTATTTTTTTCATCAAATGTCACATTTTTAGAAACAAGAAATTGTTTTGTAGATGGACTCCACAACCTGTAACCCATTTGTTTATATGAATACATACTTCTTTACTTTAGGTTCTACCTTATGTCTCAATTGAGATGGACTATAAGCATATGCAAAACATCCAAAAATTTTGCAATGATCGAGAGTAGGTTTCTTGCTCCACCATGCTTCATAAGGGGTTATAGCATCAAAAGCTTTACAGGGTGACCTATTTACAAGATCGGTTGCAGTTTTAAGAGCTTCTGCCCATAAGTAGTTAGGACAATTATTTTCTTTCATCATGGCTCTAGCAAATTCCACAAGTGTTCTATTCCTCCTTTCTGCAACTCCATTTTGCTGAGGAGAGTACAAGCATGTTACTTCTCTTTTTGTACCTGCATTCCACAAGTAATCATTAAATTCTTTGGAGAATACTCTCTCCCTCCATCTAACCTCAATCTTTTAAGCTTTTGTCTTGTAATCCTTTCCACATATGCATGATAATGTTTAAGTGTATTAAACACTTCAAATTGGTCTTTGACCACATAAAGTGTGATCTATCTTGTTGCATCATCTACAAACAAAACATAATATTTGGATCCATTGACACTATAATCCTTTGAAGGACCCCACACATTTATATATATTAATTCAATCTTGTTTGTATGCATAAATCCCTACTCATTATATGATTGTTTGTGTGCTTTACCTAACTAAAAATCCTCATACTTGTATGTCATATCTTGACCTTGAATATTGGGTAGAGCTAGCACTGATCCATTCTTTGCCATGCCTTTTATACCTCTTTCAATGAAATGACCTAATCGTTTATGCCATAGGCCCAACTCAATCATCTTTTGACTTCAATAAGTGAACAAGGCATGTCCTACATTACCTTGTACCTTGAGAGTAAAAAGTCTTCCTTCTTTTTGACCTATAATAATACTCTTATATCCTTGATTTGGATCTTCAACATAAACTCCATCACTAGTGAATCTGACTTCATACCCTTTCTCAACAAGTTGTCCTAAGCTCGTTAATTTCTTTGGAATTATAGGAACATAAGAGTACCTTACTCAGAAGTGTACGCCCATTCTTTGAATTTATTGATCCATTGATTTCCACTCTTTGTTTGGTGTTATCTCTTGTTTGAACCATATGTCCGTTTACCTTTTCCTCCATGTTAGTCATCAAGGAAATATTGCCACTCAAGTGATTGCTACACACTGAATAAATGTAGAATACTCTTTGATCATCATTTGTTGCTTCATGTGTAGCATTCATGATTAGAGTTGAATCCTCCTTTTGATATGATGCATAGTTGTAGTAGGTGTTGTCATAAGATTGGTTTTGGAAGTTTCTTCCACCTCTACTATATGTATTCCTCCTACCTCTACCTCTAAAATTACCTCTTTGATTTCTTACTCCTCAAACTCTTAGATTAAATTTCTTATTATAATTGCTATTATTTTGATTATTATTGTGCCAACGTTCATTTTCCAAATGATTTGTTTTACCACAAATCCAACAAGCTCCACCATTTTCTTTATTCTTTTCACCTCTTACTCTACCTAGGCTATTTCCTTTATTTTTAGTAAAGTTAGCTTGATTCAAGGCGCCTTCTTCTTCATTTGAATGTTGCTTAACCTTAGCATTCTTCTTCTTGTCCTTTGAATACATAACTTGACCTGCACTTTTCTCATTCTCTCCTTTAACATCTTGTTCAAATTGTTGGAAATGAGGTAGGCCCATAGCTCATATCACAGGTCCATGGTTCAATAGGTCCAACATATACAACATAGAATCTAGCAATCTTCCAATATTGACAAAACATGAACATACCACATTTAATCATACAAATGATGAGACAAAGATATAGAAAGACTAGACAACATGTGTAAAGTGTTACGTAAGCCACGGCTTACTCACACTATCATATATACCAATGTTCAATGTACAATGTGGGAGCAAAACTCTCAACCACTCTATGTGAATAGAAATAGATGGATGACGGAATGTACAAATGCAACAAACATATTCAGATGTATGGACATGAATCTGAATATACATGAGATGTGTGACTTGATAGGTTGTAGAAGAGTGTATATGAGTGACCAAAAGAGGAAGGATTAGTCTAAAACTGATAATCAACAAACCCTCATTTAACCTTAGGATATGGAAGACCCTAAGTCAGATACATGTGTGAAAAGATCACATACTTAAAAAGTAGCAAAGAATGCTAACAAGTTTGCTGCCAAAAATCCTCAAACTCATATGGCCATGAACACCTCATCCAAATATGCATAACGCATATATGTACTCATTCTCTTGTACCTATGCCGAATAGGACTCCTCCTGATATGGATGTTACTGCCTCCATAAACTTCAAGTAGTACTTGTGTGCATTAAAAGAATATGTACCTGAATTCTTAACATAAGATGTAAATCTTATGTTAACCACCATCCAATGTCTTTGAGGTAACCCGAAATCTTCATGTAGAATACATCCTTCAAATACTCCATGTAGATGGCTGATCCTCACCACCAAGCTGCTAATGACCAAGTCCTCTCCATGAGCAAGAGTGTGAGCACACTCTTCTCCTCCAAGAAGAACTCCATAGCCGCTCCTCAACATGCTTCAAGTTAGCACCATGGCTGCCCCATGTGCTAGAAGAAACACCACCTCTATTGAGGTCCAAGCACAAGGCTTGTGTTGAACACTAGGTGAAGGATACAATAACGATAAGCCAAGCTCTTTATATAGTTTTAGATTACCCTCTAAAAGCTCCTTCAAAAGCAAATAAAAACAGCTCGTAATACGATCACTAATGATCTGTGATATGGAAAAAGCTCATGAAAAAATCATCCGCTAAATCCGTCATCTGTGGCTTTTCTTTCTTTTGAAAAACATGAGAAAAGTTTTTTTTCATGTTGTTGCGACTTACAGGAATCGAGCCTAGACCACATAGATGGGAGTAAATCCGTCTATCCACATGCCCAACGCTATTGCTTGTAGGATATACTATA
This sequence comes from Ceratopteris richardii, assembly GCA_020310875.1. Lineage (NCBI taxonomy): Eukaryota > Viridiplantae > Streptophyta > Polypodiopsida > Polypodiales > Pteridaceae > Ceratopteris > Ceratopteris richardii. The sequence goes on from CM035406.1 coordinate 135,948,843, forward strand.
AAATCTTATACACATCCTATAATCCCTGACCAACTTGACCAATTTTGATTATGGGTAATGTACAATATGATATTGTATTCCAACAATCCCCCCTGCAATGTCATATTGGTACAATCTGGACTAGATCTGCAAACTTCATAAGCTGCAAACTATTACAAGATTCAAGCTTATACTCCCGAACTCACCTTCAAACCTTTTCTTCAAAAGTCATCTTTAAAACTGATTTTGACTTTCCTTAAAAAAAAAAAAAAAAAAAAAACTGATCTTGCTGAATATGAACCATAATACTTGAGAAAATATGCAAACTAGATATCCAATAGTGTCTTCATCAAGCAGTGACTGCTTGACAACAAATGTAGCAAGTACTGCCTCTGAACCTGCTATCTCCTATCTTCATAAACCTGAAAACATACACTAGGATCCACATATTTGCATTTACCTTACCAAAGATTTCTCAATGTACTTCTGCTGTGTCATGTAAATACACTAAATAGAATCAAGAACTGAATCCTGGAACCTATGACTGTCAACTCATAACTTAGTGTATTATGAGCACTACTGGTTCTTCTCTGACTGTACTCAAGTCAAGTCAACTCAACTTAACTGAAATCAATTGAAATCAGCTGAAATCAGCTGAAATCAACTCATGAGTCTTATAAAAAAATCTATAATGTCATCATGTCTTCATCCTTAAATCCTTTATACCTCTTTCCTTCAGAACCTGGTATAAACATATATGTGCGCACTTCTCAAACATACCTCTTTGAAATATCAAGCTTCTCTTCAATAGAACTCTGGAACCTTCTTCTGAACAGAAACACCTAACATGAACTTTTTCTAGACATTCTCTTTCTTCCTTCTTCTTTCAAAGGTGGAACATAAAGAGAACTTGACAAAGGAAATATAGGAATACTTGAAATAGGAATACCTGTAGGTATGACACTGCATTCTTTTACATATGGCTAAAAATAAGTCTTCATGTTTCATCACCCCCTGGATGACTTAACACTAGTATCTAGAATTCTTCCAATTATATCAGACTTTATGAAATCTGGAACATCTTCCTTCTTTCAATAAATCTGATCTTCAATAATCCATACTTGTATCTGAAACAAAAGTTTAGGATCCATAATCTTCTGTAACATAACAAGTATCTTCTTCTTTTTCTCTGCAACATAAATCTAATAGAATATGAATCTTTGACTTACTTCTTCCAATGCTAAGAATCTTTATAAACAAAGGATAGAAAACCGACTCATAAATACTCAAGATTTTTCATGATCACTCAAGATCATCCAAGATCTATGATCTCTCTTGTGTAGAATCTGCTCTCATCAAACCTTCATGACTGAATGTTTGATTTGTTACCTGAATGTCTCCAAGTGTCCATGCTTCTTACAAAGTTGTAAAAAACTTTTCTTCAAACAAATCCTTTCCAAGAATATGCAACTCCTTACTTGAAATATAAGTGGACAAACTTCTTACCTTGAGAACTCCAAAAGCTGCAAGTTGATACTTCATCTTTTCATATTCTACTCGGGTGAAATGTGATAGTATCTACTTGACTTTCTTTTGGCTATTTCCACTTCTCAATCAAGTAATAGGATCTAATGGAACATCTTTTTGAATACAAACATGTATCCAAAAAATCAAGACAATCACAGAAAGTAGATTCTTCAACTAACTGGTATATCAAAAAACTGATTTTTTTTTTGAAAATACTGAATATGAGGTAACCTTTCCAAATACAAAACCTCAACCCAAGTATTCAACATCTGCTACAAAAAACTCTTTTACCTTAAAAGTTAGATAAAGAAGAAATATACTTCTCTGCAGCTTGTCATATACCAAGTAGCTCTATATTGATATTCCAAGAATTCTTTGAGGGAACATATAAGCTTCCTGCTTAAAAGCTTCAACTTATATATGAGTCAAAATATACAAGTTGTCTTCGAAATCTGTTGCTTTTCTTTCTCTCAATGCAATTCTTTTTCAAATCTACTAAATCATGACCAAGTGTAATGCAAAACAAGAAACTACTTCTTCTTTAAACTATCTTCACACAAGATGTTCTCATAGACTTGTCTTTGGATGTAGAGGATCAAGTACGAAAGTATATGGAAAATATGAGAGAAAAGGAAGTCTTAATTTTCTTTTGGAAATGATGGAATTTCTTCTTTTGCATCTTTCTTCCACCTGATGATGATGTCAACATCTTCAAACTTCTCTTCCATACCTTTTGTTATCTTCATCTTGAAGTAGCAAGTACTCTTGACGTCTTCAAATGAACTTTCCTCTAATGCTAAGAGTAAGAGACAAAACAAACATGGTATACAAATGGAAGTGAACATAGAATCATGTTTTATCATCTCCTCATATCTCTGTATCAAAATTCTGCTTCAAATGTCTGAAATGACTGAATTCACCAACCTTTTGATTGAATGATGAATTAACTTTCTAGAGTTACCTCTCTAGATCAAATTTTGTACCTGGATATCCAACCAACTTACAACAGAAAATTGGCTGAACACAAAACTCATCCCATCTCCAAATTTGTCTTCTTAGATGAGCTTTCTTGCCATGAAAGGGATCTCTCAAAACTCTCTAGAAAAACCTCTGGATACCTGTTTTGATGTAGCCTTTAACTTTCAAATGATGAAAGTGTATAAAAGCACTCCTTGAATTCTTCAAATCTCTTCATAACTGCTCTTCTAAGACATGACCTGTAAATGATAATCTGATAGTAAAAACTGATACCTGTGATTTGATGTTGGTCTGATTTCTTCATCTTCTCCAAACCATTGTTCTTCCTTGAATTTGAAGTAGCCTTCTCTTCATCAAGTCTTGGTCTTCAAACAATAATTTTGTAAAGTATTTGCATACTCTTCCAAAAATATTCGGCTGCTAACAGATCATCAACTTCATACTCCACACTGATGAATACACATGTACTGAATTGTCTAATTCTCAAATCTCTACTCATCTAGGTTAAGTGTGTATGTCAAATGTCAAATGTTAGAAGATGCTCTTAAATCATATGTTGTAAACCTAGAAGTCTGGAAACCTATGAATATGAGAGCCTGAATGATCTAATGCCAAAGAACTAAAGCTTTGATAACAAAACCTTAAAGCTCTGATACCAAATGTTGGAAATGAGGTAGGCCCATAGCTCATATCACAGGTCCATGGTTCCATAGGTCCAACATATACAACATAGAATCTAGCAATCTTCCAATATTGACAAAACATGAACATACCACATTTAATCATACAAATGATGAGACAAAGATAGAGAAAGACTAGACAACATGTGTAAAGTGTTACGTAAGCCACGACTTACTCACACTATCATATATACCAATGTTCAATGTAGAATGTGGGAGCAAAACTCTCAACCACTCTATGTGAACAGAAATAGATGGATGACTGAATGTACAAATGTAACAATCATATTTAGATGTATGGACATGAATCTGAATATACATGAGATGTGTGACCTGATAGGTTGTAGAAGAGTGTATATGAGTGACCAAAAAGAGGAAACATCAGATGTAAACCTTATGTTAACCACTATCCAATGTCTTTGAAGTAACCCGAAATCTTCATGTAGAAGACATCCTTCAAATACTCCATGTAGATGGCCGATCCTCACCACCAAGCTGCTAATGACCAAGTCCTCTGCATGAGCAAGAGTGTGAGCACACTCTTCTCCTCCAAGAAGAACTCCATAGCCGCTCCTCAACATGCTTCAAGTTAGCACCATGGCTGCCCCATGTGCTAGAAGAAACACCACCTCTATTGAGGTCCAAGCACAAGGCTTGTGTTGAACACTAGGTGAAGGATACAATAACAATAAGCCAAACTCTTTATATAGTTTTAGATTACCCTCTAAAAGCTCCTTCAAAAGCAAATAAAACATCTTGTAATATGACCGCTAATGATCTGTGATATGGAAAAAACTCACGAAAAAAATCGTCCGCTAAATCCGTCATCCGTGGCTTTGCTTTCTTTTGAAAAACATGACAAAAGGTCTTTTTCATGCTGTTACGGCTTACAAGAATCGAACCCAGACCACGTAGATAGTACTAAACCCGTCTATCCACACACCCAACGCTATTGCATGTAGGATATACTATAAAATTTTGTACACATCCTAATCCCTGAGCAACTTGATCAATTTCGATTATGGGCAATGTACAATATGATATTGTATTCCAACAAAAATGTTAGCATGTGTCCTAACAATTGATTTAGATCTCGAGTTAAATGATCTAAAGATAATTCAATTGAAAATGTGAAAGGCTTCCACCTTTCATCTCCTCTTAATCTTGTAAGGATCTATCTTACCAAGTCGTATTCTTCAATGTCTTCATCAACTCCACCTAAGCAATCTACAATATCTTTCATCTTTGTTACATAATGAGAAATTGATTGTGAAGCTTTCTTTTTGAAGGTTGTAAATTCTACCCATAATGAAGCCTTCCTAGACCTTGTATTTTGGAAATGTTCCTCCAAAGCATTACATATATCACTTGCACTCTCTAGTTCTCTGACATGTGGAAAGAGATAGTCATTGATAGCCATGTAGATAATGCTCCTTGCTTGAGCATCTTTCCTCACCCAATTATTCAAATTTGCAAGTTCTTCCCTAGTTGGAAGACTACGATATTTAAACTCTAGATTTTCTTCTTCTTTTATGATGTATCCCATCAAATATCTCCCATAAGATGATCTTCCATTCTCATAGACCATGCTGATAGTTTTCTCTATCAAGCTTCTCTATTTGGATGCTTTCTTTCATCCTTCTCTTGCCTATGTTAAAAAATAAGTCTTCAATAGTTAGAGACTATACCTTTCGAGTTAATTCTTAGCTTCTTCTAGATATTTTGAATGTCCTTGTATCATTCCAAAGTTCTTTTGTAAAACTTAAGTCTTTGAATCCTTTCTTTAGCTCCAATTTGAAAATCTGCACTAGTTGGGACTTTTCTCTTGAGTCTCTTGACTTGATCTACATCTGTAGCTTTGATACCATTGATGGAGACCTTCAAATTCTCCAGTGTCAAGTCTACCTTGAATTAAGAACACATCTATGTCAAGTATAGACTAGAATTTATATCAATACTTCAGACTTTCCAAGTTTAAAGATGAAATATACTTCCTTCTTCAATTCTTAATTTCAATTCTTAATTTCAATTCTTCTTCAAGTAGTCTGCTTCAAGTTTCAACTTCATTACCTACAAATTACATGGATTTCAATGCTTCAAATTATATAAGAATCTTTGTATGATCCTTGTGCAACCTTGAAGTAAAATAGAATCTTGATTAGGATCATTGAAACTGTGAGTAATTCCTAAGATCAAAAGTATGTTTAAAACTGAAGTTTAGAAATGGCGATTTTGATATAGGTGATTTCTAACAAATATTTCTCTCAAATTACAACCTATTTTACAAAATGCTTTTGGAAGTATCTTCCTTATCTCTCAATTACATTTCTAATGCTTAAACACAAGAAATTTACTTTTGTCAATGAGATTTGAGCAAAACATAACTAACGAGGTGCACCATTTGAGTCTTCACTTCAGAAGTTTGATATGTGAATGTTCCTATGAAACATACACACACTATGAAAGGAATTAGGAAATGAAAATTTAAACATAGCTTGGTTTACTATTGAATTAGATCTATATACAAGGATTTTTGATCCACATGATCATCTTAAGAGAAATGTGAATTAGACTAAGCTCTAGTTCTACGAATTTCCACTCGACACATCTACCTCATGTATGATAATTATGAATTCACTACTTTTCAAAAGTCATTATTGACTTATATATCCATGAATTTGTAAGTGGATCATGAATAATACATTGTTTTTCACTTGTTTTATTAATTACCTTACTTATCCCTAACTATAATTCACTAATTAGGATCCTCTAAAGTGAATATATGCACAATCATGTCTCATGCTTTTTATCTATTGCTCTCTTCATCCTTATTGGTCTTTATCTATATCAAACGTCTCTTTATCTTTGTCCATATTCTTTCTTGACTTCATAAACACAAAATTTGTGGCTGGTTTTCTCCAACAACTCCCCCTCAATCACTAATTGTGATTATGCTCTTCTTCTTTATTCCTGCCATCTCTTTGAATCTTTGTGGCTTAGGTTCATCTAGACTCTTGGTTAACATATTTGCTATCTGTTCTTTTGTTGGAGTGTACATGACTTCAACTTCTTTATCAAGCTGCTTTTTCCTCAAAAAATGATATCCAATTTCAATATGTTTGGTCTGGGCATTAAAAATAGGATTATCTACCAAGTAAATTGAACTCATGTTGTCACCATTTATAATTCGAGTTCCCTAATCAACTCCAAGACTCTTCATCAAATTCTTCATCCATACTATTTCTTTTGTTGCTTCTACCATTCCTTGATACTTTTTTTATATGGATGACAAAGCAACTGTATGTTTCTTGTTTGAACACCACGATACTAGCTCATCTCCAATGTAGCATAAGTGTCCATGAGTAGATCTTCTGTCATCTCTACTACCTGCCCAATCTGCATCACTAAACACTTTTATTCTAGTGTCAAAAGTGAAACTATAGTAAAATGTTCATTAGAGGTTCCATTTATATATCTTAGGACTCTTTGTGCTATAATCCAATGAGTCTTCTTTGGACAATGCATGAATTGTGATAGTACACCAAGTGCATATGAAAGATCTGGTCTTGTCAAGGTACCATATATCAACCTACCTAACAAACTTTGTGACATCTTCATATCTTTGAATTCTTGACCTCAATACCTTCTTAAATTATGATTTACCTCCAACGGGGTTGTTGAAGTCCACAATTTTCCATGTTGAACTATAATAAAAGATTTTTCAAATACCTTTCTGTGTAACATACACTCCATGTTGAGTGTAAATGATTTCTATGCCTAGGAAATAGGATAAATTTCCCAAGCCACTTACCTTGAATTCCTTCTCCATTTGCTTCTTGATCTTTTGGATTCCTTTAGTATGTGTATGTGTAAGTATAATATCACCAACATAGATACAAGTGTATATGTACCCATCTTCACTTGGTTTCACTAAATGATAAAAATATCTTTTGAGCTTGCATACACAATCTGGTCCATTTGGATCTTTTAAACCCTCTAGTTGCTCCATGTATACTATTGGAGGAGATGGTGGACACCTTCCAGAGATTAGATGGTGTTGCAAATTCTTGCTTCACACCAACCAAAACTGAGTTGAGGAGTGCAAATTAGAACTCTTGATCTTTCAAGGAAGCACAAATAATCACCCAAGTACTTTGGAAGATGATCCTCAAATCATTGGATCAAAATAGATAAGTTGTAGTTTCATTATGAGCCAAAAATAGCTATTTTGATCACTATACAGGTTCAGAGAAATGAACAGTTCTCTTTCTCTCCTAAAAATTGAACAAAATCCTTTTGGGAATATCTAATTAACTTGGGTAGCTAACTTTTTCAAGTTGTCTTAGAGAATGATGCTTAGCAAAACTGAGATGCATCCCGACATTTTAGGGAGTTAACAATATGCAGACCAGAGAGCAATGTTTTGAACATATCCCAAGAATGGCTGAGCCAATTGAAATGAAACTTTGTAACAAGAAACTAAATGGTATACTGAATCTATACCAACTTAAATCACAACAAATCTTCAAGTACACATTGAGAAATGGATAAGAGAAGTTCATTGTTCTGAGTGATACATGACAGAGTAGAAGTGATGGGATATGATAAAACTATATGTATTAATACACATAAATTACATTGACATTGGCAACGAATGATTGCAAAATGTGAGGGAAATGGTAGAGCTATAGTGTGAGCTCAATGTCCACTATAAGTCCCTCTGAGTACTCTCCAAATCAGGCTCTCTCCAACTTCTCATTCATGTGGGTAGATAGCCGTCTTTTATAGCCTTTTGTTGGAGCCATCGTTCAACTTTGAATTTGATTCTTTACCTAAATGTGTTCAAAAGTTTTAGGACTTGATTTTCCATAAATCCTCATCAAATAATTTGTGGAAAGATTCTCCTCTATATTCAACTTCAGTTGATGATATTGCCACAGGTGGATGTTTCTTTAATGACCATGAAATCAACTTAGATCCTGCAAAAGATAAGTAGCCAGAGGTGCTCTTCCTATCATCTTTTGAGCCAGCCTAATTTGCATCAGAGTATAACTTGATATCCAAGTCAGATGTGAATGGATAAAATAACCCTTCATTTATGGTACGCTTCAAGTACTTTAAGATCCTTTTGGTAGCTTCCATGTGAGGTTTTCTTGGTGTATGCATGAATTGATTCAATGTACTTACTCCATAACATATATCCACTCTTGTTAGGGTTGCATAGTTGAGTCCCAACAAGCCTTTGATAACCTGTAATGTCTTCAAGCAGCTCTCTTTCATGAGCACTAAGTTTGTGATTCAATTCCATGGGTGTACCTACAATTTTTCATTTTCCATTTTGAACTTAAGTAGTATGTCATGGATATAATTTCTTTGAGTAATGAAAACACCAGAATCTATATAAACAATCTCTAAACCAAGAAAATATGTAAGAAATCCAAGACCATTGATCTTGAGCTCCTCCTTCATCTGAGTTTTAATCTTCTTGATGCCATTGGCATCATTTCCTATAATGATAATGTCATTCACATAAACACATAGATAAATAAGCTCTGAATTAGTCTTCTTAATGAACAATGAAGAATCTGCCTTGCTTGCAACAAAACCCTTGGTTCTGCAAGTATGTGAACAACCTATGGTTCCAAGCTCTAGGAGCTTGCTTTAAACCATACAGTGCCTTCCTTAATTTACATACATAATCAGGTTTGTATTTTCCTTCATATCCTATTGGTTAAGCCATGTAGACCTCTTCAGAGATCCACCCATTAAGGAATGCTTTTTTAACATCTAATTGGTACAAGTTCAAATTCTTTGAAGCAGCAGTACTTACTAAAACTCTGATAGTTGGCATCTTGGCTACAGGTGAGAATGTCTCCTCATAATCCACTCCATGGGTTTGAGCAAATCCCTTTGCTACTAGCCTTGCTTTATACCTATTTATTGTGCCATGTGAATTTTTTTTCACTTTGTAAATCCACATGGATCCTATTACCTTCATGAATGTTTTTTTTGGAAACCAAATCCCAAGTACTATTCTCTTGATGTGCTTCAATTTCTTCTTGCATAGCTTCTCTCCTTTCTTCTCTCTTTTTGGCTTATTCAAATGAAGATGGTTTCTCTGACATAAAGTCTTTAGCTATGTATATATAATGCTTGGTGACTAGTGATGTGTTATGGCCATACCTTATAGGTTTCTTGCTTTCCCTTTGAGATCTTCTAAGTGCTTGATTGGATGACTTTGGAATGTCTTCCAAGTTTTTGAACTTTGCTTTGCCCTTGGACTTCCAAGTTTTGAGTTCTTCAAAATCAATTTGTTCTTCATCTTCTGAGTTGATATCCTCTGATGTGTGTGGTTCTTCCTTGGTCAGATTTGGAAAATCACTCTCCAAATCATAGGGTAGCTTTATTTTCCTACAATCATCCTCAAACCAAGAGTTATTTTCATCAAATGCTACATTCCTACTAACTGTAAATCCTTTGTTAGTGGGATTATATAATCTATATCCTTTCTGATTCTAATCATAGCCAATGAATATGCATCTTTCAGCTTTTGGATCAAGCTTTCCCCTGATCTATGAGGGTATGTGTGCATAAGAAATGCACCCAAAGATCTAAAAATGATCTAAAGAAGGTCTCTTGCAATTCCATGCCTCATAAGGTGTCATCCCATCTAGAGACTTGGATGGAAACCTATTGATTAGGTAAGTGACTGTGGAAAGAGCCTCTGACCATAGATAATTAGGGAGTTTTTTCTCATTCAACATTGATCTTGTAGCCTCAACTATTAATCTATTTCTTCTCTCTACAACTCCATTCTGTTCAGAAGTGTACCTTCTAGTATCTATATTTATGCCTCTATCCTATAAGAAGGAGTCAAAATCATGTGAGAAATACTCACCACCTCCATTAGATCTAAGCCTCTTCAAGATTCTACCTGTTTGATTCTCAACCAATGCCAAATACTTCTTGAAACAAGTGAAGACTTCATCTTTCTGCTTCATAAAATAAAGCATTGTCCACCTACTATAGTCATCTATGAATGAAACATAATACATTGACCCTAAACTTGAACATCTGTGTGTACAAGCTCCAAGTAGTCTTCATACATGTATCCTATTTTGTTGAATGGTTGCTTATGTGACTTGCCAAACACGTATGATCCACATTTGTAAATCATGTTTTGCTTGGATACATTTGGGATGCCAAGCACACTCTAATCCTTGCATATTTGCTTCAATGTCCTTTCACTTATATGTCCTAGTCTCTTATGCCATATCTCCAATTCAGATAGGGTTTGGTCCTTATAATTGAAGAGAGAAATATTTCTTGTATCTTCAACTTCAAAGGTAAAAAGTCTACTAGATTTCTCACCTTTTGCAATCCTTTTAAAGCCTTATTGAGGGTCCTGCAATATGCTCCATGTCTTGTGAATCTAACCTATAAACCCTTCTCAACAATCTGTCCAACACTAATTAGATTCTTGGTTATTGTTGGCACATACAATACCCTACTTAAAAGATTCATGTTACCATCAGATTCTTTAATATTTCCAATCTTCTTTACTAAGTGCCTAGTGTCATCACTTGTCTGAACTTCATGTTTTCCTTTGGGTTCTTCGAGGTCAGACAATAGTGCTACATTGCCTGCTACATGATTTGAGCAACTAGAATCAATATAGAATAGGTACTCATCATCTTTACCTTGGTTGGCTATCATATTCATGAGTAATAGGGAGTCCTCTTGATCATCTGTATAGTTGTTGTAGTCTCTCCTTCCTCTGAAGCCTTCTTGATAGTTGTTGTTGTAGCCTTGGTTGTAATTATGATGTTCGTTGTTTCCTCCATTATTGAACCTGCCTCTTGATTGTCCATAGCTTCCTCTATAGAAGCCTCTTCCTCTCTGATTCTTTGCATTCTTGAAGCACTCATCTGTGGTATGATTGTTCAAGCCACAAATGTTGCAAGGTGAAGAATCGACTGGTTTCCCCCTGCCTTGCTTTCCTATGCCCCCTCCTCTAGTGCCTCCTCCTCCACTTGTGAAATTCACTTGAGAGGTACTTGCATCTTCTTCATTCTTTTTACCTTTGCCTTTATCTTTACTCTTATTTTTATCTCTATAAAGGGCAGAAGATTGATTACCTCTAGAAGTGTCTCCATTCTTGTTGAGGTTTGTCTCATGTGTGAAGAGTTGCCCCATCAATGTATTGATGTCAGGTACTACATGTCCATATATAAGTCCATTGCTGTGGTAAAAGAATCTCATTTGTCATCAGCCTTGATGCCATTTATGATCTACCTTACCATCTGCTCCTCTTCTATTTCTTCTGCAATACTCCCAAGTTGATCAACTACATCCTTCATCTTGGTCACATAGTCAACTACACTTTTCTTTGGCTGGTTCTTCAATGTTGTGAACTCCATCCAAAGCTGATTCTTTCTTGCCCTTATATTTGATGAGAAGTATGAAGATAGTACTACTCGCCTCTTGGGAAGTCTTAAAATTCCTAATATGAGGTAATAAAAAATCAGATATTGCATTGAGTATGTAAGACTTGGCTAGAGAATCCTTCGCACACCATGAAGCTAGTCTCTCTTGTTCCTCTCTTGTAGGTTGGTTTTTTCTTTTAAAGGTTGGCATTTCTTCATCTCTAGATATGTATCCATACAAGCTTCTTCTTTGGAGGTAAGCCTTCATCCTTAGGGACCAAGCTAGATAATTGCCCTTGTCCAATTTTTCAATGAATGATGGAAATCCATCTCCTATTTTACCTTGACATTGCTCTGATACCACTGTTGGTGGAGATGGTGGACACCTTCCAGAGATGAGATGGTGCTACAAATTCCTGCTTCACACTAGCCAAAACTGAGTTGAGGACTGCAAATTAGACCTCTTGAGCTTTCCAAGAAGCATAAAAAATCACCTGAGTATGTTGGAAGATGATCCTCAAATCATTGGATCAAAATAGATAAGTTGGAGTTTCATTGTGAGCCAAAAACTTGCTATTTTGGTCACTACACCTTTTCAGAGAAATGAATAGTTTTGTTTCTCTACTAACAATTGAACAAAATCCTTTTGAGAATATCTAATTAACATGGGTAGCTAACTTTTGCAAGTTATTTCACTTGAAATGATAAACTATGCTTAGAGAATAATGCTTAGCAAAACTAAGATGCATCCCGACATTTTAGGGAGTTAATAGTATGCAGACTAGAGAGTAATGTTTTGAACATATCTCAAGAATGGCTGAGCAAATTGAAACGAAACTTTGTAACAAGACGATAGATGGTATAATGAATCTATACCAACTTAAATCACAGAAAATGATCAAGTAGACACTGAGAAATGGATCAGTGAAGTTAACTATTTTGAGTGATACATGACAGAGTAGAAGAGATGGGATATGATAAAACTATATGTATTAATGCACATAAATTACATTGACATTGACAATGAATGATTGCCCAATGTGAGGGAAATGGTAGAGCTATAGTGTGAGCTCAATGTCCACTGTAAAGCCCTCTGAGTATCTCTTCTAATCAAACTCTCTCCAGCTGCTCATTCACACGACTAGATAGCCCTCTTTTATAGCCTTTTGTTGGAGCCAAGATTCAAGTTTGAATTTGAATCTTTACCTAAATGTGGTCCAAAGTTTTAGGACTTGATTTGCCATAAATCCTCACCAAATAATTCATGGAAAGATTCTCCTAAGAACTCATAATTGAAGTGATTCCACTTGTGCACTTTTACAAGGAGTAAAAATCAATCTTTTACAAGAGATCATTCATGTGCCAATACATGAATGAACATATGAACTTTAGGATAAGTGATCAAGCATTTATGCTTGGAGTAATTGCATCAATAGATACTTCATCTACAATATATCCATTTAGAAAATCATTTTTAACATCCATTTGTGATAGGTTCCATCCTTTGCAAGTTGCAATAGGTATCAATGTTCTAATGATAGACATTTTGGACATTGGACTATAAGTTTCATCATAGTTCACACCTTGTGTTTGAGCATATTCTTTGACCACTAGTCTAGCCTTATCTCCAGAAACCTTTCCATATGCAAATCTTTTTGTTTTATATACCCATCTACATCCAATTACCTCTTGATTCCTTGGTTTGGATACCAAGTCCCATGTATCATTCTGAAGTAAAGCATGATGCTCTTCCTTCATTGCTTTTTAGTAATTCTCTTTAAGTGTCATAGCTATACCTTATAGGTTGCTTTCTTTCTTTTCATGACCTTCTTATCTTTTCACTCCTTGAAGTCTGTATGTCTTGACCTTGAATATTGGGTAGACCAAGCACTTATCCATTCTTTGCCATGCCTTTTATACCTCTTGCATTGAAATGAACTAATCTTTTATGCCATATTGCCAACTCAGCCATCTTTTGACTTCCATAAGTGAACAAGGCATCTCCTACATTACCTTGTACCTTGAGGGCAAAAATTCTTCCTTCTTTTTGACATGCAACAATAATATTATATCCTTGATTTGGATATTCAACATAAACCCCATCATTAGTGAATCTGACTTCATACCCTTTCTCAACAATTCGTCCTACACAAATTAATTTCTTTGGAATTGTAGGAACATAGAGTACCTTACTCAGAAGTGTAGTTCCATTCTTTGTCTTTATTGATCCAATGTCTTCCACTCTGTGTTTGGTGTTATCTCGTGTTTGAAGTGTATGTCCATTTACCTTTTCCTCCATGTTAGTCATCAAGGCAATATTGCCAATTAGGTGATTGCTACACCCTGAGTCAATGTAGAATACTATTTGATCTTCATTTGTTGCTTCATGTGTAGAATTCATGATTAGACTTGAATCCTCCTTTTGATATGATGCATAGTTGTAGTAGATGTTGTTGTAACATTGGTTTTGGATGTTTCTTCCACCTCCTCTACCATATGTATTGCTACCACCTCTACCTCTAAAATTACCTCTTTGGTTTCTTCCTCCTCTAGCTCTTTGTTTAAAGTTTTGATTGTAATTGCCATTATTCTGATTATTGTGCCAATATTCATTTTCCAAATGATTTGTTTTACCACAAATCTAACAAGCTCCACCATTTTCGTTATTCTTTTCACCTCTTCCTCTACCTATAAGTTAGCTTGATTTGAGGTGCCTTCTTCTTCATTTGATTGTTGCTTATCCCTTCTTTCTCTATAGCTATGCAATGCCTGAAAAAGAAGCCACAGTCATGCAAGTAAATGTGGTGGAAGTTGTTTGTCATGGAATGGAGATGAGCACGTAGTGATAAAAGAAGTTAGAGAAAAACCAAATATCTGAATCTAAATAAACCATTGCATGTAGAATGCTTAAAAAAAACCCAAGATCTACTGCTCATTTGCTTGGTTTGGATGTGTATAGCTATAGATATGAGTGCTCAAGGCTATGAAGAAAGTCAACCTTTACACTTGGCATCGGATTTATACATAAAGTTGATGCCACGTATACAAGTTTGACTTTTTCCATAACTTTGACCACTCATATCTGTAACTACATGTATCCAAATCAAGCGAGTAGTTGATCTTGGGGTTTTAATAACTCATTTCTATAACTACGAGTATCCAAACCAAGCAAGTGAGTAGTCGATCTAAATTATCATGCCACATTATGTTCCCAAAAAGGATTAATAACTAAAACATTCCCGATGGCATTTCTTTGTAGGGGTCAAAATCCTCATTTAAAGACTCAAATATGCTCATATTCTTATATCTTGCAATACAACAATAATTTGCCAAATATGAATATACCATTTGATGTAGAATCCTTAAAAACCCCAAGATTTACTACTCACTTGCTTGATTTGGATACGTGTAGTTATAGATATGAGTGGTCAAAGTTATGGAAAAAAGTCAAACTTTATACTTGGCATCAACTTTATGCATCAAGTCGATGCCAAGTATAAAGTTATGCATAAAATTCATGTCAAGTATAAAGTTTGAATTTTCCCTAACTTTGAACACTCATATCTATAACTACACGTATCCAAATCAAGCAAGTGAGTAGTCGATCTTGGGGTTTTTAATTCTGCATCAAATGGTATATTCATAATTGAAAAATTATTCTTGTATTGCAAGATATGAGAATATGAGCATATTTGAGTCTCTAAATGAGGATTTTGACCCCTACAAAGAAATACAATTGGGAATGTTTTAGTTATTAATCCCTTTTGGGAACATAATGCGGCATGATAACTCAGATTATGAATAGACAAAAGAAGAAAATTAATAAAAGAACAAGCATATAGACCAAATTTCACCGAAATGTGGGGAAATGAATATTTTGGAGATGAATTTTGGGTGCATTTTCCAACTAATATTCCTAGAACAAGGATTATGAAAGCTTTATTCATCCACTAGAAAGGAATATTATGTAGGCCCAAGGATGACAAAACAGGCTCAAATGGTATGCATTCAGAGGTAATCATAACTTACAAATGGTATGTGATACCAAACAAACAGGCTCAAAAAAGAAAAAGAATATTCAGAGTATATCAACTCTTAAAATGGATGATGTAGATATTCTTGTTTATGAGGAAAGGGACCATCAATATGATAAAGCAAAGTTCCACATCTCTGTGAGATAGCTAATCATAGGCAAATAAGAAGATTTATGCATGATCCTGTAGAATTTGGTATGTACTTGGATGAGGATAGAGCTCTTGTTGATATAGAAGAAGAAGAAGAAGAAGGAGAAGAAGAAGAAGAAGAGAGCTTGCAATAGTCTCAGATGGAATCAAATGCATCTAATGAGGGGGGTGTAAACATAGATCAAGAAAGTTGAGTTGATTTGAAAATCTATGATAATTTTGGTGCTTATACAAATGCTCCAAAGTATTTTACGTAATGAAACCATGTTCTATTGCATTTTTGAATGACTATCTGATATCCTCCATCGAACACACCTTCAATTTTTATTTTCTATACATGATTTTTTATCACTTTTATATTTCTCATATAGATTTTGGAGATGTCAATGTTAAATAGATCAAAATTTTGGGCATTGCCTAGGTGTCAAGCACTGGTAGTTGGTTAAGTGCATCTTGCGCTACTTGAGTGGTACTCGGATACTTAGATTGTTTTATCCTAAGGGGGATCATTGCTGCCATATTTACATGCTTTTTTTGACTTTGACTAGGCTAGTTGCTATGACATTCATGTGCCCACGAGCGGTTTTTGCTTCATTCTTGGTAGCTCATGCATATCTTGGTTGAGTAAGAAACAACCTCTGTGGCCACTTCTAGTTGTGAGGCTGAGTATAGGGCAGCTTTCATAGTGACTGTTGAGTGTGTGGCTCACACACCCTATGGCTGATTTGGGTGTTGGTTAGTCTTCTGCCACTACCATCGTCACTAATAGTCAGAGCGCATTCATAGTTGCAAGGAACCCTGTGTTCCATGCTTGCACTAAGCACATTGAGGTGCACTATCATTATGTCAGGGAGAGCTTCTCTATTGGAGAGATCAATTTGGCATATGTGCCCACACAAGAGAACATTGGAAACCTTTTCATAAAGGCTCTGCCTAGGGAGAACTTTGAAGCTTTCCACAAAGCTTTGGGCGTACTTCATTTTGTGGATTGATTCCACATAGCTTGGCACTTCCTTATACATGAGTGCTAGCTCTTGTTTCACCACATCACTCCCAGGGTTGATTTGTTGATATATTTAGGTAGTGATGTGTGTGAACACACTAGGAACACCGAGGCATTTTTTTCCCTCTTTAAGAGGTGTTTTTCCCGTAGCTTGTATATATGCCTATAAACCTAATGGGTCACTTATCTTTGTACATTCTCTTGGTAATACATTCAGTATTGTGTGTTTTGCACCAAGATTCTTTTTCTTCCTTGTGTTGTTGACGTGCTTCCAAAGACCTCAAACTCCAACACTAAGATAATATAAAGCTAGTGTCAACCACACATCTATCACGAGGAAGGAGATAAGGAAGAGAG
Source organism: Ceratopteris richardii (assembly GCA_020310875.1). Classification (NCBI taxonomy): domain Eukaryota; kingdom Viridiplantae; phylum Streptophyta; class Polypodiopsida; order Polypodiales; family Pteridaceae; genus Ceratopteris; species Ceratopteris richardii. The sequence goes on from CM035406.1 coordinate 135,965,977, forward strand.
CTCACACACACACACTCACTCTCAAGGAGAAGCACAAATACAGATTGAGGCAAGGAAGAATAATCTTCTTCTTCTTCTTCTTCTATTACATAAAAAGGAATGTACAAGAATGACCTAAAAACAAGAATACAACAAGTGCAATATATAAAGATCAGTACATAAGGAAAAACATAATGTCTACGAATGCGTGAGCTGGAAAGGAACAAATGTGCCATCACTCTCGGTAGATAAATCTAATAAAGCTCAATGAAGTATCCCTGACATATACCGGTGTGACCACTATACATGTCAGAGAATCGAAAAACTAGTACGTGTGATCTTGGATCATCACATGTTGAGCTTGATATCTGAATACTCCCCCTCAAGCTCAATGCCATATCCTGTAATCTAAGAATCTCCCGAAACTTCTTCAACTCCTCAGCTCCAAGTGCTTTGGTGAAAATAACAGCAACCTGCTCATCTGTTCTCACATAAACAAGATCAATATCACCTGCTAATAGTTTCTCTCTCATGAAGTGATAATGTACCTCGATATGCTTTGTTCTAGCATGGAAAATAGGGTTCCATGCTAATTGTATGCTGCTAAGAGTATCACAATAAATGGTGATAGGCTTTTGCTCTTCCACACTTAAATATGCAAGTAGCATCTCTAGCCATGATGCCTCACATGCTACCATTGCAGCACCTCTATACTCAGCCTCTGTACTCGACAAAGCAACAGTGGGTCGCTTCTTACTGCTCCATGTAATAGCTGCACTCCCAAGTGAGAATAGAAAACCACTAGTAGATCTTCTATCTAGAATGCTACCAGCCCAATCGGCATCTGTGTATCCATAAACCTACAAATCTACACCAGCCTCATAAAACAATGCATAATCCAAAGTAGCACTCCCATAACGTAGAGTGCGCCTCAGAGCATCCAAATGTGGCTTCTTGGTAACCTACATAAAAACTTTCAAGTCTAACAGTATAACTTAGATCAGGCCTTGTAATTGTGAGATATATAAGACTTCCCACAATTTTCTTGTACATAGTAGCATTTTCCAATGCTCCACTTGATGTAGTGTCCAACTTCAAATTCTGATCTAATGGCATAGAAATTGTCTTACAATCAACCATACCATACTTTTGCAACATATTCAAGGCATATTGCCTTTGCAACATCCATATACCTGTTTTTGTATGTATAAACTCGATGCCCAAGAAGTAGCACAGCACACCAAGATCTTTCATGTCAAATTCCTGCATAAGAAGTTTCTTTACCTCTTTGATGCTTCCTTCATTATCACCACCTACAATCAGGTCATCAACATAAATAGCCACAATAGTGATGCCTATTGGAGAAATACAATCATCAATGGATGATTACATGAAGCTTAGGAATGAAGAAGTGAAGAAAAGATTCAAGCTCAAATGTGTGAAGTCAACTGAAGAATCAGAGACAAATGTTTTGTACATTTATGTATAATAGTTTTGGAAAACACTTAAAAGAAAATTACTTGATGGAGTGACGAGTTTATATCCACATTTATATATAAGCTCATGTATAGTCATGTTATAGTAGAGAGAAGAAGAATAGATGAGAAGTAATCAATAGATTTTCAGATTATTCAAGAGAGATGTGTAGAGAGTTTTCTCGTGAGTTAGCGACTGATCTTTCCTAGAATTCTCTCAGCCTGATCATGTGGATCAAGAAATATTTTGTACACATATAATTCAGAAGCTAATCAAGCTATGATCAAAGTTTAATGATTTAATTCTCTTCAGGTTGTGTGTATGACAAGTAGGAACATTTATATGTAGAAGTCTGCAAGTGAAGTTCTCAGAATCACGCATTTTCCTGTTCAAAGATTTGCTTGGATCTCAATGCTCAGTGTAAAGTTTTTTATGTTTGAGCATTCAAAATCTAAGTTATAAGGTAAGGAAGCTTTATCCAAAAGCATTTAGCAAAACGGGTCAGGTTCTGAGAGAAATCAACTTAAGAAGTTGACTATGTCAAAGTCGTCATTTTTGGAAAGTAGTTTCTGACACAGGTTTGATCTAAGTGATCAAATTAGAAACCTAATAGTTCTTTTGAAGAACTAGTGATCAATATGATTGCGCAAAGGCTGAAACTGACTTGGTTTTTTTGTGGGCCCCACCTTACATGCTTGAAATGGAGGTCGAGATCGCTCCAAAACTTTGATCTAAAAAAAGGAGTGACCCTAAAGGGCTAACACTCGAAAATATTTTGAGGTCTTCTACCTTCACACTAATTTTCGTAGCAAATGGAGGTCGTTTGTGAATCACAATTTCTCCATGCCTTGCTGCATAGTCTTCACCATCACGTTCTCCACGACCTCTCTATAGCCATGCTGGCTCTGATACCATGTCACGAGGAAGGAGATAAGGAAGAGAGCTCACACACACACTCTCACTCTCAAGGAGAAACACACACACAGATTGAGGCAAGGAAGAATAATCTTCTTCTTCTTCTTCTATTACATAAAAAGGAATGTACAAGAATGACCTAAAAACAAGAATACAACAAGTGCAATATATAAAGATCAGTACATAAGGAAAAATCTAATGTCTGCGAATGAGTGAGCTAGCAAGGAACAAATGTGCCATCACTCTCGGTAGATAAATCTAATAAAGCCCAATGAAGTATCCCTGACATATACCAGTGTGACCACTATACATGTCAGAGAACCGAAAATTGGTACCTGTCATCCTGGATCATCACATGTTGAGCTTGATATCTCAACAACATCCACGTCTTGGTCCAAGCAATTAGGTAACCATCCCTCTAGTGAAAGTCAAGAAGCAAGTGAGTCAGATAGTTCTTATAGCATGGAGAGACCTACTCGTAGTAATAGGGCAACTTACATAGAGATGCTAGAAGGGTGCTATAAGACACAATTAGAATACACCCAAAACAACCAATTAGGTGCTTACATCTATGAGGATGGTTTGAGAAGATCTCGGGTGCATTTAAGAAGCCCAAAACAAACCTTAGATCATCTAGTAGTTAAATTTGAGAATAGTTCCTACATAGATAAGCAATAATCACCCCGATAGAGCCGAAAACTTTGGGAATGTTCTCTATTAGGCCGCTGCTATTCATTAGTTTAAATGCATATTTTCTTTTTATTCTGATGAACAATCATTGACCAAAAAGGTAGGATTGTGGAAATGTAAATTTTTGGTAAACCATTGATATGATGATGAACAAAGGCAATAGCAAAAAGAGAGTAGTGGTTGTATGCTCGTGGAATCTCTTCTATTAGTGGTTCTTTGGGCATGAGTTCTATTCATTTCAGTTATGGTATTGCTTGTCAGATTTTTGTTCAATCTATTTGTGAAGTTGATGATTAAATTATCTGGTAAACTAACTGTGCAAAAAATATTTTTTTTGTGTAATCCGATGAAGATTTAGTCTTTGGTGTATTCTCAAAATTATCTATGTGTGATAAAAGTGAAGATTAAGTATTTTGTGATCAAAGTTTGGTCTAATTCTGATAACAATATGGAATTTCTATCTATTAATAGTTTTTCAGTCTCAAAGTTAGCCTAGAGAGGAGAAATACAGAGACTCAAATTTTATCTTGAGTCATCCCAACCAAGAACCCTACTTTACCTATATCCTTCATTAGTCAGGAAGGGTACGATTAACACTGGTAATCCTCTTGGGGAGTGGTTTTCTATAGACTACATGCTCGTATTGAGATCTGATGAAAAATATCCTATGTACAAGAGTGACAAGCAACAAGTCCAAGTAAATAGTGCATTAGGTGCACCATGGGAATGAATTGAAGACCTAACGACATGAGAAGAGAAAGTTGCAAACATTGGCAAGATATAGGCAAGGAATTGTTAGAACAAAAGAATTTCCTTGATTCTAGTCTACAAACAATACCAAAGGATAATTTTTTGGTGAAATGTGATAGTAATCCGGTGTTCGCTAAGAGTCTCTCTAATCTAGACTAGTAATTGACAAGGATAAAAAACAAGAAAATCAAGTTGTTTGGGTAGAAATACGAAGGGACCTGTTGGGGGATTCTTAGACAAGAAGGAGTTTGAGGGTTTGTAGGAGAAAAGGAAAAGACCAGAAGAGAAAATACACCTTGGAAGCTTCTGCCGATTGATTACAGTAAGACAATTACAATGTTTGGAGCACAATACTAGCCAATACTTCTGTGCACAAACACACAGAGTGCTCAATTACAAAATACCAAATATCCCAAAGTCTTCTTGCCGTCGGCCTCCTCTGCACCAGACCTCCACCAGACCTCCACCTGCTTCAAGCTTATCCTTGTGCACACCTTGCACCAAGCTTCCACAAAGGGGAGGAGTGAATACCTTCTGTCGGCACGCGCACACTGCAATGAGACCTTGAGATCCTTGGGGGAGTATAGCTTAGCACTCTCTGCACAATCCCTTAGTCACTTTCTATGCACTCCTGCAACTCCACTTCTCTGTGTCGCACATTGGTGACCCTTGCACTTCTCTTTCTTGCTCCCCTTAGACTATGCCTCCCCTTGCTTACTCTAAGATTTTGGTCCAAGAATAGACCTTGCCTTGATTTGAGTGTGTCGATCATGTACGCTCCTAACTGCAATAGTATCTTGGTGCTCACTTTGATGTCCCAAGATTGTCTTCACAAGTAGCAGCCAACGGCTCACTGTTTTGTCCTGTAGTGACTTTAGACTAAAACCCAAAAATTTTAATGGGGGGGCCATATTTTCACCTGTGCGTACGCTGCCGCTTCACATACCTTCACATTTTCCTTTTAAGTCTTCACTTTTGCACATAAGGGGGGGGTTCACCTGAACCTTCCAAAACACTTTAAAACACACTTTGAACCTTAGGGAAATTAGAGAAAATACCTCTGCAACCTGCAACCCACTTTCTCCAATTTACCCTTTGTGGACAATTAATTGTGCACTACCTGTGCACTTTGACACCTGCACCTTAGCACTTTGACTTTGCACCTGTTGACTTTGACCTTGACCTTGTTGACTTTGACTAGTTGAATTTGACCTTTTGACTTTGATTGTAGTTGACTTTGACCAACATGACTTTTATGGGCTCAATAGTTGCCCACCACCTAATGTACTCTCCGTCCCGGAGAGCTATAGCCAAAACTCTGAGCATATAGGACACCATGATAATGGAGCTGCAAAACTAGAAGAGGACATCTGAGCAACAACCAATTCTGCCAAAAGCAGGAGAGAACAAGCACCAAAGAAGAACCAAAAACTAGATTTTGCCATGGAAAAGCAAAGGGTTGCAATGGGAGGGTAGAAAGGATGGGGAAGGAAGGGCTGATGGGGCTGATAGGGATAGGTTCGGGAGGGTTAAGGATTTGGCTGGGCAGATGTGTAAAGGGAAGGATAGGTAGAAGGATTATGGGGTCTGGAGAGGGGAAAAATGACCAAACAGGAGAGCTACAGAGGGAGCATATGGGAAATATTGAAACATATGGTGAGAGGAGGTGATAAAAGACAATGTGGCCAATGTGGTGAAATAAAAACATATGGTAATTGTGCGCAAAACATGTGGGTTTGGACCAAAAGTCAAAGAAAAAGTGGGAATTTGGAAAAATAAAGTCAAAAACTGAGTCCAGAGGTGCCAAAAAACATGAAAAGGACTCCATTTTTGTAAAAAACAGCCAACCGAGGCACAATCCAGAGCCAAAAGCTTTGAGCCATAAAAAGTAAAAAATATATATAATAAGAATTATATATATATATATATATATATATATATATATATATTTAACGCTCAGACACAATTAATAAAAAGAAAATAAAATAAATAATAAAATAAAATAAAAATAAAATAAAATAAAATAAATAAAATAAAATAAAAAGAAAATAAAATAAAAGAAATTAGGGGGGGGGGCTTTTTTTTTGTGTGTAGAAAAAAAGGAAACGCCCTGGGGGCCCCTTTTGTTTTTAATTATAAAAAAAACCAAAGAAAAATACATTAAAAATCCAAAAAAATAGAAAAAAAATCCAAAAAATCCTCCAAAAATTCTGAAAAAATTTCCTAGAGTGTTAGGTCAGTTTCTTCACTCAAAAACCACAGAGAGCTTCCTTTATTCCCCAAATGTGGCAAGAAAAAGACACGTGAAAAGGAGAAAAATTCTAGAAAAAATAAAAAATGCTTGAAAAATGCCTAAAAATTCCAAAAAATTGTACTTTTGTAAAGTTGATGAAATGGCTGCTACATTTGCTAAAAAATCAAGAAACAAGCATGAAATGGATAAAGAAAACTACTAAAACTTAAGTAAAAATGACGAGAAAAGACTATGTACAACCTGGACAAATTTTGCAGGTTCCAGGTGATCCATAATTCTTCATGTGGCTTGATGATAGGCCTTTAGCCATGATCTTTATATGTTGACCCCGAAAAACTCCTCCATAACCTTCAATTTTGTTGCACTTCATTTGTTTTATCTTCTTTTTGGGCATGGTGACGCTTTGATAGACCCACCTTAAATCCTTCAGTACAATATTATCTCCTCCATACTGCATCTTTTGTTTCCAAAGACTTGCAGGTACTCCGTCCACATCATTGTAAAGCGTTGCACTTACTATCATAAAAATTGACACAGTAGATGATATCCATACCAGTATCCATAAAACAATGGCCATTGACATATGATTTGAAGCATCTTCATCACGGCTGCACTTAAGGACTTTGCTTTTCTTCTCTTTTCCATGGCCTTTGACTGAGACTGTTTCAACCTGAGTGATTTCCTCTTTTTCTTCATATGCTTCTTCTCTAATTGAGTTTGGGAAAATTCCATAGCAAGAAGATGGGTCTTCTGCATGGAGCCAAGCCAACATGTTTTCATCTTCATATAAATCTGCTCCTTCAAATAGATCTGTTTCTGGGTTGTCCACCACTTCTTCTTCCATACAAATACCAATTGTCTGCATCATACTAGTATTTCTCTGATTGTCTGGTCCTTCTTCTAAAATTATCTGCTGCAACTCTTTTCCCTCCTGCTTTACCCACATTGTGTCCTTGCCCCAGTCATGCAACACATTGGCATGCCTTAACCAAGGTCTCCCAATTAACAGGGGGAAACTTCCTTCTACCTGTGGCAACCTTAAAACAACAAAGTCCAAGTTAAAGATGGTACCTTGTATTTTGACTGGAACTCCAGGGACCACACCCATAGGCCTTACTATGCTTTGGTCTGCCATTGTTACAGTGAAGTGGGCAGCTCCTGAAGGGTATAGTCCAATCTTTTTCATGGTATATTCAGGCATCAAGTTAATGCCAGAACCACCATCCACAATAACTCCTTGAAACTTATGACCTTTAATAGAGACTGTTAGCCGAGGGCTCTTGTAATCTGTGAGGGGTGCTTCCCCTAAACATTTATCTTTATGCATAACAGCATCCTTTGCCACTAAACTTGTTGTGGACATTTCATCAATTATCTGCAAGAGTTCTGACCTGAACTTCCCATCCATCTTTATTAATTCAAAAATACTAACCTCCTTTTTCATGGACTTGAGCAGTCTGGAAGCTTCTGATTCCTTAAGAGCATGGGCTGCATTTGACTTATCAAACTGCTCATGAGCCCTGTTGAATGCATACTCAATGGCATCACTGGTACCTGTGAAATTTTCTTTTTGCCTTATATTTGCACTTGTGGTGGCTTTTTCTTCAGACACAACTTTGTCTCTGTTTAATCCATTAATCATTGATTCTTGACCTATTTCCACTAGAGCCTTCCCCTTGCTTCTTGTCTGCATTGTAAAAGATTCAATTTCTTCTAAATGCACCACCCTGGTAGATGGAGATGGCACATTGACCTGATCTAACACTTCTTCTTTGTGTACAGAAAATCATTTGAATATGGGGCCCGGATGAAGAGGCTTGATACTTAGGACAACAATTTGTATAGTGGTCTCTGGCCTCTGGGCAGTTTCTGCAAGGAGGGGCATTTTCTGGGAGAGTGCACCTACTTTGATAGTGCCCACAGTCTCCACATCTGAAACAAATACTTGGCCTTCTAGGCCCATTTCCAAAATTATCCCTCTGTCTAGGGTTATAAGTGTTACCTTGACTGGGTGCAGCTGCCATCACATTTGCTGGTGGTAGGGATCCTCCTTGTGTCCAGTATGTTGTTGCAGCCATTTCCCTTGATTGGCATTCCTGGGCCTCATGACCAACTTTCCTACATAACTGGCAAGTCACACTTAACAGAGGACATTCACTTACTATGTGACCTTGCTTGCTGCACATGGAACACCAAAGTCCACTCTTGATGCCACCTCCTTTGAGCTCCTGCAACTCCTATCGCAGCTGAGCCAATTCCTCTACCTGGGCCTCCTCCTTCTTTTGGAGCTTTAGTGCTTCAATCTCCCTTCTCAACTGAGCAACAACATTCTCCTCCTCTTTGTCTTATTTCTTTTTAAGCCCTCCAGCTCCTTCCTTAGCTGGATCACTGGATCCTCCATTTCTGTACCATATGTTGGTTGGGAAGAAGTTGCTCCATACTGGTACCTTATCTGCTCCAAGCGTGTGGCTGTGTTGATGAACTCCTCTATGGAGGCTGTAGGTAACACTAATTCCTTTATTTTGCATTGGGTGGCCACTGGTAGGGGCTTAGCTAACCACTTCTTAACAAAAAAATCGTGTGGTGGATCTGGCAATTTAGCCATTAGTGCTTTGGCCCGAGTCACAAACTCTGGGAACTTTTCTCCTGGACCCAATCTTAAATTTTCTAGCTCTTCTATGATAATCTCCGCGGTGTTGCCATGCTGGAACTGATTTTTAAATGCATCTTTCATCACATCCCAAGTGGTAAAATGGTTTTCAACAAATTGGCTAAACCACTTATCAGCTAATCCCTCTAATGTGGCAGGGAAGAGAATAAAAAAGGCATCCTCCCTACCCATTAGGCCTCTAGTCTTACATAGTGCCAAAAACCTTCTAATGTGTTCATCCGGATCCTCCTGAGCTAGGCCTTTGAAAGAAGGAAACTTTATATTTAATCTAGAGAGTAAAGTTTCCAAGTCTACCTGACCCGCCATGCTCTTGACTGATGATGTTGAAGATAGTGGACTGGAGGACCTTCTAACAACCTTCCTTCTTGTTTGCTTGCAGGTGACCCTCAATGTTTGGGACCGGGTTGCGGTCATGAGCAGCTCATAGCCCACTGAATATGAGACACTTGATAAGAATATTTACCTTTAGTTTGATGAAGTAGCACTGTGGTTCTGTCGACACTTGATCTCTTCTATGCTTTGCACTTGGTTTCTCCTAAGCTCAAATCTCCTTGGAAGTCCCACCGTGCGTGCCAAATTTTGTTGGGGGATTCTTAGACAAGAAGGAGTTTGAGGGTTTGTAGGAGAAAAGGAAAAGACCAGAAGAGAAAATACACCTTGGAAGCTTCTGCCGATTGATTACAGTAAGACAATTACAACGTTTGGAGCACAATACTAGCCAATACTTCTGTGCACAAACACACAGAGTGCTCAATTACAAAATACCAAATATCCCAAAGTCTTCTTGCTGCCGGCCTGCTCTGCACCAAACCTCCACCAGACCTCCACCTGCTTCAAGCTTATCCTTGTGCACACCTTGCACCAAGCTTCCACAAAGGGGAGGAGTGAATACCTTCTGTCGGCACGTGCACACTGCAATGAGACCTTGAGATCCTTGGGGGAGTATAGCTTAGCACTCTCTGCACAATCCCTTAGTCACTCTCTATGCACTCCTGCAACTCCACTTCTCTGCGTCGCACACTGGTGACCCTTGCACTTCTCTTTCTTGCTCCCCTTAGACTATGCCTCCCCTTGCTTACTCTAAGATTTTGGTCCAAGAATAGACCTTGCCTTGATTTGAGTGTGTCGATCACGTACGCTCCTAACTGCAATAGTATCTTGGTGCTCACTTTGATGTCCCAAGATTGTCTTCACAAGTGGCAGCCAACGACTCACTGTTTTGTCCTGTAGTGACTTTAGACTAAAACCCAAAAAATTTAATGGGGGGGCCATATTTTCACCTGTGCGTACGCTGCCGCTTCACATACCTTCACATTTTCCTTTTAAGTCTTCACTTTTGCACATAAGGGGGGGGGTTCACCTGAACCTTCCAAAACACTTTAAAACACACTTTGAACCTTAGGGAAATTAGAGAAAATACCTCTGCAACCTGCAACCCACTTTCTCCAATTTACCCTTTGTAGACATATAATTGTGCACTACCTGTGCACTTTGACACCTGCACCTCAGCACTTTGACTTTGCACCTATTGACTTTGACCTTGACCTTGTTGACTTTGACTATAGTTGACTTTGACCAACATGACTTTTATGGGCTCAACAGGAACCAGTAGTGGACATTTCCAAAACCCCAAAAGGACTACTTTGGGGACTAGCGAGTACTAGGGAATGGTGCAAAACACTGACTAAAGGACGAATTGGAGCATATTTCTTGAATTTCTAGAGTAATAGAAGAATACTTCCAAGCAATGACCAAAACCAATTAAGATGTGGAATTTGGTGCCTATTGGGAAGGGAGCACAACCCTCATAACAACTATCTTGTAGGAGTTCAAATTCTAAGGAAGTTGTGAATGTAGTCAAAGATTTTAGTCATAAAGCAATGAAAAAAACAACATTACCCATACCAAGGCAATATCCATTGGGTATGACCTACACCAAATTTGGTGGATTCCTAGGAGATTACCCAAATGCACATGTCGGGGCCTTTGAAATCAATTACAGGATATTGGAAAATCTACAAAATTTGTTGTTTGATGATGAGTATGAAGCACAAGGTTCTAGTCTACTCTAGTTAATGAGGCTTCCAAATGGCTGATTGAATTCATCCTAAACCATTTTTAGCAATATGAAACCGTATGAGATGTTTTCCTACAGAGATTTTGATTAAAGAAGAGTCTAGCCCAAATTTTTGAATTCTTGCAAAATAACATATAGAACCCAAACCAAAGAGTCAAGGAGTATGCTACAATTTTTCAAACACATTTAAGACAGTTACTGGTAAGAAATGCGGCCCTACCAGCAGATGTTATCACACAATAGTTCATTAATGGTTTGAAACCCCAGTTTCGACAAATCAGGATTATCCAATGTATTGGAGGAACGACCCTAGATGTAGTTATAGACATGGCAGTACAACTGGAGCATAAGATTGGAGGATTTGTAGAAGACCTAGATTGGATGTAGACTAGAGATAACAAACCAGATGAAGTATCGAAATGAGTTTTCTGTGTCAAATACAAAAATCTAGGGCATATCGCTACGAATTGTGCTATGAATCAATCATGTTATGCCATTTTGTGAATGTTTCACCCATTCCATAGATAATTGCCCTTATAATGCAAAAACATAGAATAAATTGGATGTCAATGTAGTAATTCAAGAACCAAGAGCAGTGACAAGTAGCTACGTTCCTCCACATTCAGTAATAATGGATATCTTACAGCCATAGGTTTTTGGCCAAATTATAGTCCTTCCAGATGGAACCATGGGAATTCAAGCCTTGTGGACATGACTTTACCACCAAGGTGTCATTTTTCTAGGGAAGTGGGCCACATATGATGACACTATAAGGATGCCCAAGAGTAAGACAAGAAAAAAAAAGAACGGTTAAATCCCATGGCTAACATGGTCATCATTACAAGTGACAAACCCCAAACAACTATAGTGCAAAATCATTCTGGTAAGACCCTACATCTGACTATAGTGGCATTTGAAACGCAAGAGCGGATGATGAATAAAGCTGTAAGCTGGCTCGACAAGAACCATCCATATTTTCCACTCCCACCCCTATCACTCAAACAACATTTGTACTTAACAAAGCTATAATATTAAAAAAATAGACCTTACAAGATTTTGCCTTGCCATCACATGAATGAGAGACAATATCCACCTTAAATGTTTTGGCAAATGCCCCAATCACATTGCCCTTGGGACAATTACTAACATTGGTCTCAAAAATCAAGTAACAATTTAAGGACTATTTGAAGAAGATCAAACCAAAAATAGTGATGACAATAGTACAACCAGAGCTTGATCTTATAGTGGACCATAAGGTCCTATTAATTGTGGTGTGGTTCAAAAATCATTGTATACCAAAAGTTTTGGTGGATGGTGGGTCTGATGTAAATCTTGCTATACAACGATCTATCAGAAGTTAGGCTAGAGAAAATCTAGAATTGGCAAAATATTTTGTCTGGATTGCCAACCAATCACGAGCGCATTCCACTAGAGTAGTAAATAATATACCAAGCATAGTGCAAGGAGTAGTATTTCACATGAAATTTGTTGTTTTGGCCCTTCTTGAATCTAGTTTAGATTATAATTTACTATTTGCAAGACCATAGTTAAAACATGCTAAGGACTTGTAAGATTGGTCCACAAATGAACTTATTGCTGAACAAAATCACCAAAAGTATACTGTCCCCCGGGATGACCTCGCTCACTATGAAATCCATACCATGCCCCATGTAGCTTAACCTATCCATATGTTGGATGGTTTATCTGATGATGAGGAAATTGAATTTTTAATAGCTAATCAGATTTTTCTCACAACAAGAATGGTTGATTTGCAGAATGTTCTGGATCAATGGTGTTGTAGAGAAGAAAAGTCAAGAGGAGCATGCCCCAAAAATTTTCAAATTCAGGCATAATTCTTCTTCAAAGTCTCCATGATATTATATCAAGAGCCATGTAAAAGCTCTAGAGGAGCCCTCTAGATGCATGACCTTGGAAACCTCTAACAATTGTCTTGTACAATCATAGGGATTTAATGAATTTCAATAAAAGTGCCCGTCTCTAGTGTGAAAGGACCATTTTTATGTTGAGATATCAAGCTCAACATGTGATGATCCAGGATGACATGTATCACTTTTTCATTTCTCTGACATGTATAGTGGTCATGATGGTATATGTCATGGACACTTCATTGAGCTTTATTAGATTTATCTAATGAGAGTGATGGCACATTTGTTTCTTGCTAGCTCACTCATTCATGGATATTAGAATTTTCCTCATGTATTGTTCTTTATATATTGGAATTGAAGTATTCTTGTTTTTTAGGTCATTCTTGTACATTCCTTTTTATGTAATAGAAGAAGAAGAAGAAGAAGAAGAAGAAGAAGAAGAAGAAGAAGAAGAAGAAGAAGAAGAAGAAGAAGAAGAAGAAGAAGAAGAAGAAGAAGAAGAAGAAGATCATTCTTCCTTGCCTCAATCTGTGTGTGTGCTTCTCCTTGAGAGTGAGAGTCTGTGTGTGAGATCTCTTCCTTATCCTTTCTTGTGACATGGTATCAGAGCCAGCATGGCTATAGAGAGCTCATGGAGAAGGCGACGGTGAAGACTACGCGAGTCGACATGGAGAAAACGTGATTCACAAATGACCTCTGATTGCTACGAGAATTGGTCCACAAGGTGGGGCCATCTCGACCTCTATTTTGAACCCGCAAGATGGGCCCCATAGAAAAACTAGGTCAATTTTAGAAACTGTAACTTGTGTTGTGTTTGGCAACACTCATATATTCTAGATCCAGAATTTCAAGCGATTCAATGCATTGTTGATGCATGAAAACTATGTTTTTTTGAGATCAAACTATCACATCATAGTGCGACAGTGTTCAAGCAGAAGTGCTGCTTGTAGTGTTTTGCAGTGTTGAGAATTGCTACAGAAATGGAAAACGCAGATGGAATGACTCAGCTTATGAGTGATAAGTTGGACAAGAATAACTTCCATGCTTGGAGATTCAGAATGACGAATTTCCTGTTGGGAAAGGGCTACTAAAAGTACATCGAAGGAGAGAACGAAAATGCTCTATAGTTACGAGAAAGGAATCGAACTGCAGAGAAGCTAAGAGCATATGAGGAATGGAATCAAGGAGCATGAAAGGTAATGTATTGGCTATCTATTAGCATACAAGATAGTATGATTAGACACATACAGGATGTGAAGACTCTGAAAGAGGCTTGGAATAGTTTGATCACATTGTATGAGACGAATACAAAGGCACATAAATTGCAACTCAAGAATGAGCTGTATACATTGGAGAAGAAGAGCATGTTGGTAAGTGACTACACCCTGAAAATCAAAAGCATATGTGAGTCACTTGCATCTATTGGTATGAATGTAGATGATGATGATAAGGTGGAAGAGTGCCTTCATGGTTTAGGAGCTGCATATAAACAGTTCAAAAACTTCCATAAAGACCAGGGAAAATATTCCAAATTTTGGTGATCTGGTATCTATGCTGATTATTGAAGAAAAGAATCTTAGTGAGGATTCAATCTCCCAAGGAAAATCTAGTTCTGAGCAGGTATTCTACTCTAGCAGAGGAAGAGGTAGAGGTAGAGGTTTCGAAAGTGGAAGAGGAAATAGTAACCAAGACCAAAGTCAAAAGCATAATCCTGCAGGAGGAAGAGGACAATTTTGAGGTAGGGGGAGCCAAAGAGGCTGCAAAAATTTCCAAAGAAATGATTCAGGTAATGATAGTAAAAGATGCTGGAATTGTGGTAAACCTAAACACTTTGAACATGATTGCAGGTTGAAGAATCAAAATAACAAAAGGAAGTAGAATAACTATGCATCCATAAGTGTAGATGATTCTGAGAAGCTGTTCAAGCTTCAACATCACATGATGAATACGATATCTATTGGTGTTTGAAAATCGAATGATAATGTATGGTATGTTGATTCAAGTGCTTCAAATCATATGAACAATCATGTAGAATGGTTTAGTAGCTTGCAAAAATTGCCAGTTCCTGGATATGTTGAAACAGGTGATGATACATCGCATCCTATTGAGCATACAAGAAACATAGCATTGTCTATGGAAGATGGGAAGGTAAAACATCTTGCTGATGTGTTGCATGTTCCAAACATAACAAAGAATCTAGTTTCTATTGGACAAATGGTTGACCAGGGATTACAAGTCAAGTTCAATGCTGATGGGTTTGTTAGAGGGCCGCCGAACCAGGACGGATGAACCCGGACAGGTGCCTTAAATGTAAAAGTGCTGGACGGCCGCCGAACAAGGACAAGAGTACGAGGACAGGGAGCTTAAATGAAAAAAAAAGAATCTTTCAGGGAACGCGCAGGTAACTGCAGAAGTGCGCATCCTTGTAAAAAATCCTCTATTTAAGGCAATGAGAAAAAGAGCGGCAGCAGCCCGTGTTTGGGGGAATTGCAGTGTGTTGTTTGATTAAGTCTCGTTTGAGAGTGCTGTAACGCATTGTGTGCGCGTATATGTTGTTGAAAGGATAAGTTCTGCTTTGTTCTGTTCCGTCTGTACTCCGGCTAGTCGATTGTTCTCTCCTTAGTACAGAATGATGACTCAGTTGTATTGTGTTGCGAGTCCGTTCGGTGATGACTGAGTGTGTCTCTGAGCGTGATCAAGTGCGGTATGTTATTGGCAGTTCTTCGGCGAAGTAGGTAGCGCGAAGAGTAATTCTGAACTGATTGTCTGTAACGTTTCTATAAGTGACCAAACTCGACACTGTAGCCTAGATTTGCTGTTTATTCCAACTACGGGAAGACTAGTAGCTGTAATGGTTTGAATGTGAGTAGGACATCGCTGGTTTATGGATTAACTGTTTATTACAAGGATATTGATTGTTTGAGTCCGCGTAACTTTAAGATATAATGCCTGGTTGGTATACCTATCTGCCCTGACGAAGTACGGATTAGGTGACCTTGTTATTGAATTATATTTTGCGCATAAATTAAGTAACCGGATTGCTACCCTCAGTCCTGAAGTTCTAATTCCAATACACTGAACAGTCTTCCGTTGTTCAGGGATGGACACTGAGCTAAGGACGGGATGACATTAAGATTGTGTGTTAAATTGGGAAATAGTACAGGGCCTCTGTCTAACAGACCCCTACCACTCCCAAGGACCCACGTGGATAAGAGAACATTTGTGGTTAGGAAGATTTGGAACCAGTTGAACTTGAAGTGTTTGAGTCGTAAGTAGAGTAACGATTAAACGATAAGCCGTGTAACATTTGGCGCCGTCTGTGGGAAAGTGGCATCAGGTTGCCAGTTATCTGTGAAAAGTGGCAGTAGCGTGCTGGCTGTTTTGCAGAATCAAACACTACGTTTATCGTTCGATTGACTGATGGTAGCAACAGAGCCAGATTGTTGCCAACTGCTCAGATAGTACTACAAAGCAATGATACATGCCGGTTACTCGGTCTGGCGAAACGTATCCTAGGAACCATACGACTGGAACACGAAAAGTACTAAAGACAACCCCAGGAGAAGAAGGTATAACGCGGCCTGACCCAGTGGTCAAGCAAGTTAAGGACGTTAGAATTAATTCCGGTCATATTCCGGTGGAACGAGCAACACCTTGGGTACATTTTGGTGTCATTTCGACCCAGCCTAACCAAAATACAGTAATTCCAGAATCTACCAAGACGCCGCTGGAGACTAATTTAACAATCTTGGATAAAGATTCAGAGTTATCCACGATTAGACAAACCCTAGGAAAAGAAATCGGTAAAAGCGGAAAAGCACTACAGTCTGGTACACTGTCAGTTCATTCCGGTGATATTCCGGTAATAGAAACACCAACTGGCGGCCAAGGATTAGCATTTCTTACGGAGCCCTCAGCCCGACCCGCGTGCTTGGAAGAAAGATTTCGGATATTGGACATCCAGAAAGAAGGAGAGCTATTCGAAGCTGAGGTCCGAAGTATCCTACGCAAAAACAGCACACCGGAAGGCACGCCATCCGGCGATCCAGATTCTGATAGTTCGACTAATCAACCTCAAGATACAGAAGAACGACCGGAGACACCCACGATGAACGGACAACAACAGCAACAACAGTTAGGTCAACCAAGGCCGCCTCCAACAGGAGTAACATACACGAAATTTGGTGGATTCCCAAGAGATGACCCGGATGCTCACGTACGCACTTTCGAGATCAGTTATGCAGTCCTCAACCATCCACCGGATCAGGCATACAAAGCCATTGTTTTTCAATCTACTCTGGTCAATGAAGCGGCTAGATGGCTTACGGAATACGACATTAATCATTTCGGTACCTATGATGCAGTACGAGATGCTTTTTTGCAACGATTCAGGCTAAAGAAGAATCCCGCCGAAATCTTTGATTATTTACAGAACAACCGACAGAAGGCGAATCAGATTGTCCAAGAATATGCTACACTTTTTAGAACACACTTGCGACAGATACCACAGGCCCACGCCAACTTACCGGATGATGTCATCACTCTACTTCGCGAATTCTCAGACGTCTTTGCCTGGGATTACAAAGATATGAAAGGATTAGATCCGCGCATATATCAGCACCGAGTCATGCTGAAGCCTGAAGCTAAACCGAATAGGCAGCCCAGCTATCGGATGAATCCCAATTATGCATCTCAGGTAAAAGCCGAACTTGACAGATTATTAAAGGTTGGATTCATCGTACCAGTAGAACATGCTGAATGGATTTCACCAATTGTGATCGTGCCAAAGAAAAATAAGCAACTACGAATCTGTGTAGACTACCGGAAATTAAACGCAGCGACAGTACCAGATCCCTTCCCGATCCCCTTTTTGGATACCATGCTTGATAGGGTAGCAGGCCACGAAATGTATTCATTCTTAGATGGATACAGCGGTTACAATCAGGTTAGAATGACTGAAGCAGATATCCCAAAAACCGCCTTCATTACCAATTGGGGTGTCTTTGCTTGTACGGTAATGTGGTTTGGATTGAGAAATGCACCAAGCACCTTTCAGCGATGTATGCAGGAGATTTTCTCTCCTTATCTCAATTCGTTTATGCAAGTCTATCTCGATGATTTCTCAATTTTTGGAAAAATGATAGCACATTTGCTTCATCTACGATGCTGTTTCCAAAAGTGTCGAGATTACCGACTCTGCCTTAACCCAAGCAAATCTGTGTTTGCCGTTTCATGTGGCAAACTACTTGGTCATATTGTATCTGCTCAAGGTATCCGAGTAGACCCAGATAAGATTTCGGCAATTTTAGAAGCCCCAGTACCCGCCACTCCGAAAGAAGTAATGCGTTTTATGGGTCAAGTACGGTGGCACGGCAGACACTTACGGTGGCTTGCTCATCTGGCTGTACCTCTGAATAGACTAATCACCAAAACTCCACGACAGTTCGAATGGACTCAAGAATGCCAAACTACATTTGATCGACTCAAGTATCTATTGACGCAGGCACCAATCCTACAACCACCGGACTGGGACAATCCGTTCCATGTTTTTGTCGACGCCTCAGATATTGCGATCGGCAGTATTCTGATGCAGCAAACACATAAGTGGTTTCGCCCTGTCTATTACGCCAGCAGAAGGCTTGCACCGGCAGAAAAGAACTATTCCACCACTGAAAGAGAATGTCTAGGATTAATTTACTCCATCAAAAAGTTCAGACATTATTTATTAGGCCGGAAATTTACCTTTCATGTGGATCATGCTGCCCTTGTCTATCTAGTGAGACAACAACATCTAGGTGGACGATTAGCCCGATGGGTGCTACTCTTGCAGGAATTTGATTATGAAGTCATTCACCGACCCGGAAATGCACATGCCTTAGCAGATTTCTTATCTCGCCTAGATTCTGGTGAAGCTCCGATAGGCATAGATGACACGACTCCAGCAATTTATAGTTCTGAGCCACTGACCGATGAGATTGCCGAATTTCAAGCAACACCTACATATTATGATCAGATTTTAACTTTTCTCACCGAAGGATGCTTTCCATCCGAGACTACCAAGGCAGTTCGAAGGAAATTGGCAGTCTTTAGCCGCCGATTCCGGCTAGTGGCAGGAGAACTGTATTATGTAGATCACACCGGAATCTTACTTCGATGTGTTCCTCCGCACGAAATTAACTCAGTCATCACGATGGCTCATTCAACCCCTACTAGTGGTCATTTTGCCACAGATCTAACTCATCGGAAAATTCTGCAAGGAGGTCTCTGGTGGCCTACTATGTACCGAGATGTGGCCCAATTTGTCAAAAACTGTGATAACTGTCAAAGGTCTGGACAACCACTGCAACGACACTTCTTTCCCTTGCAGCCTATTATGCCACTCGAACCATTTCAGAAATGGGGATTAGATTTTATCGGTCCAATCACACCTCCAGCAGTCTTCAATAACAACAGATACATACTAACCTGTACAGACTATGCAATGAGATGGGCAGAAGCCTGGGCTTTACGGTCTGCTATAGCAGTTGTAGTAGCGAAATGTCTGTTAAATGATGTCTTCCCACGATTTGGCTTACCACTCGAATTGGTGACAGATCAAGGTACTCACTTCGTAAATCAAGTAATGAAGGTACTAACCCAATCATTCCAGGTGACACATAAACTCAGCTCTCCATATTACCCTCGCGCCAATGGTCTGGACGAAAGCACAAACAAATCACTATTGAATATCCTCCGGAAACTGATCATGGAAGCACCGGAAAGATGGGATCAACTACTACCTGCCGTATTATGGGCATACCGAACTACATATAAGGTAACAACAGGTTTGACACCTTTCAAACTAGCTTATGGTTTAGAAGCAATAGCACCCATGGAAATAGTTATCCCAAGCCTGCGTGTAGCAATCACCCAGAAAATGCTACCAGAAGAGTCGCTGACAGCACGAATGGACGCACTCAGGGAACTTGATGAGCACCGATGGCTCAGTTTTTTAACCATGCGCGAAGTACAACTAAGGCAAGCCAAGACACACGATCGATATTTGAAGACCCCAATCTTTTTGGTAGGTCAGCTTGTACTTTTCTATAACGCAAAATCCGATAGAGCAGCACGAAAGTTCAAACTACGCTGGTTCAGTCCCTTTAAGATTTCAGAACAAGTCGGTCCGGCAACTTTTTGGTTGACTACGTTGACTGGAAATCCACTCCCCAAGGTAATTAATGGGTCGAAGTTACGGCCATATCATCACACCACTAGCCCGCATTAAGTTTTCGACGATGGACCGCGTTTTGTTTGAACTTTTCTTGTTTTCTTTTTTGCTTTTTATAAATAGCCGCGTTTTGTACGATCTTGATATAACCAGCCGCCCTCTTAACAGTCACTCGAGTATGCACACCTGCACGAAAACCAGTACTATTCCCGCACCGCACAATGATATCCCACCCCTTTCCCCCACCGTAGTGTTTCTATTTAAACTCTGTCGACGACGCCGAAATAAGCTATTGTGTTGCATGCTAGTATTCTGAGCCCTCGTGCATTCTGTATCCGTGCTCATCATCTACCTCAATAACCACCATGGAAGCAATAGCCAACTATGCAGCCTTCCGCGATGGTATCCCTACCGAGGTAGGCGAATAGCTGCGTTGCAGAGGGTTGGCTAACTTCGCTGAGTTGCCCTGGCACTCGGTGGAAGCCCATCCTTTCTTCACACAGATCATCACCGCCATTGCTCAGTCCCCCGCCACCGAACGCCAATGGGTTTTTCTCTCACTCCCTTCGCGAACAGTCATCACCTTCCAAGCCTTCGCTGAAGCCTATCGCCTCAACCCGCAAGGCCATGAAAATGGCCCGAGTATTCCCATTGCCCGCATGAATGAACTATTCCCCCATTCCTCGTCCAACGAATACGCCATTCTCTGCCGCCCCGAACCCGAACGATCCGCTCTGCAATTCTTAGTCGCCATACTTAACTTGCAAAAACGCACTTACGGCATCTCACGACCATTTTATTCCGCTTTAGAATTAGCTGTCCAGGAACCCGTCAACTTTGCATCATACTTCTTCCTCAGAATCCATAAAGAATGTGTAGCCATCGTGAAGCAACTCCAAAAGGGTACCACCCCGCGCTCTCGCCTTCCCCACATCATCTCATTCCTTTTCCCCACCATCCTTGCCGCACAACCACCACCCCAAGGTCCCATTCTTAGGCACGAAGAATCAGTGCAACCTCTCGAAGAAGAAGAAGAAGAAGATGAGGAGATCAACCAACTTTTCCGCAATAAGAGAATTCGGATCAGCTCTTCAGAAAGCGAAGCACAAGGATCCGCCGGACAGAATCAGGATACCAGAAACGCAGACCAAGAAGAGACCTTCCACGACACCGCCACTTCCATACACAACGATTCATCGGCCGACCACCACGACCAGCAGAAGCACACGGAAACAGAACCCGTCTCAACCGAAGAAGCATCAGCACAACGAGAAGATGAACAGCACGTGATCGACAGCGCGCTCAACACCCTACTCAAGGCCGTAGAATCCACCATCACCCACATTACAGGTGAAAGCCAACCCACCAATCAGGTAACCCACCCTACATCCCCTCGTCCTCAATCCCCACCAGTCAACCCTCTTCCGCCGCCAATTTTCGAATCTTCTTCATCCTCCCCCAACTATTCACCCCCGACATCCCCCGAAATCCATACCCAAACCTCTACACCACCACCACACCCACTCCTCCTTTCCTCTACTCCGATCTTTTCCGAACTGGCCAACATGGGCCAACTACTCATCGCCCTCTCACAACAACTTCCGGTACAAATGACTGAGGTTGCAAATACCATTCGGAACGACCTGCAGCACAAGGTAGACCTCCTGGAAGCCGACATCACCCCACTCCAAGAAGAAGTCGACGCCATAAGAGCGGAGAATCATCAATTACAGACACAACTAGCTGACCTCCAAGCCCAATTTTCGGAACAACAGGCTTTGACACAACAGAGAGATGCGGCATTGGAGCAGCTTTCCGCCAAAGACAAGCTATTACACGAAGCACACGAAGAAATCCGGGAACTCAAGACCGCCCTCCAAGAAAAAGAAGATATCAGTTCATCCCTCGAAGAAATGGTCGAAGAAACGAAGGCCCAGCTGCAGGCAACAATACAAAAGAGTCAAGACCAACAACGAGAAGCAGCGCAAGTCCAAGACGAGCTACGCAGAGCTCAGGAATGTTTAGACGACGTAAACAGAATGTTGAGACGACAATTAACCAGGGAAGCGAAACACCAAAGAGATCTGGCAGAAGCTCGAAGGGAACGAGATGCATATTCCCGAACGATTGAATTTCAGAACCAACAATTCGAGCGCCTCGATAACCAACTACGAAATCAAAGAGATCGAGTCACAGAGATGCAGCGGAAAGTCACCGAAATGAAGACTTCCAGGGACGCCGCCTTATCCAATGATTTCTATTTACAGGAGGCCTTTTTGCAGACCCAGGCCGAAAACATGCTTACCAAAGCAATCGCGCTTAGCTCCGTCAGAATAGATGCTCAGGTTTTAGAACCCGACACGCTAAAACAATTATTAGAAACCCTTAAGAAAAAAATAGCTCGCACATTTAGATCAGCCAGGAATATGTATCTCGAAGGTCTCATAGAAGAATAAGTAAACTTCGACCATACGAAGTCATAATGTAACGATGGATTCGAAATGAGTATGATAACCAAGTTTTGTTTTCTGACATTTTTCGCACATGAGAAGTCTTGTTCAGTCTATCACCGATCTACGGAATAACACGCGGCATAATGATTCTTACTCATGATACAATTTTGACAAGGGGAAGGAAGAGTCATGTCCTACTGAAATACAATCATTATAGCAAATGGCAGTTCAAGCACTGGTGTTTATAAAATGCGTATGCATAGCATAGCATTCTTCACTACAGTATTCTTCGAGCTTCAGCGCTAGTTAGCAACTTCCAGCATATTCTTCTCAGCAACCCTTACAAGCATGTCAGAATCTGACATACTCAGATGGCAACTCAGGAAGCGCGCCAGTACACAGAACCATGTTGTGACGACAACAGATACTACCCTACAGGATAATGCAGCTGACTCAGTAACTTCTGCATCAGTAAAGACTCATCATAAATTTTCCACCGAATTTAAAATCGAGCTCGACATCCATTCGAGAAGGAATGAGGACTGGCTACGGAAGATAGGACTCCTGCAGTTTGCCCAATTACCATGGGAGCAGTGGATCGCTAATGACGATGCAGAGAATCAATTATATAGCATGCGACAAACAAACGGCTTCATTCTAAATCAGGTACAATTTTCACCACAGCTAGTCTCAGCTATATTTAAACTGCCACTATATGATGGCGCCCGATATCCTAAATGTTCGAATGAAGATTTGAGAAATGAATTTGGCGACTGTGAAGGCCCCAGACAGTATTACATGTTGAAAAATGCCACATATCACCGTCGAGAACAATTTAAATGGTACTTAGAGAAGCTCTGTTTACTAGTTAAATTCGATTTAATGTCTAGAGAAAAATTTTCACCACTACTACATGCCGAAGAAGGAGGTCGGGTTAGCTGGACACATTGGCTGTATAACCGCCTCTACACACAAATCATTGTCGGGGATAAGCGAAGATCCCACACCAACAGCAGACTAGCAGCCTATTTAGCTGCTATATTTAATTTTGTCCAATCAATAAAGGATGAGAAGCTACACTGGTCCCCCCATTTTTATTCCGGTGAACATGATAGGATAGATACCGGACACCAAACAGAGCCTGAGGAAGCAGACCAAGTCTCCACCTCGTCTGCACATTTCTTCCACACAGGTAATAGCGCACAGAACCAGACTGTAGGGACGCCGTTTCGGCTGTCAATTAAACGAAGGATGGCAGACAACTTGCCAACCGCCAGTCCAGAGCAATTACCGGACGATCTCCAACCAGATTTTGTGATAGGGATGCAAAACAAACTACAAGAGGTTTCTCAATACTTGCGGCAACAAGAACAAGCGCTTCAGCACAAAAACGAATTACTATTCGCTACGATGACTAAGTCCAATTCATTAATGACACAGATGCAAAAGGAATTGGACGACAAAGAAGCTTTACTACAGGCGTTACAGAGTAACAACCGGCAACTAACGGCAGAATTGATCAACGCAAAAAAGTGTTTTCAAGAATTTAATCAGTGGCAGCAAACTATCCAAACACAGATTCAAGCCGAAATGTCAAGTTTTTCTACCCTGAATGCTAACCTGCAAGCCGAAAATGAAATTTTGCAGTCAAGAATATAGGTTTTGCAGGAATTCGAAAGGCAAATATTAAAAGATGAGGGCGTAGAACTGAATGCCACATTAATGACAAATGTGGACATAGACTTATTAAAACAGCAATTGGATAGTCGTGTTCAAAATATTTGGACACTTTTTCGCAGGAGATGGCTGGCTATACTTGTTCCTCCACTTGAACAAGTACGGTCAGAAATGATTCGGGAGCCAAACTCTGGAATAGACCTACAGGCAACGCAAAAGGATGTTGAAGACAGTAATGCACCTGCGGGTTCGAGTCCACCGTGCGTGCCAGTGTTAGAGGGCCGCCGAACCAGGACGGATGAACCCGGACAGGTGCCTTAAATGTAAAAGTGCTAGACGGCCGCCGAACAAGGACAAGAGTACGAGGACAGGGAGCTTAAATGAAAAAAAAAGAATCTTTCAGGGAACGCGCAGGTAACTGCAGAAGTGCGCATCCTTGTAAAAAATCCTCTATTTAAGGCAATGAGAAAAAGAGCGGCAGCAGCCCGTGTTTGGGGGAATTGCAGTGTGTTGTTTGATTAAGTCTCGTTTGAGAGTGCTATAACGCATTGTGTGCGCGTATATGTTGTTGAAAGGATAAGTTCTGCTTTGTTCTGTTCCGTCTGTACTCCGGCTAGTCGATTGTTCTCTCCTTAGTACAGAATGATGACTCAGTTGTATTGTGTTGCGAGTCCGTTCGGTGATGACTGAGTGTGTCTCTGAGCGTGATCAAGTGCGGTATGTTATTGGCAGTTCTTCGGCGAAGTAGGTAGCGCGAAGAGTAATTCTGAACTAATTGTCTGTAACGTTTCTATAAGTGACCAAACTCGACACTGTAGCCTAGATTTGCTGTTTATTCCAACTACGGGAAGACTAGTAGCTGTAATGGTCTGAATGTGAGTAGGACATCGTTGGTTTATGGATTAACTGTTTATTACGAGGATATTGATTGTTCGAGTCCGCGTAACTTTAAGATATAATGCCTGGTTGGTATACCTATCTGCCCTGACGAAGTACGGATTAGGTGACCTTGTTATTGAATTATATTTTGCGCATAAATTAAGTAACCGGATTGCTACCCTCAGTCCTGAAGTTCTAATTCCAATACACTGAACAGTCTTCTGTTGTTCAGGGATGGACATTGAGCTAAGGACGGGATGACATTAAGATTGTGTGTTAAATTGGGAAAATAGTACAGGGCCTCTGTCTAACAGACCCCTACCACTCCCAAGGACCCACGTGGATAAGAGAACATTTGTGGTTAGGAAGATTTGGAACCAGTTGAACTTGAAGTGTTTGAGTCGTAAGTAGAGTAACGGTTAAACGATAAGCCGTGTAACAGGTTATATGTAGAAGAGTACAAACACGGTGGACAATTGATTGCCAAAGGAAACAAAGTGGGTAGGATGTTCACCTTAAATGTGAAAATTCCTTAAATGAATGCAACCATGTTTGCAAAGGGTGCAAGAGTTATTGGTGATATAGAGATCTGACACAAAAGAATTGGACATGCAGATCTGCAAAGGCTGAAATTGATGCAATCAAAGGAGATCGTTCATGGACTACCAAATTTCAAGGTTTAAGAGATGCAAAAGGTATGTGTAGCATGTCAATTTGGTAAATAGTCAAGATCATCGTTTCCACATTACAAGCATGTTAGTGAGAATGTGCTAGAAATAGTACATACAGATGTTTGGGGTTATGCAAAGACCACATCTATGTGTGGTTGCGGGTATGTTACTTTCATTGATGATCATACACGAAAAGTGTGGGTTTATTTCATGAAAGAGAAGAGTGAGGTGTTCACTCACTTCCAGACTTTTAAAGATATGGTGGAAAAGCAAATAGGAATTATATTCAGACATTAAGATCTGATGGAGGAGGTGAATACATGTCAAATGAGTTCAACAAATTTCTAAAAAATCATGGAATTCAACATCAGCTTTCATGCAGGTACACACCACAACAGAATGGCGTTGCCGAATGCAAAAATAGGCATATTGCAGAAATAGCAAGAGCCTTGATGTCTGAGAAGAATATGCCTCATCGTTATTGGGTAGTAGCTGTGCATACGGCTGTATAGATTATGAAAAGAACTCCAACTACTGGTGTACATCAATTTACACCTGAAGAAAAGTTCATAAGTAAAAAGCCAAACTTATTGCATATGAAAGTTTTTGGTTGTATTGCATATGTACATGTTCCAGATGAGCTAAGGATGAATCTTGATCCAAAAGCAGAAAAATGTGTCTTATTAGATACTCCCTTGAGCAAAAGGGATATAAATGTTATAACCCACTCACACGATAGGTGAAGGTGAGCAGAGATGTGGTATTTGATGAAATGTCAAGCTTCTATGTAGATGCCAGAGAAGGAGAATCTTGAACGAAATGACAAAGAAAATGATGAAAAATCAAGTGTAAAATCTCAAGTTTTGAGTGGATCGGATGCATCACCAAGCAATAGTTCCAACTCAAATCCATAGAGTGGAATATTGCAAGGAAATTTCAGTCCAACAAATTCATCAAAGACATCCAAGAAAGGTAAGAAATATCCTTTCTGCATCTTGAAAGCAATCACCATGAATGTCCCCAACAAGGCTCCGATATTTGTGAGGAAAAAGAGTAAAATGGCTCATAAGGTAACAATGTCGAGGTCCACAAAACTGCCTACAAGACTATCACATAGGAGAACCAGATGGCATCACAGATGAGCCATGTAGACTGTTAATGAAAAAGGAAGGCAGGGACAGGAACGACACATGGATTTCCTCCTAGAAAGTGTATATAGGGAGCACGAAGAGTGAAAATCATATGTTATGTCCTTGGAGCATCATGCATTTCCTTGTGTCAACTCACCCATCAGCCCAACCATTTTAAGAAAAATATGGAGCGATTTAGAACAAAAAGATAGCCCCCACCATGATTTATGTTAACTACACACGTTTGAAATATATCAAAATGCTCAAACGGGGGACTTTTGTGGGTGGATTGGAGCACACAACTTTTTCTTGATTTTTTACGAAGTCTTCCACATCGTCAAAAAAAATTTGCAAGATATAGCATAACATACTTGTCATGAACTTCTAATGATGGTGGGTGTGGACACAATCCCTAAGGGGCAGTGACACATCCCCATGTGAAGGCCAGGCTCTTTGACATCTAGAGTGGCAATGCTCTCCACCTGCAAACTATTTAAGCAAAAGAGCACAATAGCGCGGCGTCCGGAATCTGTAGAGTTGTGTATCAACTGTGCTTCATAACATAGCACTCTGAATGCTCCACCTGTCTTTAAGTTTTTCCTGAATTCAAAGAATTTTTCATCACAATACAAGGATATCCCGTGTAAAATCTCTTTCATGTGTATTGTTTTAGTTGCTATGGTCATATGGTCATTGTAGATCAAACAATACAAAATCATTCAACATTTCACATTCATTAGAATAATGAGCATACTCCATGTACTTGGCGGAAAAAAGATCTCTCAAAACTTCATTCTAGAAGATTACATATCACGTAACTTCAACCCATGGGGAGACAAACTATGGTACTTAAAACATTACAGTAATTTTGCATTGGTGCAAGTTCCCCAAAATAATTCCAAAAACCATGGCGCAAATTTGTTGATGTAAAGAGAGTCCTGTGTGAGCCAAGGTGAACCCTCTAAGCCTCCTCATTCTTCAGGGGAAGTGATCAATATGAACAGATTAGTGTTGTAGTCTCACTTCAACTATTGCATTATCGAGAACACAAGATAACAAAAGTAAAAGCATTGCTTGAATGATTCTCTAGTCTGATACACAATAATGGCCAAAGCTACGCCATTTATGCACAAAAGGTCTAGTCACTAAAATGTGGTGTGGGCACCCGATGGAGCAGCAACCTCTGTAACTTGTGAGTCATCAAGAACTTCAAACATACAAAATAAGGTTGTCAAAATTACATGATGTAGTGAAGCACACTCAATCCTAGCCCCGGGACACACGTGTAGAAACATGAATCAAATCCATGGGACGCATGCAATTGATCTGTGAGTTGAAGGAAATGATATGGGATATAGGGCAAGGACCGAAGCTCATCCCCATAGAAATGTGGGGTGAAGGGGGAGCAAAATATTAGGAAGACAGTCGAAAATCAATGAGAGCCAGTGAGTTGGCTTGGCCCAACAAAAGCCAACTCAAGGAGCAAAGCATCAGTCCCGCCATGGTAGCGAGATGAAAACGGGGAGCCCGAGGCTCGACCTAGACAAATAAAATCCATAGATGAAGTAGGGTGCATGGATGCAAGTAAAGAGCAGCAAGAGGGTGACACCTCGGAATCAAGAACTCGCCTCCAAGCTCGAGTGAGTTGATGGACTAGGGAACTCATCAAGAGCTCATCCAACCATAATTGCCATTCAAAACATGGGGTTTGTATATGCCAGCTCCCAAGCAGAGTATTTCAAGAATGTCGGGTAGAAAGAGGCTCAACCTGCCATGGCTTGGGGCACCAATAAACAGGGAGAGCTGGAGGGTTCAACACTGCTTATGGGCAAAAATCTTTTGAGAAAAACTCTGAGGCCTGACGTGTTGTAAAACATAGAAAGGGGTGTCTGTTCATAGCGAGGTCATATTGAGGAAGGCCCTATAGTTCATAATGCACAATTAAACAAAAAGGAGGAGCCCATGAGGGCTCGACCCCATCATAAGCTTGCTCACGGAATAGGGAAGGCCAAGCTCCAACCCCATACAATAGGATGATGAACAAGGCGAGCTCGAAAAAGGAGCTCAACCCCGGACTAAAGTTTAAGTGGAAAAAGAGGGAAAGGAGAGCACCTTTGCCACCAACCGTCTAATAAGAGAGAGAATGTGTGAGATAGATAATGCATCAGATTTAACGTTCTAGAGCTTGTTAAATCATTCTCTGACATGAAGAGAGGGAACGGGTCAAGACTAAGGTACATGGGATTTCCCATATTCCCTCCTTGAGAACAAGAAACCACTTCACAGAACCCCTTTGGAACTCAACAGAATAGTGAAAACCTAGCCTCGAGGAAAACGAGCCAATGAAGTGTGCTAGTCAGGCCACAAGTGCATTTTTCCATGCCTGGACCTAACCCCAGTAGTCAACTTAATCCAAGAATTGGAGGAATAAATAGGCCACACTTTGAAATGAGACAACCTCAAGGAGTTGGATCAGGAGTACAACTAGTATGTCCTGCTATCCCCATAATCCTTTGACCCTCAAAACCAGGTAGAAGGTTAAGGCCAATTCAAGTGGCCAAGTGTATGAGAAACCATTATGATGGCTTTGGACAACCATATGACCATATTGCAGAATTCAAGCAAGTACTTTGCGCAAAATAGGTGGATGATGTCTTCATCCAGTACAAATTCTTTGGTCTAACCCTTATGGGTACTGCTTTGGCTTGGTTCCATCCATTAGATCCTAATCATTTTGGAAACATTGAACAATTCTTCCAAGAATTCACTGGTGAATTCACTAAGAGGGGAATTAAACATAATTCCTCTTCATTGATCCATCACTTTAAATAGGCCCCTAATGAGATGGTAAAGACTACTGCCAAGCAATTCAATAAGTATGTAGGCAGATGTCCTATGAGAGAAAGACCCTCCCAATAGAAAATGATATGACTACTGTTAGATGGGTTAACCAACGAAACATTAAGAACTTTGTATATGTGAAACGATTACAAAGATTAAGTGATTCTTTCAAAGAGTGTATATATTTGGAAGATAACTTAGCAAATGACCTAAAAAACCCCTCAAAATCCACTAAATCAGAGGATATTGTAAGCAATGCCACCTCAAGCACCAGTAATGTAGAAGAACTTGCAGATTTTGTAGATAAGAACTTAGGAGTCCAGGGAAAAAGAAGCTACCAAAACCCTCCCATGAGAGTACTAATGCTACAAATATGCATGCATTGTGGTGGAGACTACCTATCCCACACTTGTACCAGAGGAGGCCTAGTGCCACCTCAGCCTTATCCATACAATAGGCAAACAACCCAAGGACCCAACTTCTACTGTCACATTGAATAGAAGTACACCAACCATAATACTGAGAATTGTCCCTTTAATAGACAACCTAGACCCTATGCACCACCACAATATAGACCTTATGGATACCCACCCTGGGATCAGGGCAAAGAGGCTCCAAGATACAATCCATACCTAAGACCACCCCTAGAACCAAGGCCATATGAGTACACAAGATATAATCAACCACAACTAGTGTTAGGGCAACAACCACTACATCCTCAGAATGTAGTACCCATAAATTACATGCAACCAAAAGAAAATATGGAGAGATCCATTGTGCTAGCCACACCACTGACAAACCTAGATAACTTAGGCCAAGGGTTCGAATAGACTCAAGGAGATTACTATGCCTATGCATATATACATACAAAATACATGCACACATAAACATATATACATACAAACATACACTTATAAATACATACATACATACACACACATACACATATACATACCCACATACACATATACATGCAAACATATACACATTTATACATGCATACACATACACATATACATACATATATCATAAACACACATATAAATATCCACATATATACATACACGCATACACATGCATGCATATACACACATTCATACAAAATACATGCATTTATCCCACAAGAATGTGTATTTGTGTATATGTGAATATGTGTGTATGTGTAAATGTGTATATGTGAAAATTTATGCATGTAAATAATCAGATTATTAATATCAAATACAATTATTTGTAGATTCTAATCAATAAGATGGAACTCCACCACCGTCTCCTAATTGTGCAAGGACTATAAACTATAAGTATATCAAACTTTTAATTTTAAATATATTTGATTGATACATACATGATATATGTTTTTTTCTTGTTATAATCAGATTCTGATCAATCCGAGGGCACTCCACCCTCCTACCCATGCAACGACTTCACATGTGTCCTCCGATAGGAATTATGATGAATTTTACTATCGTGAGCATATTATACGTTGGTGCAACTCTTGCTATGGAACATATTGAAGACCACGATTGGAATATATTGAACATGAGGCAAAGTATGGTACTTTTGGGCATGCACCAACACCTGGTCAATGTGATAATGCTTGGGTATATATTTTTTCTATTAATTAATATCATTATTTTATTTTAAAACCATATACAAAATCAAATTATTGTTGATATATAGGAATAATTTCTCGATGATGATGATAATAATTCTCATACTCATAATGCTAATATACCTCATACACATCATGGACTTTCTGTTCATCAATTACAAGCACAGGTTTCTAGAAATCCTCTACCTCATAGTTTAGAGACTGAAAGGGCTAGAGATTAACTATTTCCATCTCGTGATCGTTCTCTAGTACAAACATATGATAGAAGAAGATATGTAGGATGGAATAGAGGACCACTTCCTTTAGATGGAGAGGTTTTTAACTTTTGGGGTAATCACTATATGATTGCTCCATCCACTAATACTAGTGCTAGTCATGGTGTCTTTATTGTAGAGGATTTGTATGTGCCTCCGGACTTTGAAGTCACTCTTATGTCATTGTGGTCCTATATATGGATGGGGAGATTGGCATCGAGTTGCATGTTATGTTCAAAGCATGAGTACTTATGGAATATGCTTGAATGCAACATTCCTTACTAGTAGAAGGATTTCACATGCAAAAATGAAACATTATATATTGATGGAAGACCTTATATGCACAGAACTATAGCAGGTTTAATAAATAGTAGTCAAGGGTTACATAATAGTTCAAGGACTAATTGCACATTTGAGGAGCGTAAAAATAGTCATGAATCACCATACATGAGTAGAGATGTAGCAAGATACATAGTTGTCAATGCTATTACTACATGACATGCTGGTGATGAATTATTAGCGAATTATGGATGGCATGGACCTCCAAGAGCACCTTTTAGCTAGAGAGAGAATGAAAATTTTCTATCCATATTTAATAACTTGTATATTTCATTTTATGTTTAAAGTTTACTTTTCATTAATTTATGGAATATTAATGATTTTTATTCATGTGTGTAGATTCCAATGTATGATGTTGATGATATTCCACCACACCATTCACAATTTCCGGTAAGAACCGATTTATCAGAAGCTTCTATGAGGAGGCTACAGAAAAGTGATCCTGTGGGATATGCTAGGTTGAAAGGCCTATATTCAAAAGAAGATAAAGTACAAGATTTGTGTGACAATGATGAAGATGACGGCATAGCAGATTTTATTGAGGATTGGTATCAAAATGATAGTGAGAGCATTGATATTTCTAAAAATGAGAACTATCTTCGAGAGGAATGTCTAAAACATGTATATGAAGGAAGTCGTTTGACATGACTAAGTGTGAGCTTACTTCTTGTCTCACCTGTTTGAACTATATGACTAGAAATGCCTTTTTTCCAATTCTGACATCAATTCTATGTTTCTTGACAAATGATTAGAACATCCAGAGTCAATGTAAAATACCTTTAGATCTTCTTTATCTGATGTGCTGATTGAGTTCATCATCAATGATGTATGACCTTCATTCTGTGTATCATTTGCATAATTGTAGTAGGTGGTGTTGTAGGATTGATTCTGTCCCCAACTTCTTCCTCCACCTCTACCATAGCCTCCTCTTTGACTTTGTCTACCTCTTTGAAAATTACTTTGATATCTTCCACCTCTACCTCTGCTATTGTTATTCTGATTTTGATTTGATCCTTGTTGATTATGCCAACAGTCATGAGCCAAATGATTACTCAATCCACATATCTAGCAAGCCTTCTTGTTGTTATTTTGATTACCTATTCCTCTTCCAAAACCTCTTGCTCTTCCTCTGCTAGTGCCTTTACCTCTTGCATAATAAACTTGCAAATTTGACTCTTCTTCATCCTTTGCTTTACATTTATCTCCTTTCTTCTTGTTCTTCATGTACATTGTAGAACTTTGCCCTTTATCTCCATCTCCCTTCAAGTCTTGCTCATATGTGAGCATGAAACCAAGTAATTGATTCAAATCTGGAACATAATGATTTAATGAAAGTTCTATTGATAAGACAAAAGGTTT
This sequence comes from Ceratopteris richardii, assembly GCA_020310875.1. NCBI lineage: Eukaryota > Viridiplantae > Streptophyta > Polypodiopsida > Polypodiales > Pteridaceae > Ceratopteris > Ceratopteris richardii. The sequence continues at coordinate 135,999,097 of CM035406.1, forward strand.
CCACCTTTCATCCCCTCTCAAACCTGCAAGTAGTTGAGCAATCAATCTGTGATCCTCAATATCTTCATCTATGGATCCAAGACTATCTGCTAGATCCTTCATCTTAGTGACATAATCACTAATACTTTGACTTGGCTTCCTCTTGAATGTTGTAAACTCTGATCATAAACTTGCTTTCCCTGCTTTAGTAGTGCTTTGGAAATGATACTCCAATGCATTCCATATATCTTCAGATGATTCCAATCCTCTGATGTGTGGTAGCAAATCATCTGAGATTGTGTTGTAAATGTATGCCTTTGCACTTGCATCCTTCTTCTGCCAATGCTTTAAAGCATCAAGTTCTTCTTTCTTTCTTTGGTCGGCTTTCATCTTCAAATACTGGCTTCTCTTCTTCACCTGTTACATATACCATGAGATCCTTACTCATAAGTAAGGTTTCCATTCTCATTACCCATGCGGGATAATTATCTCTGTCCAGTTTGTCAATGGAGATATGATCTGCCATACTCCTTTCCTTCTGCTGCAACCTGTGAGTTTAAAGGATAAAGGATAATACCTTTTGGAGTTCTTTGTGTATGAAGATACTTTTGAAGTAACCTTTTGATGCCTTGTCTCTTCAAATGCTTCACCTTTCAAACTTTAATGGAAAACTTTCCAAAACTTCTCGTACCTTTTCCGCCTTCTGCTCTTTAGGACCTTTCTGCTCTGATACCACTTGTTGATGTGTAAAACACCACAAGAAATGAATTAATGTGACACTAGAACACCTCTATGGTCACCATTAACTCATTGCCACTCCAAACTTTGAGAAATGACAGTCAAAACCAAGAACTTTACTTCTTCAGAACTTTCCAGTCACTGAAATGACATACCTTCAGTATTTTGCTAATTCCTCTTAGCTCAAATATTATTTCTCCAAGATCTTTTGGTGGATTAAAGTAGACGCGTAGATCTTTCCAACAAGCTATGATATGCAAGAAAGGAGTCTCTAGAACTCAAGATATAGCCTTCACAAGATGACCGTGTATGACTTCCAAAAATGGAATTTCTGCCTGTTTTAGTAATCTTGAATGTCTAAAAATGAAAATTCGATGCCTAGCATCGACTTGCAACCAAAAGTTGATGCCAGGCATCGACTTTCAGCTTTTTCAGCCACTTTTTCATTCCTGAAATAGGCGTGTGTAACCAAATATATGAATGAAGCACTTTTATGCTAGAAGTCGATGTCAGGCATCGACTTTATGCTGAAACTCGATGCCAGGCATCGAGTTGCTCCACAAACATCATCTTTTCAAGAAGATTTAGCAGGAGTTAGAACTCAGAGAATAAAACACAGACTTATCAGCACAAACTCGATGCCAGGCATCGAGTTGCTTGGAAAACTTGAACTTTTGAAATCATTTCACAGTAGTCTAGCATGGAGATGATGGAGAGAGTCTCATACACAGAACTTTAACTATTTCTTCTCATAGCTATGGAAAAAACTCAGAAGTTTTACAGGTGCTATCTCACTCAGAGAAGCTCGACTCTATTTAGTCATACAAAATGAACTCCTTCTCACATTCTATCACTCTCTTCCACTTCTTCTTTCTAACCGCGTCAGTTGATACAAACTAACTTATATAGATTTTCTCATTCTCGTGATTTTTAGAAAACTTCTAGAACTAAAGTGAACTAACTTTACAAATATAATACACTTGTGAATTTGTCCCTTCACATAGGCATGTGGTTTTATTCTAAAGTTTTGATCTCCAAATGTATGTCCAATTAGTGATTGTTTCTCCAACAACACACACACACACATACACACACACATACACAGACATATATGCATATACACACACATAGAGAGACATGCACACACATACACATAAATGCATACATATGCATACATAATGTATATGCATATGCATACATACATACATACTTACATGCATACACACACATATGCATACATAATGCACATGCATACATACACATACATAATGCATATGCATACATAATGCATATGCATACATAATGCATATGCATACATAATGCATATGCATACATAATGCACATGCATACATACACATACATAATGCATACACACATATGCATACATAAAGCATACACACACATACACACACATATGCATACATACATGTATACACATATACACATAGACACATACACACACATAGACACATACACACACATAGACACATACACATACATAAACAGATACACACTCATACACACACACACATACACATAGACGTGCACACACATACACACACATACACACACATATACACACACCCATACACACATAGACACATATACATATAATGATGCATTCGCACACATACACATGCATACACACATACATATGCATACACACATACACACATAATGATGCATTCACACACATACACATGCATTCACACAGGGATACAGGTCTTAAATATGACCTTTCCCCCTGGTGTAGAGTACACATATTTAGGCAGTGTAGTTGTGCATGATAGCGAGATAATGCAGGGTCCTGTTGGCAATAAATGGTTAACAGATTGCCATACGGGAATTGTCCCAAGTCTTTGATATAAAAAAGGGACTGAAACTACTCTTCAGTTCCTAACATGCCTTCAAAATGTTTTGCATGAATGGCTTTTCCAAACAGGGTTCAGTGTTGGCTTGAAAGACATGTACTTAACAGATGAAATCAGAACATATAAAAAACCTCTTGAAGAAGTTCATATTGCTGTAGATGATGGTAGATTGTCTTCTCAGAGAGTTCTCACTTTGGAAAGGCAGATCCGATTAGTCCTGTTAGGAAAAGAGGAACTCATTCCAAGAACTTTTATCAATCCATGTCATAGTGATATTGACTATGGTTACCAAGAAATTTTTCTTAGCTTAGTTGAAGAAATCAGTGCTAGAAGATAAGCAATTTGTGAATTTCAACGTGTTCTTGGGGAAATACCAACCGTTGTTGAGAGGCGTAGCTGTCCATCCAATTCCATGATGGCAATGATAAGGGCTGGAAGCAAAGGATCATTGTCAAACTTGATACAATAGTGTGCATGCTTAGGTTTACAGTCTGCACATGAATTAACCCAAATAGGATTTTCTCGAGTGAATAATTCACATAATTCGCTGCTAATGCTCCCTTGTATATGCTTTCTGTCAATGGTGCACACTGACATCTCACCCGTACGCGTGCCTACATGTAAACAAAATCTCATTACGCCTCAGACAGTGACCTAACATTAGGGGAAAAAGTGAGCCCTGCATAGGCCTTGTAAGGATCCCTAATTTTCAGGGATTAAAATTAAGATTGTAGAGGATTAAGGGGACACAAAATACCACTAGTGGTTTTCTCTATTAAAATATAGAAGAAAAAAGCTTCAAATGAAGTGTGGGTCGAATTTGATTCAAACCGTTGGATATGGTCTTTCGAACGATGAATTAAAAGGGATGAGAGACAATAATGATTGCACCTATAGTCAAATAGCACAGTAGAGAGAGAGTGTCAAAAATGCAGTCAATCGGAATCATTCATTCCTCAAGATCGAATGGTCCTGCGTAGTTCATGCTGAGATAAAAAACGCAGATCATTTTCAGCCATCACATGTCATCGCGATCGAACGCCCATCCGCGTTTCTAGCTGATCCTCATCCCTATCCAGTTTGTAGCCATCCGATTTTTTCAAGATCGAACGAACGTCCGCAATTCTAGTTGATCCAGTTTTGGCTGTAGTTTGCGTCCTTCCGATGAAAGGGGGATCCAAGGGTGCATGACAAAACTAGACTTCGGTGATGGGAGGTGATCCATAGCCCTCAGATCTTGGGCTAATCTAATGGCTCACGTCTTCTGGCGCATTGGCTTGTGCGATCTGAATCGGAGCCACACAATCAGTGAATGATTGAACGGTCTACCATCTATGGAGCCTTGACTTTTGTGGGAACATGCAATTCGTTCGATCTTTGGACCATCCAACGGCTACGACTCAATTATTTGAAAATGTAAACCACTCTTCTCTACAAAACCACAAATTCATAGTGGTTTCAGAGTCTTTGACTAGCACAAACCAACGGAAGCCTAGTCCTAGTCTAGTAGATTCAGAGACTAGACTGTGGCCACCACCCTCCTCTCATTGGTCCATCCTTAATCACTCCCTAATCTAAAAGGCCCATGCAGGGTTCATTTTTTCCCCTAATGATGTAATATCAGAGGTTATTAAATCTAAGCAAAGAACTTGAGCTAGAAACTATGTCTTCTGCTTCCCATCAGTCCATGCATATGGATTGATGTTCATCTCTCCATAGCTGTCTGCCTCAAAAATACCATGCAACTTTTTATCAATGTAATTAAACAAAAATAGTGGCATCCCTAGTCGGACATTCTTTACATAGCTGATATGAGAAGCTCGAAGGCCTGGACATGCACAAAAGCTAATGATCAAGCTACTGTTCGAGCCTGCAACTGTAAACATCTTCTCCTTTGTCCCCTGACATGGACCCACGTTGTGAACCCACAACCTGTCTACTAACACTCAACGAGTTTCTCATGGAAAGAGATATAAGCTTATCTGTCTACACATGAGTTAACTCAAATAGGATTTTCTCCTGTGAATAATTCACATAATTCGCTGCTAATGCTCCTTCTCCTTCTTGATGGACCCACGTTGTAAACCCACAACCTGTCTACTGACACTCAACGAGTTTCTCATGAAAAGAGATATAAGCTTATCTGTCTGCACATGATTTAACCCAAATAGGATTTTCTCCTGTGAATAATTCACATAATTTGCTGCTAATGCTCCCTTGTATATGCTTCTCCTTTGTTGATGGACCCACGTTGTAAACCCACAACCTGTCTACTAACACTCAACGAGTTTCTCATGAAAAGAGATATAAGCTTATCAGTCTACACATGAATTAACTCAAATAGGATTTTCTCCTGTGAATAATTCACATAATTCGCTGCTAATGCTCCCTTGTATATGCTTCTCCTTTGTTGATGGACCCACATTGTAAACCCACAACCTGTCTACTGATACTCAACGAGTTTCTCATGAAAAGAGATATAAGCTTATCTGTTTGCACATGATTTAACTCAAATAGGATTTTCTCCTGTGAATAATTCACATAATTCGCTGCTAATGCTCCCTTGTATATGCTTCTCCTTTGTTGATGGACCCACGTTGTAAACCCACAACCTGTCTACTGACACTCAACGAGTTTCTCATGAAAAGAGATATAAGCTTATTTGTCTGCACATGAATTAACTCAAATAGGATTTTCTCGTGTGAATAATTCACATAATTCGCATAATTGAAACTCCAAACAATTTTAGATTGATGGAAAAAAGTTAAAGCAACTTGTTCAAATTTTCCTCTTGCATAATTTCACTTTGAATAAATGTATATTAATCTAATTGAAGTCTCAATTAAGAAGTAGAAATATGTTTTTGACACCAGAAAGAAATATAAGTTTAGTACCTTTGGCTATTGTGCATGTCGATGATTCCTGTTGAGAGTTCCATGCTCCACCCTTTTGTCCAAAGCTAGTTTCATTCTCATGCAAGTTCACTTATCCCACATGCAAGGGAATTCTCCCAAACTCAAAATAAGCTCATTGCCAAGAGTGTGCTTCCTCTCCTCATGGAGGCTCCATGCTCTCAGAGCATCTTATGTAAGTCATTTCCATTTCCCTTTTAATTCATTCATAATGTTGTGTTATCTTTTGTTCCTTCCTCCTTAGCTTGTTACATTTGTGATTGTGGTAGAGTAGGAGTAGTCCTTTTTTCATTTCAACATGGTATCAGAGCATAGGTTAACTTTCCTTTTGAGTTTTGTTTTTGTTATCTTCATCATTAATATGTTTTTCTTTCTTAATCCCTCCATCCCTCCCATATTCCTTTAATAAGAGTGCTTCTAAGCACTATTACCTTCTTCACTAGGCATTATTAGCACCATTTTTATCTTTCCTGTCCTATGATCGATAAATATCTCATAAAGTGCGCAAGTAAGCTATCCCGTGCTCCAGTGCGACACAGAAAGAAAGCATTGTAGTGAGCGTAGCGGCAGTGGGCACGTCTTTTGTAATCCAGAGTCATGTGTGTGTATATGTATGTATGTGCATGTGTATCTGTGTGTGTATATGTGTGTATGTCTAAGTGTATGTGCACATGTATCTGTGTGTGTATGTGTATGTGTTTATGTGTATATGTGTGAAAGTGCATCTTCATCATGTATAAGTGTATAAGTGCATATCAATAATTGTGAGTATGCTATCTAATGAAAATAACACAATTCAAATGATATACAAAGAATGGAAATTGTACTTACAATAGTTAGCCATACTTTTTGCTTGGTTAGCTTCTTGAATAACCTGCAATAAAGAGAGAGAGAGAGAGAGAGAGAGAGAGAGAGAGAGAGAGAGAGAGAATTCAAAGAGAGAAAGATGTAGAAAGAGAGAAACAGAGACAGAGGGAGACAATAAGAGAGCTTTAGCTCGTAAGCGCAAGACAATTGCAAACATTGGAGAGCTCTTCGAGCAGATGCGTGAAAATGCCGATCGAAGAGCCTCCAATTTTTTAATTTTTTTTCGTCAACAAAGCGTAGTGTAAGCGATGCTACACGTAGAGTTGGCATCGCATAAGCGACATCTGCAAGCGTCGCTTATGCGACGTCTACAAGTGTCGCTTATGCGATGTCTGCAAGCGTCGCTTATGCGACGTAAAAAACATCGCTTATGCAATGCTTTTTAAAACCGTTGTGTTAGCAACACTCTATGTGAGCGTCGCCGACCCTGTCGCATCACAAGTCGCAAAAAACGTCGGTCGGCTCATCGTTCAATCGACGGTCTGCGCACGACGCTCATTACGACGCATTTTGCAATTTTATAGCGATGAAATTGTGTCCCCTTAACCGTCGCTATATGCCCGTATTCCTTGTAGTGAATTACAGGCTTGTTAAGTTCTTGAATGAATGTGGATATCAAGCTTCAAAGGCAGATAGTAGCTTACTAGTGAATGCAAGTGAAGATGGATATATATACATGTGTATTTATGTTGATGATATTATTGTTACAGGTACAGATGCTCAAGGAATCAAGGAGCTTAAGAAACAAATAGAGAAGGAGTTTAAGATAAGTGATTTGGGAAACTTGTCTTATTTCTTAGGAATGCAGATTGTGTATACTCAACATGGAGTATATGTTACACAAGAGAGATACTTGAAGAATCTTCTAGTCAAGTTCAACATGGAAGATTGCAAGCCTTCAATCATACCATTGGAGGTAAATCATAAATTAAGTAGATATGGAGGTGAAGAATTCAATGACATGAAGAAATATCAGAGTTTGGTAGGTAGTCTGATCTATGCTACCTTGACAAGACCAGACCTATCATATGCCATGGGTGTGTTATCACAATTTATGCATTACCGAAAGAAGACTCATTGGATTGCAGCTCAAAGGGTACTCAAATAAATCAAGGAAACTCTGAGTGAAGGTTTGTATTATGGTTTTACTTCTGACACAAGAATCAAAGTATTTAGTGATGCAAATTGGGCAGGTGATTCAAATGATAGAAGGCCTACTCATGGTTATCTCTGTTATATTGGAGATAAGTTAGTTTCTTGGTGCTCAAAGAAGCAGCATATAGTTGCTTTGTCATCCACAAAAGCTGAGTATAAAGGAATGGTAGAGGCTGCAAAAGAAGTGATATGGTTAAAGACCTTGTTGAAGAGCTTTGGAACTGATCAGAGTACTCCAATTATTTTTGGAGACAATATGAGTTCATTATATTTCGCAGCTAATCCTGTTTTTCATGCCAGGACTAAAAACATAGAGATTCAGTATCATTTCTTGAGAGAAAAGGTACTTGATAAAGAGATTGAAGTATTGTATACTTCAACAAAAGAGCAAGTTGCAAATATGTTGACAAAAAGCTTAGATGGACCTAAGCTACAGAAGTTCAAAGAGATGGCAGGAATAAAGAAGAATGGAATAATCACAATTAGTGATTGAGGGGGAGTTGTTGGAACAAAGCAATCTCAAATTGATGATTATGAAGAACTTGAAGCAAGTCAAGGATCAAAATGAAGCCAAAGAATTCATTGAAGATAGTGAAGAGATCTCAGAAGTGTAGCCTGTATACATATGTACATTACAGATGGAAATCCTTGTACTATGAGTTTAGATGATCATTAGAATGATAAGGAATAATGTAATAGACACAGGATGAGTCTAGAATAATATGTATATAAGTCAATGATGTAAAGAAATAAATAAGAGAGTCATTAGAAGCCAAGTTTCAATGAGATAGATGTGTAGAGAGTCATCTTCAGAAGTTAGTGTCGTGTTTTTCTCTGATTGCTCTGAGCCTGATCATGTGGATCAGGAAATATTTTGTACACATCTAATCTAGAAGCTAATGAACCTATGTTCAAAGTTTCATGATCTAATTCCTTTCAGGTTGTGGTAGTGATCCTCGACAAATAGAACTTCAATGGTTTTTTGATAGCTGTCATTCAAAATCAGAGTCTTCCATAAAATTTTACCTACAATGCAATTAAACCGCATCCTACTTCATATGATTTTTCAGATACAAACATGAATATCAACCCCTTCAAACCTTTCCTTTGAAAATAACTTTTCTGTTCAAGATGATCTCATTCAGAACATAGAATTCAAAAGATAGTGTATGCAAAATTTCATGCCCAGACCTAAAACACTATTCTAAGCGATTCAAAACGATGAAACGTTAATCAGAGAACTCACGAAGTATAACAAAAGCAAAAGGGGAAAAAAAATAAACGACCACCATAGATTGAGCCATGTGTAGATACACTCTCTCTAAACTTACTACCGGAGCTCTGCGCACTTGTTCTTTGCTTTCTTGTCACACTTTATTGAGAAGACGACATTTAAAGGGATATTTTTTATGAAACATGTATCTAAGGAAATCTAATAATTTATATCTTTTAATTATGTGAAAAACAGCAAAGTATCTGTGCAATTTTTACTACTTTCGAAGCACTGTATAACATGCATAAGTTTGGAGACCTCACTTAGTAATTGAAACATTCCTATCATTGATCTATAATGATGTTCTAACTAATAAAAGAAAACAGATTCTTTCTCACATTTGAAATCTCATAATTCCATAGCCTTAAGCGTTGAAGGTGCCTTCAAATCAATCTATAGAGGGAATCAGTTGTTGATTCAACACGCACCCAAGATTATCTCCATTGAACACCAAATTTAATCAGCTGGTAGTTGTAGTCATCATCAAATTATTATATTCTTTGCACAAGTACTAATCTTTCTCTGATTCTTCATGATATGACTCCACAACTTATCAATAAGTTAAATTCGAATACTAATATATGGTTGTCAGAACTCCCTAGAGGCATGCAACTGTTACATGCACCTCGCCCATCAGCTTTAGATCTTGAACGAGTCAAAGAAACAGAGCATATGGAAATGATTGTGTGAACTTCATTCGCATATGCCGTTGTCAGAAGATTATCACCACATCATCACATGGTATAAAGCAATTGTAATGACCAATCAAAAGGATTATGTAAGAATAAATGTGCTCACACGAGTAAGTCTATCGTGGAGTAAATTGGCCACTGTATAGTGACAAAACCAAAAAATCTGGAAAAAATTTCCCAGAGCATCCTTTGCAAAATGAGCATATGACCATTGTCAAAATCTCATAAAACTAAAAGTATTGACATGTTATCTTGCATAGTGAATCACTAACTCCACTGCATATAATCAGTTACTTGAAAGAAGCCACTTAAGCTTATCGATCACCTATGAGCAACTATCATACATCTCCTATGGGAAGGTTGGGTAAGTATTCCACCTGCATCACAAAAGAGACCCCAACATCTGGGTGTCTCCCAGTTAAGAAAACCCCACCATGACCCCCTTTATCAAATGTCAAAGGTTTGTATGCAAAAAACATAACTGGTATATTAATGACCACATGGATGTACATAAGTGGTATCCATAAAAGTTTACATAGTGTGTATGTGCTCATTATATGTAAGAAAATGACACTAAAAGGCTAAATTCATAGCCCAAACACTAGCCAACAACACATGCAAGTGTTTGTCGACTTTGTTCTTTAGGCTCAAAAACCTGCATAGATTTGCAATGGCTGCTCCCACCACAATCGAAAACGTTTCAAGAAACCTATAGATTTACTATTGTGGCTAAAAACATAGCCCCAAAGATGAATATTTTTTATCTGAGACGTACATAAAAGCACTCTTCATGATGTTCTTAAACTTGTGTCATGAGAATTATGCACAAAAGTACTCCAAAATGACTCCAAAAATCACCTCAAAAATGCTTCAAAACAAGTTTGAAAGCAAAAAATGAAGCTTTGCAAGCCCACACCATGTTCACGATAATGTTTACCTTAGTCTTTCCCCTTTCAAATACCATAAGAGTGTAGCTTATTAGCAAAAGATTACCAATTAAGCAAGCTCAAGGCTAATAGTACGAGGATGGGTGACTTCTCGCAAAGTATCGAGAACCTCTCTCTTCCTTGATCATTGAGGTCCTCCCTCGCATGCAGCCAACAATGCCAATGGTGAATTTTATGACTTGGATGCCAAGGTATTGACAATTGCTAAACCCTTGGAGTCTAGCTCTCCAAATTCTAAACTAATAATGGGATATAGAGAGTCACATGGAAGCTGAGGTTCAAGAACGCTTCTCAAGTATTGTGTTATCTGAAGTCGCATTTGGTATGTGAGTGTGTTGACTGTCACTAAACCCTTGGAGTCTAGCTCACTATTTGCTTGCTAATTACTTGCATTGCCAGTGGAAAGGGAGCCATGCTAGTAAGAGGATAGAGCATGTAACCTCAAGGGAGGTAGTTGGCAACAAGTGAAATAATTGTGGCTATCGAGATTATGTGTCTTGTCACATGCCAAAATACACTTGCTACTTTTTGTGTGATTCAATCGAGTTTTCTTTTGTGAATCCTTCTTACATCCTTTGTTAGTTTTGCTTATATACTCTTGAAGAGTTTGGCATTTGTGAAGTGTCTCTCTACATAGCCAAATTATAGGGCGTACTTCCCTGCTAGTAAGAGGACAGAGCAGGTAACCTCTAAGTGTCTCTTGAAGACACTTGAGTTTTGCTTATATACAGTTGAAGAGTTTGGCATTTGTGAAGAGCAGGTAACCTCTAAGTGTCTCTTGAAGACACTTGAGTTTTGCTTATATACAGTTGAAGAGTTTGGCATTTGTGAAGTGTCTCTCTGCATAACCAAATTATAGGTCATACTTCCCTGCTAGTAAGAGGACAGAGCAGGTAGCCTCAAGGGAGGCAAGTGGCGACAAGTGAAATAATTGTGGCTATCTGAGTTATGTGTCTTGTCACATGCCGAAATACACTTGCTACTTTTTGTGTCATTCAGTCGTGTTTTCGGTTGTGAATCCTTCTTGCATCCTTTGTTAGTTTTGCCTATATACTCTTGGCATTTGTGAAGTGTCTCTCTACATAGCCATACATGCCATAATTCCCTAGGGAGAACACCCCCCTTGACTAGGTGTCCCACGGAGCGGATCTAGTCTTGTTCCAATGAAGAGGTCCTAAGTTTCTCTTCTACACATGGGTTTGGACGTAACTTTTTTAAATAAATGATGCTTTGTACCTGTTGAGTGAAGTATCAAACTAAAAGGTTTTCTATCTTGTGAACCTATTCAAAAAAGAAAGAGAAAAAAACTTTCCATATGGATATCGTTTTATATCCCACATGCCATTTTCAGTTGTAGAAAACATCTCGTAATCCATCGCATTAACTCGTTCATCTTTCCAATAGCTTCTTGTTACATTAGATTTATCAGTATGCATAATGATTAGTATTAATTTTTTCATAACTTAAGATTTTCATATAACGTGATATTTGCAATGATCTTGTTACTTTTGGGTTCTCTCTCTCTCTCTCTCTCTCTCTCTCTCTCTCTCTCTCTCTCTCTCTCTCTCTCTCACACACACACACACACACACACACACACACACACATCGATGGATTTTATCTTGTCAATATGCGATGCTCTATGCACCACACGAATATCGGTAGTAAATCAAGCTAATGAACTCTTCTATGACAAGAGGACAATGTAATCAGGTACTATCGTAGGACTTTAAGAATAGCCCAGAAAAAGAACACTAGGCTTTTTTAGGTGGAACTGAATGACAGTAAGAAACGATGGTAACATGACTCCTTTATCCTTTTTAATATAGAACAGCAGATGAAAAAAGTACTGGAGCTTCAGATGAGGAGCAATCGCCCTCTAAGATTCCATTAGCAGTAGTGTACCTAAGGGATAACTCTGCAATAAGAATATAGACATTAAGACAGAGCATGGAAAGAGCTACTTAGTTTGCCCTTCACACAATTAGCAGATTGACTATAATCCAATGAATAGAGCAAGTGCCTTACTGGTAAGCAAGCTCCAAATTGTTCTAAGCAACACGTCAGGTTCTATTCATATGTCAGACCTAGCAATCCATCACTTCAATGTTGACTAATAATTTCTGAAGCTTTTGACCAGATTTCTATGGAGTTCCATCAGTTATCTGTCAATGAAGAATGTTACCTGATGTTGAGATCATACACCATTGAATATAGGAGTGCATAATAAATTCAAAAGACTGCATAGTGGATTCAAAAGAGTATACGTGAAAAATGCGAGCAAGAAAAGATAACAAATTGTGCTTCGGGAAATTCCCGGTCATAAATCCAAGATTGGTACACTTCATGAATCTACACACCCAATTAACAACAGTTTTGGTGGAATGCCGCCATCATCCTATGTGGACGCAGCCTCCCCACTCCCATACGAAAAGAAATAACCCTAAGACAGCTGAAAAAAACTCCATTCTTCAACTGAATCATAAGAAATCCTACATGAGTTGGGGATGAAGCAGCACAAAATCTCTGATTCTTTTGAAGCTTCTACTACAGCCTCATTTGCAACCACTCTAATAGCCTGATCCTAAAGTCTTCAATAATCCACATGAGACAGAATTGACCAGTTGGTACTAAACCTAGTTGCCCTCAGACGAAATCTTCTAATTTTCCTCCTATTTTTCTTACGGCTTTCACCTTCTGGCCCTTAGATTTTTAGGGACATCAAAGTTGGCCATGTACCAGTCTGCTACTTGTTAATTATGAGCACCCACCAGCACTACAGTTATCGTCAACAATCTAGAATGAGGTAACCTCCTCATAAGAGCATGCTAACATCAACAAACAGGGATTGATCATACTATCACAGAAAAGTAGATCAACGCAGATTGTAAGGAAAACAATTCATATGTGTGACTTGCATTAGCATCGATAATCTTGAAAGGTTTGGTGTGATCCGGTACATCGATGGAAAGGGATTGCTCTACTCAGGTTTTCATATTCTGCTTTTACATATTCAGCAGAGAAGTTCAAATCATCACAGGAAGTAGATTAGACAGTAAGGATAGCAGTACATATGAGTGTGGTTTATGTTAGCATGAATGATCTTCAAAGGTCTGGGATGAACTCGAAGTAAACCAGCCCAGACTTGTGCTCACCTTCACTACCACAATTGGCAAAAACAGCCTGCGAGATTTGAAGAAGAGTACAGTTCATGGGCTGAAAATCCTGTAGTTTTCAAAGATGAAGCACATACTTGAATCTGATGGCTCCTTGTGGCATCTCTTCGCTTGTGAGAGTTCAATAAACCCCAAAATCGTGACTATTCTGACGCGATGAAGATGAATACCCCCAAAATCCATCATCCAACAGATGGAAGCATATCCTGGCATGCAGTTCATCCCCTCAGAAGCTGCTGATTATGTCATTAAACAGATCAAACTGGTAAATCTGAGAAACCAAGATTCATGTCTTGGGCCGGTACTGACATCAGTGTATCTACATGATCCTACATGCTCTTAACACAAATGCTAGTTCAGTTATCACACACACATTCTCTCTCTCTCTCTCTCTCTCTCTCTCTCTCTCTCTCTCTCTCTCTCTCTCTCTCGCGGTTCCAGAAAGTCCAATTAGACATTCAATGATGAGAATAAACAAGAGGGGTCAAATATGTAAAGAATATATTCACTATAGGAAGTCAAATGGCATTTACAAGGCGTAAGTGTCTGATAGTCACAGCTCCGAGCTGGGCGGTTCCATGAAATTAGAGATACATTCAAAAGAAATTGAGCTCAAGCACAACCAGCCATGAAATCTTCAAAATTCCAATTGTTGAAGAGGTCACGTCTTACAGCATGGCACCTCACTAACCGAGGTGTTTCTGATGCTTCTGCATTATTGCGGGGTGGAACGGGGGCTACCCTCGAGGAAGAGGGATCTGCTGGCGGCGCTTGTGGCGGAGATGGTGGACTCGGCTTCTTTGTACTCCAGCAACAGGAAACCTGTGTATCTGAGCGATTGGAGTAACTCCTAATTATCTCTGGAGCTTGTACCACAGGCATGGTGCGAACAATACGGTGCAATTTACGTTCTTCCGACGACTGCATACGGGCCCTGGTTCACTGCTTGCATGCCGAAAAGAAGCCACATAATGTAAGAAGTGGAGTCCGAGAGGCTCTCTCTCTCTCTCTCTCTCTCTCTCTCTCTCCGCTCACACAAACAGACTCATATACCATGCACAGAGATAGGCAATCAACTTATCAACAGACTATTTACTGCCTTCACTGCGTACGAGACCAGACGCACACGGTAGAGATAAACAGTCAGACACGAAGAGCAAGATGTGAGACAGACCGGGCAAGGAGACGAGCGTTGTGGAATCAGAACGAGCTCCGTCTGAGAAGCAACTGCTTCCAGGCTGCTAATTGGCAAGCCAAGCCCCAGGCAAAGAGGAAAGGCGAAGTGCTTTGGCGGAATGGGCCCTGGGTCTTGGAGTTGGAGCTTTGCTTGCTTTATGTTTCTCTCTCTGTCTCTCTCGTCTGTGCGCATGCACTCCACATACCTTTCGGACACGCACTTTTGCTTTCTAGCACACCAAACCCAGGAGTCAGCCTCCGTATGGTTTTCGGGCCTGTCACTTCGTCACATGCAGCTATCATTATAATGCATTCCCTCAATTTCATGCCCGTATGTGTGTAACAGTGTTGAGTTCGCTTGATCGATAGCGCGTCGCCTACTTATCTTGACACTCCAGGACTCATGAGTCTTCAGTCTTCAGCCAGTCATGTCTCGAGTCTTGATTCTTATCACCAAACACATCAGAAATTTGAAAGCAATCGTGGCCTCCATAACCAGCTGAACAGGCGTCCCATGTCCACCATACCTGTATCATCCCTGGAAAATGCAATACAAATCACATACGCAATGTGCGCATTCTACTGTTCAAATTCTGTCGTGATCTCCTCGAATGTGACGAAGAAACTCTCTTTTTTGAACCCATTGAGCGATATAAGAAGTATGGATGGCACAGTGAAATTCCATAGATTTCGCCTGAAAGTAAGTCTGCACTAACATGACTATCCGTGGATGTGGATTACAGTGCGCATGCCTTGAAACTCCCATCGAGACCAGTTATGCGCTCCCTTGTAGGATCTCCAATCTGTGCCTCACAAAAAACATAGATATAGCCTTATTAACAAGTTTTAGTCTCTAGGCTTGTAGAGAAATCTTCAGGAACAGATAATCATAATCCTGGGAGAAGCAATTTTGAAAGGATAATTCGATCATTTTGCTGAATTGACATAATTTGAAGATAACTTCCGTGATGCATATTAGACCGACAAATAACATAATTTTTTTTTTAACGGAGGTTCAGCCGAAGCCTACTCCCCAGCTTTAACTTTAAAATTACAACTGTACAAATGAACGAACATAGTACGCATGGGACAAATAACATAACTCTCCTCAGCTTTAACTTTAAAATTACAACTGTACAAATGAACGGACATAGTACGCATGGGACAAATAACAGAATTTGATCGTGATTTTAAGAGAAGCCATGATGAAAGGACAATTTGATCATTACAGCGCTGAACATAACAGAATTCTTCTGCGAAAGCATGTTTCAGCTATAAGGGCTGTTCTTTTGGGAGAGTAAATGGTTCCATTGTCTTCTCGAGGACCATACCATGTTCTCCCTATTTTCTCCGTCTTGTATGTGGCCAATGGAAAGCTGATGCTCCTTCCCAATCAGGGCACTAAAGTACCTGAGTAAGAATTAAAAACCTCGTTATTCCAGCTCGTCAATGCAAAGCTGCTATTGCTGCCAAATCATGTTTTCTTCGTTTTCTTCCAAAACACATTCAATTTGGGTATGGGCTGTCTTCATAGATATTAATATATAAGACTTTGACCTTTTGTGAAACTGATTTAGCAACATAGGCTATTATCATGAGTTTATTCCTTCACTTCCTCCTCATATCATGTGTGCATGCTTACAACCTACTTGAACAGCTGCATGTATGATAGAGAAACAGAAACACGAGAAAATTAAGACGGCTAAAGCAATTTAAAAAGAAAAATTACACAAACTGAAGAGTAAAAGGATGAGCGACAGAAAGTGGCTTTCTCTATATCTGACAAATTGTGTGATGATCAATGCTGGCATGACAAAAAGTCTTGTAGGTCAAGATGCATGTGTGGACAAGAAGAGACCAAGTTTTGATTATTAACCATTGCAAGCCAACAAATAAAGATACATTTTGACCATTAATCCCACATTCGAGTCCCTTTCCTTCCCGATTGATTGTTAAAGCTTAAAGAGGTCAAAGATAGTGGTATCCTTGCGACAATGGATAGTCATCATTTGCTCCTTGATGTAAAGCAAGGCCACTGATTTTTCCCTCCTACTTTATAGAGCTATTCTTCAACGATTTGAAAAATAAATTCCATGAGGAAGACAAGAGCCACTACTTTGTGCAGGTCGCTTTAAATCCATCAAATTTTCGACATTCATCATTTGGGAGATGAACTAATGTAAAAGTGTTTGCCACTTATATATATATATATATATATATATATATATATATATATATATATATTCATACACTCAAACTAATTAGAAGTATATATTTGAAATTATTTTAGCAAGATTGGAAAATTTCACATTAGTATTATGATTACTTAGAAATACTCTATGCAATCATCTATGAAAGATCATCACAAGCATGCATGAGGTAGGCGTCCTCTATATGTAGAATTTGGGAAGTGTGTTTCCATGCATGTAGTCTCGGATGTGCAAAAAGGACAGAAAGTACCATTTGATTGAGTTTAACAAGGTTTCTAAACATAGACAAAACAATAAAAGGAGAATCACATAGAAGGAAAAACTTCTAGGTACCCCAAGAGATACATGAACATATTTTCTACTTGGTACTTGGTATGCTGAATCCGAGAGCAAAACTGAACATTTTACGCCTCTTTTACAATGAGTACTATTTGCGTCTGTCGAAGTTGAGTGTGCGAATCGAATTGTGACCTGCATTGTCTTGTGCACACACACATAGAGATCTCTCTCTCTACACACACACACACACACTCTGTTTAGATCTCACATCTTGGTAAGTGGTGTGCGTACTCTTAGCCTTTGTCTTTCTCTATGTTTTATGTTTTATAATTTCTCTTCTCTTTGATTTTGCAGAAGTTTTTTGGCGTCGATTCTTTGGAATTCGACGATAGACGACATACATTATGCTTTGACGACAACGATCCAAAAGAGGGACATACGTGTAAGTGATTGTTTTATTCTCTATTCATAGAGAGAGATGAGAGAGAGAGAGAGACAGAGAGAGAGAGAGAGAGAGAGAGAGAGAGAGAGAGAGAGAGAGAGAGAGAGAGAGACATGAGAGAGAGATGAGAGAGAAAGAGAGATAAAGAGAGAGAGAGAGAGAGATAAAGAGAGATGAATGAGAGGAAGAGAGAGATAGGAAGATAGAGCATACATACACACATGCATGCTTACATACACACAAATATACACATATGCATGCATACACACATATACACACATGCATACATATACACACACATGCATACACACATACATACACACACACATATACACATATGCCTACACACACATGCATACACACATACATACACACACATATACACACATGCATACACACACATACATAGACACATATACACACATGCATGCATACATACACACACATATACACACATGCATGCATACACATACATATACATATACACACATGCATACACACACATGCATACACACACATGCATACACACATACATACACACACACATATACACATATGCATACACCCACACATACACACACATGCATACACACACATATACACACATGCATACACACACACATACATAAACACATGCATGCATACATACACACACATATACACACATGCATGCATACAAACATACACACACGGATACACACACACACACATGTACACACATGCATACATACACACACACATATACACACATGCATACATACACACACATATACACACATGCATACATACACACATACATGTACACACATGCATACATACACACACACATGTACACACATGCATACATACACACATATACACATATGCATGCATACATACACACACATATACACGCATGAATGCATACACACATATGCATACATACACACACATACACATATACACACACATATATGATTTCAGTATAGATAAATAAATATGAAAATAGCTAGTGTTTTAATTAAATATATATAATTAAATATATAAAATTATGATTTAAAGTTATTTTTTACATCAAATATAAAAAAATAGGATTAGCGTTTTTAGGCTATTTAGACATACATACAGATATACTTATACACATATATAAATATACACATATATACGTACACATATATATACACATGCATATACATATATACATGTTTTAGGTCTAGGTCTTTTTCAATTAGGCTTTTAGGGTTTTTACACATGCATAACATATATACACACATAAACATACACATGTAATACATATATACATGTATATACATATGGATACACAAATATATATATTTTAGGTGTAGATCTTTAGGATTAGGGTTTTAGGGTTTTTACATACATATAATTCAATTAAATTTATATAACGAAAAAATATAGAAAAAATTAAGAAAAAAAATCTAAATATATAAATTAAAAAAAATATATATATAAAATAGGATAATTGTATAAATAAATAAATATGAAAAGCGGTAGTGCTTTAAAAAAATGAATTAATTATATATATTTAAATATATATATACACATACATATACACACACATATATATATATACACACATATACACATACACATATATATACACATGCATGCACATATATACATGTTTTAGGTCTAGGTCTTTCGGATTAGGGTTTTAGAGTTTTTACACATGCATAACATATATACACACATACACATACACATATAATACATGTATACATGTATATACACATGGATACACAAATATACATATTTTAGGTCTAGATCTTTAGGATTAGGGCTTGACGGTTTTTACATACATGTAATTCGATTCAATTTATATAACGAAAAAATATAGGAAAAATTAAGAAAAAAATCTGAATATATAAATAAATATATATAATAGGAGAATTGTATAGATAAATAAATATGAAGAAAGCTAGTGTTTTAAATAAATAAATTAATTATATAATTAAATATAAAAAAATAGGATTAATTTTAAGGTTTTTTATCAAAGTAAATATACACACACACACACACATACATACATACATACATACATACATACATACATACATACATACATACATACATACATACATACATACATACATACATACATATATATATATATATATATATATATATATATATATATATATATATATACATACATACATACATACATATATACATATATACATATATACATATACATATACACATACACATATATATATGCATACACATATATATAAACATGCATACACACATATACATGTTTTAGGTCTAGATATTTACGATTAGGGTCTTAGGGTTTTTACACATGTATAACATATATACACATATACACATACACATATAATACATATATACAGGTATATACACATGCATCCACAAATATACATATTTTAGCTCTACATCTTTAAGATTAGGGTTTGAGGGTTTTTACATACATGTAATTTAGTTAAATTTATATAAATAAAAAATATAGAAAAAATTAAGGAAAAAATATATAAATAAATAAATATATAAATAAATAAATATATAAATAAATAAATATATAAAATAGGATAATTGTATAGATAAATAAATATGAAACATAGTAGTGTTTTAAAAAAAAAAATTAATTATATATAATTAAATATATAAAAATAGGATTTTAATTATATGAGAAATAGACATATATATAATACATATAACACATATACACATATATATATCTTTAGGATTAGGTCTTTAGGATTAGGGTGTTAGGGTTGGGGTTTTAGGATTAGGGTTTTAGGTCTTTAAGTCTTTAGGTTTTAGTATTTCAAGTTTAAGTCTTTAAGAGTATGATTTTTAGGTTTAATAAAAAAAATCAAATGTTCTAAAATGTCCATATTGTATCAGATGGCTAGTTTGGATCGGGAAGAGAGAATGGCATGTCATTGCACTCAGTGCAAGTATCAAATTTATCGATAACGATGGATTTGGACTGCACATGTTAGAGAGTATGGATCCTTTGATCAAAGTCGTCTAGAAAACCTACACTACCATTCGCATGGTCCCCGAGGTGAGTAGATGGACCCAAACGATAGTATCATTACCAAGAGCTCCTTGGGTGCTTTGCACGATAGAAGAGCAACAAGTGAAGAAAACAATTTTAGAGTTTCGGACACCTATTGGATGCATGAGGTATCTAAAGACTGCTTTCACACGAAACAACAATCTTGGAGGGCTTAAGTTTCATGATTGGCACAAGTTTTTACAATTTGTGCTCCGTGTAGCTTCAAAAGATTGTCTTTCGAAGGATGTACGAAGAACCATTTATAAAATTAGTTCTTTAGTACAGTGGATCTCTTCTAAAGAGATAAATAGAGATAGCATAGAGAGTGTGAAACTCAATGCTATTGAGGTTGTTTGTATGGTAGAGAAATACTTTCCCACAAGTATTCTCACTATTTAGCTTCATTTACTGGTTCATGTGGTAGATGAAGTTGCAATAGCAGGAACTATCCATAGTCGATGGATGTTCTTCTTAGAGCACTTTATGAAGACATTAAAAGGGTTTTTTCGACAGAGAGCACATCCAGAGGGTAGCATGGCAGAGGGATGGCTCGTACAAGAGTCTCTTGTATTCATAACTGAGTTTCTATGTATGTCAGATCCATAAATGCCTCGCTTATGGAGCGATGATGAAGGTGTTTGTCTCATAGGTGAATAACCACTAGGTAAAGGGTTGCAAAGAAAAATGGATGCAGCTTTCAGAGAGAAGGCAATGAAATTTCGCATAGTTAACTCTGAACCTATGCAGAAGTGGTTAGAAAAGTATGAGCTTGCCAAGGAGACCAACACAAAGGAAAGAGCTCAATTTCGAAGGAACCGTTCCACTCGATTTTTACCTCTTCCAGGAAGTCTTCGACCTCTTCCACCTTTTCCAACGAGCAGATGGCTAGATACAGTGGTTTCACAAGCAAACATAGTGGGTGAAGATATCTCTGAAGAAGAAGAAGAACTCGCAAAGGGTTGTGATTGGGAGTATATTAAATACGGTGCACTATGTTCTCATGGACGACACTTTCAGATCACATGAATCAATAAAAATAGGTCTACTTTTGATAGTGGGATGATGGTGAACTTTCTGCAAAAAAGTAGATCAAGTGCAATAGATGATAATGCTCTAGAAGGCCAGCTAGATTATTGTGGAGTGATTCAAGATATCTTGAAACTATCCTTTAGGAAGTTTGATTTTTTGATGTAAAATGGCTCAAAGTAGTCACCTCTGGAAGAAGCACAACAATGAGGCAGGATCAAAGCGGTTTGCTTCAAGTCGAATCCACAAAATTATGGAAGGATGAAAGAGATACATTTGTACTTCCCAAACATTATGGGCAAGTTGTTTTTATACCAGATTCGAAAGAACTAGAGTGGCTATTTGTTTTACAATTCGCCCCACGTAGTAGACAAATTTGTGAGAACATAGATGTAGAAGAAAGTCCATCTGTAGTGGACTCATACATTCATTCGATAGTCGAAGAGGAAGAGATCATTGTTGGAGAAGAAGAGGTCATTGAAGAAGACAAAATATAGGATGAAGCAATATATGATGATCAAGAAGAAACTAGCATACCAAGTGATTTAGAAGTCGTCAATATAGAGATATATATTCTCTGTGCATCGGATCTCCAAGAGGATGCTAGAATAGAGGAGTTTTGAATCAAACACTTGTACGTACTAATTTTTGTTTATTTTTTTGGCTAGGTTCTTTTGTACACTACCATTTCTCTATATTACCTTTATTATCATATGCTAATTATTTGAGTTCTTTTGTTACAGAGCACGATGGGAGACAGTCCTCCAGTCACTCCACATTCCATGACAGAGGAGGAGTTCTTAGAGTTCATCTCTCAGGTACCTCCCATGTATATGGCTGTTGCATCACAATATTGGTCGCCCGTGGTAGCACTCCCCGGCCTCACTCCCGATGGCCTCACTCCCGGCGGCCTCACTTCTGCCGGTCTCACTCTTGCTGATGTCACTCTTGTTGGCATCACTCCTCCGGGTGGTACTACTCCCGCCGGAGGTATGTCTCCTAGTTTTATGACTCCACCATGACCATCTTTTTCGCCATCCCCTACTGGCTCTAGTAGTAGACATGTACGTTCGAAACCTCAGCATGATACAGGTGCTGGTCCGTCTCGTAGGTCGAGGTCATGCTTTGGAGCACGAGGTTCTAGGAGTGGATCTACAGGTAGGTCTGGAGGAGGCGGCTGTTGTGGAGGCAATGCGACAGACGTTGTGTCGCCCACTTCAACTCCTAGAACGAGTACCTCAGATGCAGGTATGCCACATGGTACACCACGTGGAACACCACGTACACCTTGGGGTGATCATGACCATGATGACTCCAATGTCTATAGTATCCAAGATGGATCTCTCGTGATGGATGCGGCTGGAAGAGCAATACATGCACATATACGACAGCTTTGCTCCATACAGTTTAGACACTCTATCATGTTGAAACGGAGGGAACAAGATAAAGATCGGAAGAATTATATCACAGAGATGATTTATCAGGAGTTTCGACCAACCAATGGGTAGTCTCTTGTCAGTTCAGAGTGGATTCTGCACACCGCACATGAAGTTATGTCCCATCGACGATCCGAGGCTCATGATGATTTCAGAACAAGCTTACCAAAGCCTGTATGGTTAGATGCTGAGGAGTGGGATATGAATTGCGACGAGTAGCAGCAGACTCCTGACCGATATCGCCAGCAACAAGATGCTACAGCCACACGTTTAGATACGGTTGGACCCTCACATTTGGGTAGTGGCAGATATGACATGATGTGTTACGAGTTTGTAAGTACCATTTGGTTTATTGAATTTGTTTGTGTTAAGCTTCTCATGTATGTTCCTCTAATGTTTTGTATATTTGTTGTAGGAGCTGGCAATGGTTCATCCTCCAACACAAACGAAGGAGGCTTATGGATATCGTCATGGATTGACTTCACTATTGGAAGACTTGGAGGGATGCGGCGTGGTCGTTTCATCGGGGTGTTTGTGATGAGGTGATGAATTTATAAACTTGGTCTTTACTTGTTGTTTGTAAATCCCATGTGAATTTCTCTCATTTCGTGAATGTTCTTTGTTGTAGAACTGTTGATATGGAACATTCTTTGCATGTGTATGGCAGTGGGACACCAAAATTTTGTATTTGATTTTTATATGGCAATGATTTTCCACATTTTGTAAAAGCCTCATATATGACAGCGGTTTGCCACACTCTTGTACATGCTTCATTTATGAAATATATAACTCTTTTTGTACATGGTTCATGGTTCATGGTTCATTCTGATTATCTCTTTTGTGTCCAATAATATTGTGTTACATGAAATCATATTTCGGTTTCCATTAGAGTACACATCACATGTACTCGGTTTTTTTTGGCAGAGTGTATTGTCTTTTGTTAAGCAACATCATGGTAATGTTGTTGTAGCAAAAGACAACACACTCTACCCAAAACAAATTTTGAAGATATGGTCATCGCTATAAGCGACGGTAGTCCCAATATTGCCATCGGAATAAGCATCAGTACACCCAGTGGGCGCCGATATAGGTACTGGTATAACCGTCGATATGAGCATCAGTAATACCGATGGTTATATCAACGATTATACCGACGCTCATACCGATGGTTATACCGATGCCCATACTAGTGCTTTAATTCGGATGTGCATACCGACCTATACACCGACGTTGGGGCAAAAATGCACTCGGTAAAAACCTCGGTATACGGCCGATCTGTTGTTGTGACACACATAACTTGTAGAGCTTATGCCTTTAGATACATAGAGCTTTATATTTATGCACGTTTTACCAGTAAGTTGTGTTTTTTTATTTAATCATTTTATTTATTAAATTTGTAAATTATGCACATATACACATGCATACACAAATGCGTACATACACACATATATGCACACATACACATAGACATATAGACAGTTACACATACGCATACACAAAAACATGTGCACACATATACCAACACATACACATACATACAATCGCACACATACATACACACGTACATACATACATACATACATGCATACATACATACACTCACACACATACATACACTCAGGCATATACATACAGATGCATACACACATAGTGGACACACATACACTGACATATACACGTGCATATACACATACATACACTTGCATACATATACACACACACATATGCACATAACCACTTACATATACACACATATACATACACACATACATACCTACATACATTCACACACATACATATACAAATACACACACATACACACATGCATACACACACATACACACAAACATATACATACATACACACATACACACATAGATGCACGCACATACATACATACACACATATGCACATAAACGCACACACACACACAAACACACATTCATACACACACAACACACATACATACATACAAAAACATACACACATAAAAACACACACATACTTAAATATATACAAACACATACACACACATATACACACATGTATATACAAAGACACATACACAGTCATACATATACACAAAGATACACATATATACATAAAAACACACACATACTTAAATATATACAAACACATACACACACATATACACACATGTATATACAAAGACACATACACAGTCATACATATACACAAAGATACACATATATACATAAAAATACACACACATATATGCATACAAACACACATACATACTCACACATACACACATAGACACACATGCATAAACATACATATACACACACATACACATGCATATACACATATGAGACCCAAGGTCCAGATTAGGAGATAACCCTATCGATGATCAATTAAAGGCATTTAGAGATTGGAAATAAAGGGACAAGAGAGTAGTCTTCATTCTCTCACAACACATTAGCAATGCAATTATTGGACACATACAAGATTTAGATACATCAATGAAGGTATGCGAAACCTTGGAGCAGCTTTACTCTACATCCACAAAAGCTAGGAAGATACAATTGAAGAATGAGTTCAAAAACTTAAGGAAGTCACCAAGCACAAATATCAAAGATTTCATTGTGAAGGTAAAAGAAGTAAGGGATGCATTAGGTTTCATTGGTTGTCATATTGATGATGATGACCTATAGCTTATACCCTTAATGAATTGAGGGAGGATTAAAAATGGAAAGAATTCACCACTTTAGTGTATGTAAGAGACAACCTAGCCGATTTTGAGTAACTTGTGACCTCGATGTTCATAGAGGAGATGAACATTAGAGGTACAAAATCAAGGGGCAATGAGGCCCAAGTTTTTTATGCAGGAAAAGGCAAGGGCAAAGGAAGAGCACAAAGTTGGGGTTGAGGAAGACAAGGAAGAGAACAAAGTCAAGATCAAAGAAAAGAGCAAGGAGGCCATTCCTCATCACAAAGAGGAAGGGTGAGACATAGAATAGAGGAGGAAGACAAAACCAATCTAGAGATGTAATTCAGATGGTTCCTACATGTGGCAAATATAGACATTAAACAATCGATTGCTATCAAGGAAGAGGCAAAAATTAAAGATACAACTCATATAAGGGACAATTTAACTATGCATTTACTTCCTCAAACAATGATTGTAAAATAATGCTAGCTAGGATGCAAATTTTAGATCATAGAAACCATGTGGACAATACGTGATACATAGAGAATGGATGCAACAATCATATGAGCTGCAACAAGGACTTCTTCTCCAACATGCAAGTTCCATCAACAAAGGGGCATGTGGGAATAGGTCATGAGACCCTCACACTATCACACACATAAGTGGTTTTATGTTGGATGGATCACAAAAGGCAAAGTGCTTGAAGGATGTGTTGCATGTACCCACTATCACAAAGGACTTGTGTTAGTGGGACAAATAGTGGACAAAGGCTGTCAAGTCAAGATCAATCAAAGGGGTTGTTTTGTGGAGAACCCCAAGGATGGTTGCAAGGTGATTGCAAGAGGAAAGAAAGAAGGAAGGCTCTTCACACTTGAGGTGAAGCCAAAACCTAATCATATAGTCTATTTCTCATTTGGAGATCAAAGGATTGTAGATGTTGATCTTTGGCACAAGAGGATGGGGCATGTTAATGTCTAAAGGATGAAGGATATGGAGAAAAGAAAGCTTGTGCAGGGATTACCAAGATTCAAATCACAACGTTTGAAGCAGTTATGTAAAGCATGTCATCTCGATAGGTCAAGAAGACTACCTTTCAAGAAGAGGAGCTATTTGAGCTCACACGCCCTCGACTTGATTCAAATAGATGTGTGGGGTCCAACAAAAGAAACCTTCATTGGACATAATTGCTACTTTGCAACATTCATAGATGATTTTACAAGGATGACATGATTATATTGCATGAATCATAAGTCCCATGTGCTTTATTTAAAAAGATTCAAAGTACTAGTTGAAAGAAAACTTGGAAGGTATATCAAATGTCTTAGATCCGATGGAGGGGGAGAGTACTTCTCGCATGAATTTTTTGTTTTTTATGGAGCAATGGCATAAAAAGGAAATTTACATGTAGATATACACCCCAAAAAATTGGGTTTGCAAAAAGAGAAAATCGGTATATCATAGAATATGCTAGAGCAATGATGAACAAAATGAATATGCCATCTGGGTATTGGGCTGATGCAGCCACTACCGCAAATTTACATCATGATTAGAGCTCCAATATCAGGTATACAGTCATGTGCACATTATGAATCATGTTATGGAATAAGGCGTGATACATCCCACCTCAAAGTATTTGGATGTACATGTTATGTCTTCATACTTAGTGAATTAAGAAGCAAGTTGGATGCTAGAGCAAAAAAATATGCATTCATAGAATATGGACGTGATCAAAAGGGATATAGGTGCTACAATCCAAAGATTAAGGATCTCAAAATCTCACGGTATGTGAATTTTGATTAATTATTACCATGCTATGTACCTTTGGAACATATGTAGGTTGAAGGTGAAATTGAAGCTAGGAGCAACCATGAAGAGGAAGATACACAAGCATACATAGAGTTGAGTAGTACTCAAGATTCAAATATAGATGAAGGCTCATCAAGATCAAATCTTGGAATGAAAACCTCAAAGTGAAATAGGTCTTTAAAGAAGAAAAGTCTCACATGTAGATGGACTATGGACAATATAGATGAAGACTATGCATTCAAAAAGGGAGAAACCTCAAAGGTTACCATAAAAAGCCTAAGGAAAAGAAGATTCATACCAAAAGAAGGAGAAGAAACCAAATCATCAAGGCCAAGGTATCCAATAAAGAGGCTTAAATATGATTCTTTTATTACAAAGCATTATGCGTACATGAGAAAAGTCATAGCAAAACAAGAACCTACATGTTATGAAGATGCAAGTAAGTGTAGGGAATGACTAGAAGTTATGAAGGAGGATATCAAAGCCTTGGAGGGCAAAAACCAAACACATGGAATTTAGTTCCAAGAACCAAACACATGAAGGTTATTAGCAAAAAAAGGGTGTTCAAGATCAAAGTCAATTTAGATGGGAGCATAGCAAGGTACAAGGCAAGGTTAATTACTAAAGGTTTTGCTCAAACATTTTGTGTAGGAAACCATTTTGTGTGTTTTTTGTTTTGTTCGAAAGCTGCTTTATTCTGCTTCGAGTATACAAAAGCTCATTGGAAGTCTCTACACAAATGCTGAGAAAGAGGCATTTTGAGTTGCAGAGGTGTCGAGAAGTCTACTTGTGGAGGTCATTCATGTTTCATTGTTGCATTGAGGTTGAGATACATCCCCATCACTCAAGCCACAAATCAAAAGCATATGTAGACCATATAACAACCTACAAAAGATCTCTTTGCATGGAAAAAAGTATCAAACCACAAAAAAAAATTCCCTCTATATGTATGCACACATGTATGCATGCATGCATGTATGTATGTATGTATGTATGTAAGTATGTATGTATGTATGTATGTATGTATGTATGCATGTATGCATGCATGTATGCATATATGTACATAGGTATGCATGTATATATGTTATATATCAGTTTGTATGTATCTATATACATGTGTATATATGTATCTATGCATGCATGTATCTATGTATGTATGTATTTTCTAATACTTTTTAATATACCTTTTTTTATAGTTAAAAATAATAGTTAACAAATTTGAATGACATAATAATAAATGATCAAGAATTTTCACCTACTTTAACCTATCAGCGAATAAGAGATTTATAAGCTCAAAAATGAAGCATTTCAAGGCAAGTTGAGTTGTCATTGATTTGCTTCAAATTACACTAAAATTATGTAAGTAAAACAAATTAGCAATGACTTAGTGTGATAGAGAGAGTAGGAAGGAGTGAGAGAGAGAGTGTGTGTGTATGATTGTATTTATCTATGTACATGTTTTTATATGTATGTATGTATGTGGTTGTATGTATGTATGTTATGTGTGTGTATGTGCTGGTATGTGTGTGCATATGTGTTTGTGTATGCGTATGTGTGTATGTATGTGTGTATTTATGTGTGTGTGTAAGTATGTATGCATATATATATATATATATATATATATATATATATATATATATATATATATATATATATATATGTATGTATGTATGTATGTATGTATGTATGTATGTATGTATGTATGTATGTATGTATGTATGTATGTATGTATGTGTGTGTGTGTGTGTAAGTGTTGACATATTTAGGTAGTGATGTGTGTGAACACACTAGGACTGTGAGGGCACCTTTTTTCCTCTTTAGGAGGTTTTTTCCCCCGGCTTGTATATACACCTATTACCCTAATGGGCTACTTAGCTTCTAGTGGTAATACATTCAATATTGTGCGTTGTGCTCCAAGCTTCTTCTTCTTCCTTATAAGTGTATCCCAAGCATCCCTAGCTATTCTGGAAGAGTGAATGTGAGGAATAATGGCACGTTTTACAGACAAAGCTATCAATGCATATGTCTGGACAGCTCTACCATCCCAACAAATTTGCTCTGCAGTAAGTGCAACACAAACCGTAGCACGAACATGAATATGTAGAATATCATCATCGTCGACACCTTCTGCATTAGCTTAATTACCTGCAGTTGTAACAATTGCAAGTGTGATAGGATATTTTTCAACACCCTAAACAATGTTCCACAGTCCTTTTGCAACCAATACATGTCGCATCATATAAGCCCACAATGGGTAGTTGGTACCATCCAACTTATCCTCAATAGCCAACATACAAAATACATTAGTGCTTTCAGCCATGGCCGGTGATTAAAATACCTTGATACAAAAAAATTGACTGTGTCTCAAAAGGTTGAATAAAACTGCCCAGACCAATTCTACTAGACCTGTAGTAGACTTTGAGATGCTTATACTGGTGAACCAAAACTGGTATATATATTTGGCACAAAAAGAAGAAATAGCCTACACAAGCGCTGTGATAGTGTGTTTGAAGGCTGAAATGAGCTCAGATCACGATTTCAACATGAAAAAGCAAAACTGTTTTGATCTCAAAAACACGCTGAGTATGCTCACCAAAATTCGTGCAATTTTGAGACTACAACCAGAGGAGTGTCAAAACGACACCCTGGATGAAGCGACAACCTGCTCCGATACCAATCGTTGGAGTTAGACATCTGCGGAAGCACGCAAACAACACAAGGAAGAAGAAGAAGCTTGGAGCACAACAGACAATACTGAATGTATTACTAGAGAATGTACAAAGATAAGTAGCCCGTTAGGGCAATAGGTGTATATACATGCTAGGGGAAAAAAACCTCCTAAAGAGGGAAAAGAGTGCCCCGACAGTCCTAGTGTGTTCACACACATCACTACCTAAATATATCAACACTATTATTCCCCACATTCAGTCTTGTAGAATAGCTAAGGATGCTTGGGATACACTTACCACTTTATACCACGCAAGGAATGAGGCTCATGTTTGCTTACCTCTTAAAAACATTGGAGAGTGAGCACATGAATGAAAGAGATTCCATGGACAGTTTTGTAACGAAGATCATAGATTCGAAGGAAGAGTTGATTTGTGCTGATGAAGTCTTGCCTGATAGTTCACTTGTGTAGGCTATTCTAAATGGTCTTCCTAATTCATATCAGAGTTTTGCTTCTACTCTTTGTTTGATGATGAAAGGCAATCCTAATGCCTTAACATTTGAGGAGTTTGTTTCTATCATGTTGTAGGAAGATCAGTCTAGGTAGAATAGGTCCATTATGCATGTTGTAGATCAAGCTTTCTTGGATAGTCAAAAGGGGAAAGGAAAATGGAGCTCTTCTACATAAAGCAAAAATATGCTAATTCTCCACAATCAAAGAAGGATGACAAAGATGAGAAGAAAACAAAAAAGTAGAAATTGTTTTGCAAATATTGTAAAGGAAATGATCATGTCATCAAGAGTTGTCCAAAATTGGCTGTTAAAGAGGAAAGGAAGAAAGAGACTGGAATGGTTGTTGTAGAGGTCCCTACACCCAAAATAGTCTACTAATCTTTGCAAAATGAAGAATGGGCATTTACCACTGTTTGTAGTTCTGACCCATGTTCTCATGAACAATGTATGTTTGTAGTAGACTCAAATGTTTGGTACTTTGATAGTGGGGCAACCAAACATATTACCTCACGGCACAGTTTCTTCACTTCACTCAAGCGTGCCCCTATAGGGAATACTAGCACATGCACCAACAACTCCTCTTATCTTATCATGGGAGTTGATAAGATCATTCTGATCACTACGGATGGTAGTTCTTTTACATTGTCAGATGCTTTATTTGCACCACAAATCAAGAAGAATTTGTTATCAGTTTCAACTTTAGCCAAGATTTGCCTGATTGTAAAATTTTTTGATGAAAAATGTACAATTCATGATCGATCAAATGGTGACGTCATTATTGCTTATGGCATTTTATGTTGTGGGTTGTATAAGCTCATAGACTATGAAAAATCTATGAATGATTCAGGATGTGCAGTACATGATTCTCAGGCTTTGTTAGATACATTAAAGCTTTCAAATGCATGCTTTGGTCATCTAAATTTTGTTAGTTTGCTATGCTTGCAGAAATATGAAATGGTTTCCTCTCTACCCAAACTTGAGACACCTATTAAACATGTCTGTGTAGGCTATATTTTGGAAAAAATGCAACATTCCTCGTTTCCAAATGATGGTTTAGTTTGATCTACTTAAAGATTGGGCCTTGTTCATTGTGATGTATGCGGTCCTATTCAGACATCCTCTTTTGGAAACTATCTTTACTTTGTGACTTTCAGTCATGATTTTTACAGGCATGCATGGGTATATCCATTGAAAGCAAAGTCCAAAGTGTTTATGTGCTTCAAACAGTTTCTGGTTTTGTATGAAAATCTATTAGCATGTAAAATGGGAACCCGCCATTCTGATCGAGGGCGGGAATATATGTCTTCTGATTTTAATGCATTTTTGGCTGAATGTGGGATAAAACATCACTGTACAGTGTCGTATACACCTCAAGAAAATGGAGTTGCTGAAGGGAAGAATAGTTCACTCATGGAGATGGTGAGGTGTATGGTCAAGAGTGAAGTTTTGTCACATAGTTTTTGGCTTGAGCCAGTTATGTGTGCAATATATGTACTTAATAGGTATCCCACTAAAGCATCATAGTTTATCACTCCATATGAGGCTTGACATGGTTGTAAGCCATCTGTTGCTCACTTGCATGGTTTTGGTTGTTTGGCATATACATTAGTGCCTCAACAACAATACAAGAAGCTGGATGATAAAGCAGTGAAATGTATTTTTGTTGGGTACAATTTTGAAAGCAAAGGCTATCATCTATATCATCCATAGACTAAACACATTTTGGTTATTCGTGATGTTTTTTTTGTGGAAGATGTTATCTAGCCATTACTTTCATGTACTAACGAGACATCAGTTAGCTCCAAAGACATGTATGACACTTTGCAGCCTCTTTTTACAGGTGGACAGTCTAGTGCTGGTCCTAATTAGGCAACTTCTCAACCTTTAGAGGTTTCATGTGATGATGCAGATCATTCCATTTTTTATGCAGATTTACATGATGCACTTGTTGATGAGAGAGTTGATATTGAGGAGGCAAAGAATATGCCAAAATGGCTATTGTAGACTTTGCATGATAGCAAATTAGATGCACATTTTTCATATTGTACTCAATCTTGCTCTCATAGTGCTTCTTTTGCATCAGATTGCTATGTTATGGCTGCCTCTAGTCTTTGTGATGAGAATGAGCTTGTTTTGTTTGATGAAGCACAAAATTGAAAAAATTGGATGGCTGCTATGCAATCTGAATATGATGCTATAATGAAGAATGGTGCCTAGTCTTTATGTGACTTGACTCCTGGCAAGAAGGCCATTGGTACTAAGTGGGTATACAAGCTGAAGCATAAGCCTGATGGAACAATTGATAGGGATAAGCTGGGCTTGTTGCAAAGGGTTATGCTCAAGAAAGAGGCATTGATTTTGATGAGACCTTTGCTCCTACTTGCCGGATGGCTACTATCCATAACATCTTTGCACTTGCATCTCATCATGGTTAGAATGTACATCAATTGGACATTAAAAGTGCATTTTTGAATGGTGACTTGCATGAAGAAGTGTATGTTTTTCATCCCCATGGCTTTGTGTAGAAAGGGCATGAAAACCAAGTGTGTAGGTTGAAAAAGGCATTATATGGTTTGAAGCAAGCACCACATGCTTGGTATGAAAAGATACATACCCATATCATTGCACATGGTTTTGAGAATAGTCCAACTAAGAGCACCTTATATGTTAAGCGTGACAATGATGTGCTTCTGATCATTGTTGTCTACGTTGATGACACACGGATCACTGATCCTCATGAGAAACATATTGCTGATGTTAAGGCTGATTTGCATGCTTCATTTGAGATGTCTGATTTGGGGCATTTGCATCATTATTTGAGCATTCAGTTTATGCAAGTTGATGGTGGAATAACTTTGTCCCAAACAAAATTTATTGACACATTATTGTAGTGTTTTGGCCTTGAAGACTGTAAACCTATTGCCACTTCTATCGAGACATGTCTATATTTGTTGTAATAAAACATATAGTGGCCTAGTCAACCTTGAACTAGATTGAGACCGCCTATTTTTGAAACCTACGTATAACATATTCATACTCTCTTTTCTCTATTTTCTACACATTTTCTATAGGCTTGCAAAAAGTGCCATAAAATATAGTCCATGTTGCAAGGAGCTTAAAGGATCCCCTTCATTTAGTCTACAAATAATATAGTCACCACTTGTCTAGGGAGTGAGGTATGAATACCTAAAGTTCTAGACTAAGAAAGCTAATTGCTTCCCTTGTTAAATAAAACTAAAGAGTGAGCCAATGCTGCACAAGAGACATGGGGAACTATTCAACTTGGCTTATCCCTTTACTTTTATTATTTTCAAAAAAGTGATCCCCCACATGTAGGAGGTAATTAGCAATAAAACTTCATCAAAAGTTAAAGAAAGATTGGTGGATATTAAAATCATATGTTTGAAAGCGATGAGGTTTTACATTGTGTTTTTTTGTCCTCATTTTGTTGGTCCATGCCCATGACTTCAATTTGGTTGAATTTCGAGTTGGAGCTTGTTTTTAACAATGGAAATATATGAGTTGCATTTACTGGAAAGCTATAATGTAAACGTGAGACCTTTACTTGGGGAATGGAACAAGATGAAAGAAGCTTAGAAATGAGGAGATTTTGCACCTTGTTCATGATTCTACAAATAGTAGACTCCCACAAACTATTTTATAGAGAAAAAATATGCAATAATTTTTCACTAGGATATGTGCTAATTCAAGGCAGCTTCCAAATAGCTTTTCAAAATAGGAAGTGAAGCCTAGATAAAAGGCACTATTCTGAGCGTCAAGGATCACTATATACAATAGTGCATATGCTCAAACAATGATTTTTTTGCACTAAATTGGTGGTAATGTTTTATGAAGGCAGCATCAAATGGTTTGGAAACAATGTTTTATGAAGGGAGCATCTGAACGGCAAAAAAGTAAGGTGGTCCAAAATACTTCAAGAGTTTAGCCGAGAACTTAGATAGGAAAAAAAGATGATTTGATGTAGTGATTAACGCGTTGAGCTTCATGTCTATTTTGAATACTCTAAGCTCTACTCAACTCTCAAAAGATTTAGGCAAAGCTACTAGTTCAAGAAATAAGGCAAACCTACTAGTTGAAGAAATATCTCCACCTTTGTTTCCCCATCTGGTGCTCGTACTAAAGGAGTGGCCCTTGATGCAAGTCTTAGTATCCACACATCCATGGTCCTAAGGGTCACACCTTAGGTTAATGTAACATTTCCTTTCCCCTTAGTTCCATTTTTCCTCAAAAGGGCATTGGAAGGCATATGGGAAAGGATCTCTAATATGTAAATAGTGGTTTCCCTGTATCCTTCCCCTTAAGAAGAATCATGAGAAGAACCATGAGAAGGCAAAAAAAAATTGGAAACCCATCTTAGAAACTGTATACTATCTCTTATCATGCTCGATTAGCTTCTAGCTTATCACTCCCATAAAAACTAACATCATCAAAGTTACCTAAGTCCATATGATGTTTCCTAATTGGACTAATAACATAAATGTCAACTATGAAATTTCAAGATAATCAAATTTGAGTTTTACTTACTGGATAGTAGACCACATGAAATAGAAAAAAGTTTGATAAGAAACCTAAGAAACCTCTCTAAAATGATAGACGTTTCTTCATGCCACTCTAGGGCTTCCTAACCTTGAGTGTATTGACAAGTGATAGTGTTGTCTAAGCTACCCTCACACTCTATGTAGATCCAGCCATTTGATACATATATAAAACGTTCTTGGTAATAGAATGCAATCCCTATATCCCACTATCCACAAAGTCCTTGTTTTCTCAACCATATCATTTGGAAAAAGTTCTATGGGACAAATTTGTAGTATTTCACTCCCCCTTAGTTTGTCAAATGAATGCATAATCATTCCTCTAATTTGAGAGTGAGATAATCCATAGGCAACAATCTTCTTAAATAGTGCTTGTTCTCATCCTCATGAATAAAAGCCAATTAGAGGTTGATGCTCCTTTGAGTTATACTTAACTCTTCCAACTCTAAAGTGAAAATTCATCACTCAACTTTTAGTATTTCTAATACCAACAACTAGTTCTTCCTCATACCATAATTAAAAATAACAACTTATCATCTTGACTAACTTTTAGTTTTTCTAATACCAACAACTAGTTCTTCCTCATACCATAATTAAAAATAACAATATCATCTTGACTATTGGATCTCCACATTCCTGAGAATACGATAGTGTGACTCCAATTTAGGAAACCAAGAAGATAACTTAGTTAACCATAGTTCTCTAGAAGCAAGGTATTATTACTTCCTCTAGAAACAATTCCAAAATCAGCATCGGAATTCCAAAATGAGAATCATATCCATGAGTAAAATAAACTTGCTTCCACTAAAGTAATACTCTAAGTGGCAATTTTTTTACTTTTTCCCTTTGCCTTTAAAGAGGCTAGTCTGAATAATCATACATCCATTCCTTAGGAATGCATCAAAGACAGAAAGTCTCATACTCATACCCTCTTGGAAGAACAAATGTTCCCTATGATATGTCTTGAGGAGATATCTCCTTAAGAAACCTCTCTTCGTACTTTGATGGAAAGTTATATCCATGAATGATGAGTCCCTATCTTCCTTGCCAGAGAAGGAAATTTCTCAAAGAGAAGTATTTTCCATCATCTAATACCATTGGAAGCTTCTTTCAATCCATATTTCAAATCCTCACTAAACCAAATATAAATTCCATATCTATAATGGAGCATAAAAATCTTAAAAAAAGGATTGTAATGAATAAAATAAAATTCTTTTTTTCATGAAACCAATTAGTTTGGTTTAAATGATGTCATTTCTTGTATATATCCTTATAGATCATATTACTTAGCCTCAAGTACCAAGATAAAATGTAGCTACATCTTTAAATCCTTTTGCAGTACATTACTTACATCCTCTTTTATATCTTTGGTTAAACCAATTATTTCCTTTGGGATATATGCTCTAGGTCATAGGGCTAATGCTTGTGGCTTTGATAGAAACTTAAATCTATAAGAAGCTATCAATGCTTTCTCATGAACCCCTCTTATGGATCTCGTTTAGTTGGTTTGTTGAATGGCTAAGCAACCATGATTTACCCTTGATGTATGATATCTCGTACTAAATTTTACTACTTATGATATTCCGTACTCTCATAATCACCTTTGTGCGAATCTCTTGAAGCTAACAATCCTTCTCAATATGATCATATTCTTGTCTTAGAATCATGTGAAAGTTGTCACATAATCCCTAAAAACTCTCTAATATGCATAATTATTTTCACGAAGGTCTACTATTCTCCTTCATGTGCTTTTAAGTCTTGAGATATGAATTCTATTGAAATTATCTTTACACATGTTTATATCTCTCATATTAATTTACTATAATTAGAATTAAATGTCAAGTTCCAATATCTTTACAAATCCTAAAGATTCATGAAACTTGTGATTTTTTTTTCTTATTTTTTTATTGATTATATGGTCTTAGAGATTGTATCATTATGTATCTTTTCCTTCTTAACCCTCTTATGATGAGTGCATATGTTGAGATAACTCTCAACTCATATATCTTTTTTTTTTTTATAAAGGAAGTTCGGCTTTAGCCTACTCTTCCGGACTTGAATTAAATAAAGGAAAGATACAAAAGAAGGGGACTAGTGCCCATGGGACCTCCCGAATCCCACAGAGCAGGGGAAGCTTTTACAGAGTGTAGCTGGCTTTACAAGAGAAAGGTTAATCGCCCACTCACCCACAAGCAAGACCCATGTGGGAAAATTGAGTTCTAGATTAAACGGAATACTTGAGGAATCCTAAAAAGAGGTGTGTTTCTTACAATTACCAATCCTTTGGCCAAGGAGGAACAGTGAATACTCCATCGGCCAGAGCTTCGAGCATTCCGGAGAGTCGCGGAGCGACCACTCACTTCTCCGAGCAGAGCTAACACCAACTGATATAATTTTCATTTTATTGTTTTGCCATAGCCTTTGTGCTAGGCCTTGCAATCACTTGTACTAATACACTTATTTGTTTACACTAGCATATTCCAATGCACTAATTCATATATCTTATCAATCACTTGTACTAATACACTTATTTGTTTACACTAGCATATTCCAATGCCCGTAGTACTTTTTGTTTTCTAAACGATAGATATAAGTGTACCCATGTCATCATGGTGCATCTAATGTGAATTTAATCAATTGAATCGCTAGTGAAAATTATGCAAAAACTTTTGTATATCTTCCTTAATAAAACATATAGTGGCTTGGTCAGCCATAGACTATAAGTTCCACCACATTTGTAACATCTAACAAGTTTGTGTTCATGCTCCCTCTGTACTGTGTTTTTCTACGTATTCTATAGCCTCTCTGTAGAGTACCGTGTGCGATGCTTGGAGCTCGATTTTCTACTCCGATGATATCATTGTGAATATCTTGAGAAGGAGAGCGTACTATGGTGCATCAACATTGAAATAAGTCACTAGTATTAGAGCGTCTTGATGCAAAAGCTTTTTCCTTTTGTGTAAGCAAAGCGAGCACCATACCATCCACTCGAGGATTTCTCCAAGGCTTATGACTAAGGTAGAAACCAAGGCTTAGACCTTGGCATACCTTGTCATCAGAGTCACTGAAGTCACTATTGGCACTGTTGGCCATGTGCGAGGGAGGAATTGAATGATCAAGAAGGATGAAGTTTGTCAGTACTTTCCAAGGAGTCATCCATTCCAGTATTGTTCCCCTTGGAGCTCACTCAACCGCGGCAATATCTTTCCAATATGCTACACTCTTGTGGTGCTTGAAGACGGGGAAAGACTAAGGTTCAGATTATCTTTAATAAGTTTTGGGCCCAAAGACTAAGGTTCACACCCAAAGCTTCATTCTTTGCATTTTTGGGTGATTTTTGGATCCATTTTGGAATACTTTGGTGCATAGTTCTCTCCATGAAGGTCCAAGAACATCAATAAGAGTGTTCTTTGTACTTCCTTGACAATGAACGTTCACCATTTGGGATGTTTTTTCAGCCACTCTAGTGAATCTAGAGGTTTCTTGAAAGGTTTTTTGTTGTGGTGGGAGTAGCCACTACAAGTCTATGTAGGTTTTGAGCCTAAAGAACAAAGTTGATAGACACTTGCAGGTATTGTTGGCTAGTTTTTGGGCAATGAATTCAGATTTTCACTACCATTTTACCGCATATATTGAGCACATACACACTATGTATGCTTCTATGGATAGTGCTTATGTACGTCCATATGGCCATTGATATAGTGGTTATGTTTTTGGATAAAGCCTTTTACATTTGATAAAGAGGGACGTGGTGAGGTTTTCTTAACTAGGAGACACCCAGATGTCAGGGTCTCTTCGGTGATGCAGTTGAAAACTTACCGAGCCTCACCATAGAGATGTATGATAGTTGTTCATAGGTGCTCGATAAGCCTAGTTGGCTTCTTTCATGTAACTGATTATATGCAGTGGAGTGATTGATTCACCATGAAGGTAAACATGCCATTACTTGTAGTTTTATGAGATTTTGACAGCGGTCATATGCTCATTTTGCAGAGGATACTCTAGCAAAAATTTTCAAGATTTTTGGCTTTGTCAGTTATATGGTGATTGATTTACTCTTTGATACACATATTGGTGTGACCACATTTATTCTCACATAATCCTTTTGGTTGTCATGCCTGCTCATTAATTCATTTTTCTCGGAAGATTGCTGAATTCTCTCCCAAAATCTGACACTTGGTCACCCTTCTTTGAGCCTTAATGGTGTTTGGACTCTTCTAGCTCCATTATCATTCTATTCAGTTCTCTACCAACATGGCATTAGAGGGCTAAGGCACATTTGGTGTGATCAGGGTCTAGTGCTAGTGTTCAGAGGAGGAGCTATAACTTGCAAGGCAAATACCATTTTGAGATCCAAAAATTTGATGGCACAAATATTGCTCTATGGAAGAATCAAATTTAAGATGTGCTGATTTAGAGAAGGCAAGGAAGCCAGTAAATGGAATCTCAAAGAATCCTATTGACATTAGGAGGATTTAGATGAAATGGCTAGATCTACCATTCAATTGCACTTGGGAGATAATGTTTACTTTACAATATTAGACTATGAAAGTGGAGAGGAGCTTTGGAAGAAGTTATCCAATACATATGAAAAAGAGACGACATCAAATAAAGTTTATTTGATGAGAATTTTCTACGACCCTCATATGAAGGAAAAAGATAGTGTTGTTGCTCATTTAAATGATTTTGATGCTATATTCTGTCAGTTACAGGCTCAAGGAATGGATATGGATAGTGAAATGAAAGTAGTCTTGTTGTTATGCACCTTGCCATCATCATGGGATACATTTTGCACAGCTATTAGCAATAGTGCACATGGTGGTAAAATGGTCTATGATGACATATGCGGAGCACTCTTGAGTGAAGAGATTTGTAGAAAATCTATGGTTGGCACTCACAGTGGAGATGCATATAATGTTTGTGGTTCTTATCGAGGAAAGAATCAACAACATGGTAGGAGCAAGGAGTAAATCAACCATTGTATAGTTGACAAAACCAAAAATCTAGAAAAAATTTTGCCAGAGTATCCTATGCAAATTGAGCATATGACTAGTGTCAAAATATCATAAAACTGCAAGTATTGACATGTTTACCTACATAGTGAATCAGTGACTCCATTGCATATAGTCAATTACCCAATAGAAGCCAATTAGGCTTATCGAGCACCCATGAACAACTATCATACATATCCTATGGCAAGGTTGCATAAGTCTTCCACTTGCATCACCGAAGAGAGCCCGACATCTAGGTGTCTCCCAATTAAGAAAACCTCACCACGATCATCTTTATCAAACCTAAAAGGCTTTATGCAAAAATGTAACCGCTATATCAATGACCACATGGACGTACATAAGCGGTATCCATACAAGAGTAAATGGTGTGTATGTGCTCAATATATGCAGTAAAATGACACTAAAAGGCTGAATGCAAAGCCTAAAAACTAGCCAACAACACTTGCAAGTCTCTGTCAAATCTGATGTTTTATGCTCAAAACCTGCATAAATTTGCGGCGACTCCCACCAAAATTGAAAACCTTTCGAGAAACTTATAGTTTTACAAGTGTGGGTGAAAAAACAGCCCCAACGGTTGATATTTATTGTTGGAGAGGTACAAAGAACACTCTTCTTGGTGTTCTTGGACCTTTGTGAAGAGAATTATGTGCGAAAGTACTCCAAAATGGCTCCAAAAAATGCCCCAAAAATGTTTCAAAAACAGGCTTTGAAAGCAAGGATGAAGCTTTGAGGGACCAAAACAGCCTCACACGCATTATCTACATGTGTTTGGCTTATGATATCACTATTGAGAGAGCCCTTCCAACAATGCAATTACAACAATACAAAGGCTCAAAGAAAACCACACGACCTCCCAATGCTAGAAGATTCAAATGCATGCGCAGTACAATCCCTTATTTACAGGTTCTAGAATTGCCTTCACCACAGCCTACACCTGATACCTCCCCACAATGACCTCCAGTTCAATCGCAACAAAGTATTCCACCACTTTGTGTCTGCTTGAATCTCTCCACTACCATGCGTGAGGTTTCATAGGTAGCGACCGCTGTTCTTACCACGATCCTGATCATGGCCACCACTACTATTGAAGCTCCCATGGCGACCTCTATGTTTGTCTCTGACTCTTTTACCTTCCCAATCACTAGTTTGGGCATAGAGGATATCAACACTACATTTGATTTCGAGATCCCAGAAGTGTTGTTCACTAACTTTCAGTTTTCGAACACACAATTTGTTTCTCAAGAACTTGAATGATGTGCTTACCCCACAACACCATCAGAGGGAGAGAATGCTGACTTTGAAGATGAAGAGGACGATCATACGGTGACAGATGATGGAGCTGCTGATACTAAAGAGAGTGAGGAAGAAGCACATTAGTGACAGGCACACGTCAAAGCTCAAGGGGAAACGAGTACATATGAAGAAGAGATGGAAAAAGAAGTAGCATACATGATAGCCATTCAATGGCTCCATAACACTATGAATAGGTTTTTGGCAAGGACCAGGCTGACTGAGGAACAGAGCCAAGCCATCTTGTAGCAAGAATTGGTCAATGGTGGATTCGAGGAGACCTTCATCTCAGCTATGCATGAATTGGTCCAATCATTAGGTGTACTAGAAGCCTTGCGTTACTTGCTATGAAAACCCCTTCCCAAGTTTGATCCTCGACGAGTGCGAATCCTCAAATGACCGGGCACGTACATTCGTGTACCTCCAGATCCTATGACATCCGCACCCCTTGTGGGTTCTTCTACCAATGACCTAATAGCAAGTGAAGACCCTACCCATGTATATACCATTAGTGAAACCATCCCCTCTTCCCCAGCTCCAACCCAACCCTCCTCTGACATTATAGAGAGCCTCGATGTTCGTATTCCATCCCCCGTTTCCATTATGCCCTTGATGTCTAGTCCAATTATGACTACTTCTCCTATTACCTCCATCTCCATTCCACCTATCCATATGCCACCTGTCATTTACCGACCCCCTCATTTCCCCTCATATACCACTAACCACCCATTGTACTCCTCTATCGTGTCTACACCAACACCCTCATCCTACTCCTCTTTCACATCCTTTGTGCATCCATGCACCTCACCTTTCCCATTTGTAAGGCCCTCCTAGGAACCTCGCCCACAAGCTCCCTTCTTATGGCCACCAAGAACACCATCCCACTCACCTCTCACCACACAATTGCAACCCCCACCCCACACAATCACACCCACTTCACTCTTTCACATTGGTATCATTGAAAGCACCTCTAGCGACATGGAAATCTCACCCACTGCTTCATCAGATGCACATTTGTATTTATCACCCACATCACGTAGCACGCTTCACACGAAACCTATCCGCACATCTCTTGCATCACTTGCCACGAGATCCACAATCCTACCCCAACTCCCACACCCATTGCATTATAAACCACCCCACATATGTCATTTTCCACCTTTGCATCATCATCATCGTCCATTGCTGATGCTGCCATCTAGCAGATGATACAGTGTCTTCAACAGATTAATGTAGAGTATTCTTTGTTAGGGCAACAACATTCAGCCCTCCAACAAATTACGCAAGATTTGTAGAAACAATTGGATGCATTAAACTTACAGAATCAAGAACTCAATATGGAGTATCAAAACTTGGAAGCAGAGCATCAACAACATCAACAAACTCTCCAGGCACTAGTACATGAAATAGTCAAAGAAGTTGAGTCATAGTTAGATGTCTATTTAATGCGCAATGCTCAATTATCGCATAATATGGTGCTCCTATTACTTAGAGAAAAGGTTTTCTTTGGGTTGACTAAAGTTGAAGCATAAACTACACATTTCTTAGGTACCTAAAGCTGGCGAGACTTGGACTGAGCTGTCACCAAGCCCTTGGGTACCCAAATCTATGGAATACATTGCCGCGGTTGAAATTGAGAGAGATACCAAAGATCTGGAGTGTTTGACTCACTAGATACTATAACTTTGCGTATCCACCTTGGGTGTGGAAATGACTTAGTGGACTGTCTAAAGGGCCATTCTGATGTGCTGCTCCTTTGAGTATGTGGGTGATGGGGTTGCGCTACATGTGGAGGGTGAGATGTCGTATCCACACTTGGTTTTGGAAAAGAAGGGAGATACATTGCTAACTTGTCCAACCCCTTATGGAATGAGGCGTTCTGTACCACAGATCTACGTGAACACTGTGTTAGCGAGGGTGATCTGATGGAGGTTCTTGACCCTTCTCCTGTGTAACTGCTTGATTGAGGGGTTCATGGGATTTTGTAGAGCTTGCTCGAAGTTTGTGAGAGTTCACACCCAACAGGAGGTTGAGTCTTATGCCGCCATATTTTTCTGGGTCACATATGCTTGCTTGGTCTCACCTCCTGGATGGGTGGTATTTCTTGCTTCTGTTCGGTAGCGTTATTAACCCACACAAAGTTGGATGGAGGCCACACACAACGGGTGGGTCTTTTGTTATGTCCAACACCTCTCTGCACCGACCTCTGAGTGGTAGCTCATGGCACTGTCCTACAAGTTCCAACTAGAGCACACTTTTGCTAAGATTTAAGTTCACCAAGTAGTGGTATAATCGTTGTTGGCCTAGGATCATAGGTTCTATTAGGTCATCATCATGGAAAACCAAAAGTTTCATTGTCAAGGTCACGTCCTCGATGGAGATTGGTAAGTCAACCTCACCTATGCAAGGGGTTTCTAATCCACCTAATCCTATAAGATAGGCTTCAATAGGCTTCACTTCATGGTCCAGACAAAGAGAAAGCCTAATTGCATTCGTCGTTGCACTAGAGTCGATGAAAGCCTTAAATTGCATGTGCATGGGGTCATGACCTAGAGTGATGGTAACAAATGGTCTCTTGTCAACAATACTAGGGATATCCCTTCCTCTAATTTGACATATAGCTACTGGATATT
Organism: Ceratopteris richardii; assembly: GCA_020310875.1. Taxonomy (NCBI): domain Eukaryota; kingdom Viridiplantae; phylum Streptophyta; class Polypodiopsida; order Polypodiales; family Pteridaceae; genus Ceratopteris; species Ceratopteris richardii. The sequence continues at coordinate 136,043,452 of CM035406.1, forward strand.
GTGGAGCATCCTCCGGTTGAGGTTGTCTACCTAGTCCTCTCCTTCTTAGTCGCATGTGCCTAATGCGTTCCAATGCCTCTGGTTGGGCTTCAAATCTAACTCATTCCTCCTCTTCCTTTCACTTTTTGGGAAGATTTAACTATTCAAGCATGTCCTCTATCAAGGGTTCTTGATAGAGCTTAACTCTACATCCGCTAATATAATTAGGCATTACTTCACCTTTTAGAATTGCTAGTTGAACAACACCATTAGTCGATATCCTAATGATGATCATGGGTCCATATCCTCATTTCTCTAACTTACGGGCATGTTGCTTCAAGGTTTCTAAAAGGATTTCTCCCAAGCTTGTACATACAACTTTCAAGGCTTGAGAGGCCTCCCTAAGGGTTAACAACCATACCCTTAGGAAATATCAATCCTAAGGGTCAAAACCCTTCAATTGCGAGCAAATAAATCCAAATAACTCAAGGATCCAAACCATACACTTGGAGACACTTTCCCAAGGGTTTCCCAATAGACTTCAAGGGTTCTCCAAGTGGTTTTGGACCCTCAAAACCCATGTCTTTGGCCCCTTTCACCCATCGTTATACAACATTCTTCCCCCCTTTAACATTTGTGTCCTCGAAAATGTGTATAGGTATAATATGTGGAGTATTCCCCCATGCCCCATGATCATTCCATAGATCAGGGTTTTTCATCTCTCTAATTTGCCTCTTTGTTAGAAGGAGATTCTATCTCATATTGGATTAAAAAAGAAGGAAATCCACTTGTGGGGCTAATCCCTTCCCAAATCATTCTAATATTACTTAACTTTGCATGTGAAACACTAAATCAAATGCTAAGTATTGATAGAATGATAAGGGTGGATTAAAACATCCCTGCCTTATTCAATGTTTCCCTATGTGCGAACTCCGCATCCATAGTACAAACATATGAAGTAGGTGGATTGTAATAGTCTCCAACTAATTTGCTATGTAGATCCATTTCTACCCACTACTCGGGTATGGGCCTAGAAAACAAATGGATCTCTGATTAGTTCAAGACTTTCAAAAGTCTCTTGAGGTTGATCAAAACATCTAAATAAGATGCCTCTCACTATTTTCTACTTATTAACCATCATTTACTGATCCCTTTTTCCAAATATAGGACTACATGTCCCATTGTACTTAAGGGTCAAGGTAGAATGTAGGAAAGAAGTGATTCAATTCTTCGCGCAACCAACCTCAAAAATGATTTTCCCTAGTTTACTTCTCAAAAGCCTTGACTTTTTTAAAACTATTCGAACTATAAACGATTCCTAAGAGTTTTACTCCGAACTCTTTTAAGAGAACTTTTAGATTCTTCGTCCATCGATCTTAAAGCAATACTAAATGGATGAATGAATTCTTTTAATTTTACGTATTTTTCTAAAATTGAACTGGGTCTATACAAAACATCCATCTTCTGATGTTGAATTTGGTTACCCATTCCATCCAGCTAAACCTCATTTGGAAATGACTTCGAAGATTCCTTCCAAGTCAAATCCAAGGTCTAGAAAAGCGAGAAGGAAGAACCAAAAAATTGATGTAACCGATTCAACTTAAAATGGTTTGAGTCAAATCAGATGAGACTCAAAACTTTAAGAATTTAATGTAGCTAATAGTTTGAAGCATTATTTCTATCTTTATGAGATTAAATCTGAATTCTCAAAAAGATCCTTTGGATAAGTTTAACCAATCATCCATCTACCAAACTCTAGTGGTTTAAGACATCAGTGTCTCAAACCACCAAGTTTTGATGATGTTCAACTTTACTCTCAAACCATAATGCTTCAAATATCTTAATAACTAAGTTAATCCCTTTCAATCTCTTGAGACTCCTATATACCAAAATACCAAGTCTAGTATAGATCTCTTAATTTAAGAGATCGATTGTACTATCAACATGCTTTGAATCTATGTTGATCACTAAGTCAAATCTTTTTCATTACTTCTTGAATTCCTTTATACAAAGATGCATAAATTTGATTCAAGTAAGCGATTTACTTAGTTGTACTCTCAACTAAGTGCTTAGTCCTAGATTGTCTTAGCTAAAAGTTCCTTGCTTAAAAGGATCTTTCCCAGTTCTCTCTTCAAAAATCCATGCAACGTTTCTGATTAAGAACTACAAAATCCTTACTAGGAAAATCTCATAACTTAAATGATACTATACTAGTCTTGAAGAAAACCTTTATGAAGACCTAGAAAACACTTTCACTTTATGATCCTCAGGCTTTCCAATTACATGCTATGTGAAGTGTTTCTTGGTTATCTTCTTGACCATGTTCTTCTTCATCTTTATCTATGAAGTTTCAATTTCCATTGGGATGGAGTTTCACTCCAACTCATGAGGCCAAGACTAAAAAATACCTATCATATCAAGGCTGATGTGTGAATGATATTTACCTTAAAGTTTAGAAGCTTAATCTAGCTATAGAGTACCCTTTACTCAGATTTTTCTTACTAGAATATGAAGTCAAGGAATTACTTCCATGTTTTCCACCTTGTTTAGGCTTTCATCACAAGATCGCTCTATGATCTTAATTATCCTAAACTTATATTGGAAGCTCTAAACCTTTTGATGAAATAAACATCCATCGTGATGGAATAAACATTCATCCTTTCTTTCTAAGGTTTTGAGTGTGATTCCAAGAGTCCTGAATCATGTTTAAGAACTACTTAGTTCTTCCTTAACTAACTTGAAGTGACAAGAGATTACTCTTGCCTTTTTGATTCCTCTGTTTATCCAAAGCTTTCAAAAAGCTACCCTAGGGTTTTATAGGAATCTTATTTACTACTTGAGTCTAAGCATCTTCTAATGCTTTTGGATTTCTCTTGAAATCCCTTTAAGAATAGGTGATACAAGTTTCACCTTCTCCATACTTAAGTATCATTTATCAAAGTTTCATATTGCGTACTTTGTATATTATCTCCTTCTTACTTCCCTTTAGAGAAGTTTAAGCTTTGGCATGCTTTATTCGAACTCGTGGTTTACAACCACCTTTTTTCAAAACCTTTTGTGATATTGTTGGGATCCCAATGTTAGATTTAGCATGCCATGAAGTTGCTTTCTAAGCAACTCATTGTTTGCCAAACATCTTATATATAAAAAGATGTTCTTTTATCTCATTATCTATATTCTAAGTTTCTATTTTTGAAATTAATTGTACCAATTCTTGATAAGTTTGGTACTTTCTTCCCCCGTTTGAAGAGTTTTCATCCTCAAAAACTGCGAAATCTATGGCTTCATTCACAACTACGGAGTCAATACTATGACTCCTCCCAATATTGGACTATTCAAGCAATCTTATACTTGTGTAGAACGTGAAGATTTGCTAGAAAGCAGTTCTAGTTTTGGTATCTTTTAGAACATCTTCTAGAGGTAGCTCAATGACCACCTATTCTAACTTGCTCATGAACTTCCTTTTGACTTTATGGGAATATTCATGAGTTCTGATGTTTTGCAACAATGCAATGCTTATGCCTATCTGTGTTAGGATAGGTGGCTTTGATTCTCAATGCTAATCAAAGCATAAGAGGTTTGAAGGTACCATGAAATAAGAAAAATATTTCCATTTCATCATTGTACCTATAGAACTTTAAGTTCCTTCCATTAAGAACCATTGCATCTGCTAAGGAAACCCTTGAATTTCTTGAGATGCAAATCTATTGAATTAATGAAGCCTTCAATTGAATTGAAAATTTTTCCAAAAGGAGGGAGCTTTCAATTTTCATGATGCCTGGAATACTTTTCACCATTCATGTTGGTGAAAGTAATCTTTGTTCATAATAAGTTTCCATCAATGTCTTTGATGGCATCAACTTAATAGAGCTTTATAATATGAGACTCTTGAAACCATTCTAGAGTGCTCTCCTATTTAGGATATGTCATGAAGAACTCTTTTAGAACCTTTTTCAATTAACTATCTCTAAGTATGTCGTAAACTTAGAGGAGTATTGTAGGTTCTATGAAGTAGTGTAAGAGTATGCCCCAAAGAGGTATTTTAGGGAAATCATCTACTTAAGTCATCTCATAGAGAGGCTTATCTTGGAACCATCTCTAAGTATCTCTTATAATTAGAGTTAGCATTTAGCATGCTAGGTTCTCTTGTGTATACATGACACTAGACTTATATCATAATTAAAGAATTTCCTAAAAACTTTCTAAGTTATAAAAAAAAAACTTGGATATTTTTGGTTACAAACTCTTTCATATATGCCAAGTGAACCTCTTACTTAAGTCCTTGGCTTTGTTGATCAGGCATGCCATTGGTTTTACGGAACATGGGTGATGACCTCAAGACCAGGATCTGTACTAGCAGAGCCCACCCCAAAAAACCTTGACATGATGCTCAAATCGTATCAGGCTAGGATACAAGAAGGACCACAGGTAGGAGAATCCAGTAAGAAATAACCTAGAGTCGATGTAGAAATAGAGAGAACCAAGTTGTGCATGAAAATGGTAGAGTTAGCCCAAGCAATGTTTGAGGCATCAGAATACCTCAATCACGAAGTTATGGCTAGGCCTGAGCTGCATTTCCAAGGACTACTAGAAAGATTAGGACAAATAGCATCTAATACAACAAAAGTCAACTCTAGCACACAAACTAGCCTAGAGGAACCCTTGAAGAAAACTCTAAAGGGCTAGGTCACACTTAGAAAATCATCGAACAGGTTGCATGGATTCACATGCCATCTTAAGAGAGATTCAAGCAGAAAGATGGAGGCAAGAACAAGAATCACGACCACCTATACCGGAGATCGATGACTCAAGAGAACAGTTCCTTGCAGATATCCCATCTATTTATGGAGATCAAGCAGACAATTGACCTAGTGAGCATACTAGTTTTGAATCTAACTCTTCGCAAGAATTACCTCACTTCACGGGACCATGGGGAGACCGATCAATTCAAGTAAAAGCCCCCACTATTCTAGTAAGGGGAGAGAACTCAGTTCTTCATAGGAACACAAAGGCCATTAGGAACACCAAAGTTCAATGCCATTTGACTCTAGAAGAGCTATAGAAGATCAAAACAGAACTATGGAAACATGTAGCAAATCAATTCCCACAGATAGCTAATACTTCTTCTAGACCAAGTGTACGAGGAAAGGTACCTGAAATACCCCTAGACAAAGTGGGAGATGTGAGTGAAGGAGAGGAGGGTAATGCTTATTTGCCTATTACTTAAAAACGTTATGCTACCAAAGCCATCCTAGACACATGTGCACGAGTAGCTATCGCAACCACTTCTTTGTGGAAGCATTGGGGGAAACCAGCCCTTAGACCTACTAGGATGAAGTTGCAGATGGTAGACAGACATATAGAAAGGCCCTTAGACTACTCGAAGGCATTACCCTATCCACTTACGAAGTAGAATTTGATTACACCTTTGTGATATGTAATTTTGGGAAGAATCAAGCATATGAGATGCTCCTAGGTAGACCTTTCATGCGACAATTACAAGTGGTGCAAGATTGGGGAACCAACTCTTTGTACTTACAACACCTAGGAGTGACCACGAAAGTGAATCTCATTGACTATTCACATAGGGATGTACCACCCTTGCAATGGAATATTGTACATAGGAGCAAAGATGAGAAGGAATCAGTACATTCCTTAATATCAAATCCATCATGAGTGCATGAGGATACACACCTTTGGATGTGTAAAGTTGGAGCAAAGTAAGAGGAGTGAGCAATAGCAAGAACGTTTGGAATAGGACACACCTCTAGACCCATTGAGGACCTAGCATATGTGCAAGTAGTGTTCCTAGACAAGGAATTCAAACCCTTTGGCTGGGCAGAGATTCTTGCGACTATGGATATAGCAATTAATGAAGAACAATGGACCCCCCATTGTGATGAAGACTGGTATGATATATCCATCTTCACTGTAAACCTTGTAGCGGAAGAAATAGAAGGGGATGAACCTGAAGGTGAGATCTTGGAAAGGAGTAAGCGAGTGAATGAGGAAGAATGGGAAGTAAATTCAAATAGACTGGAATGTTCATCAGAAGAGGAATTTCTAGATTGGGTAGAGGCATGTCCCTAGACCTCATCACCCCCTAGGAAGGAAAAGGATAATTCAAGTTCTAGTCAATGAAAACAAAAGACATGGAAGGAAAAAGATGTGAAACCAAAGGAAGAAGAACCATTGATGGAAGTGCCATAAAATTTTAGAAAATATGTAGTGGAAGAACGAAATATTATGATAAGAATGCCGAAGAGAGACAAAAATTTGAGAGAAGCTTATGTTAATAAGGAGACCACAAAGAAAGTTGTAGTAGCAATCAAGGGTGGAGAAGAACGAAGCACGTACATAGGACATGATTTGACTGACGAAGAGGAAGAAATTTTGATTGCTCTACTCAAAAGGTATAGGGATGTGTTTGCATGGAGTTAGAAGGACTTGAAAGGGGTAGATCCCGATATATGTTCCCATGGGAACTAGATAGACTCATAGAACCGGATTCATCTACAAAATAGAACACATCGAATGGGTGTCACCCATTGTAGTTGTGCCTAAGAAGAACGATAAGCTGACAGTGTGCATTAACTTAAAGAAAGGTAATGTTGCTACCATTAGGGACAGTTACCCTTTGCCTATAGTAATATTACAAAACACCTATTGGAAAGAGTCATAGGCAAGGACGTATATAGCTTCCTTGATGGATTTTCAAGCTATAACCAAGTCACCATTGCCCTTGAGGATCAACACAAGATGGCCTTTGCCATTGAATGGGGTATCTTTCCATTTTGTGTGATGCCTTTTGGGTTGACGAATGCACCTACAACTTCCCAAAGGTTGATGTGCCACGTGTTCAAAGAATTTCTGAGAAAGAATCTAGAAGTGTATGTAGATGATCTATCTGCTCACATATAGTTTCGAAAAATGGAATTTCCACAGATGAAGATAAGGTATGTGTAATCATAGATTTACCCATGCCAAAGAACATAAAGGAAGTACAAGCATTTATGGGCATTGCAGTTATTATTGATGATTCATACACATGTATGCAATCATCTCTAAACCACTCTACAACATGCTAACAAAATCTGAGTGGACAGAAGAATGCGAGAGTTCCTTTAATGAACTAAAAGGATGATTGTGTTTTGCACCTATTTTAGCTATGCCTGATTGGGAGAAACCTTTTCATGTACATGTAGATGCTTCTAATCATGCCATAGGATGTGTGCTAGCACAACCCACAAATAAGGGAAATATAGATTTACCAATTGCATATGCCAGTAGGCAGTTGAATGCCGCGGAGAGAAATTACACCACTACTAAGAAAGAGGGGCTAGGAATTTACACGGTTAAGAAATTTTGACACTATTTACTAGCAAATAAGTTTAAGTTTTTTACAGAGCATCAGGCTCTCTTGTGTTTAGTAAACAAACGCTGCAACACACGTAAGTTAATATGTTGGTTTCTATTACTGATGGAATATGACTTTGAAGTCATAGTCGAGAAGGGTAAGACACACTTGAGAGCAGACCAGCTCTCGAGAATAACATCCGAAGAAGCAATTACTGGGGTAGCAGATGAGCTACCAGATGCTTACCTCTTCAATGTCGAGATTGTTCCTGAATGGGCCCAGCCGTTAGTTCCAATATTGACATATGGACCCAGAAATCCTCAAGTAAGAACCCAAGAAAAAGAGGTAGTGACAGCACAGTGATATCAAATCCTCACCGATAGAATCTGTAGGGAGGACCATCAAAATATCCTTGTGTGTTGTGTAGAAGAACAGGAGTATAACAATTATGTAGGTGTACTATAGCAACATCATTCAAGACAAGCGATGTTTGGCTGTCAATGGAAAAAGATGTCTGATGACTTTGTAATGAATGCCCAAAGTGTTGTAATAGACCACCCATAGAACACGCCACTCTATACCAGGTGACCCTAACATGAGACTAGAGTGAACCTGTTGTATAACTATGGGTCAAAGTTGCCAAAGACATGGGTTTTGAGGGTCCAAAACCACTTGGAGAAGCCTTGAAGTCTATTGGGAAACCCTTGGGAAAGTGTCTCCAAGTGTATGGTTTTAACCCTTGAGTTATTTGGATTTATTTGCTCCCAATTGAAGGGTTTTGACCCTTACGATTGATATTTCCTAAGGGTATGGTTGTTAACCCTTAGGGAGGCCTCTCAAGCCTTAAGACTTGTACGTACAAGCTTGGGAGAAATCATTTTAGAATCCATGTGAGGGCCATGTGAGTCCATGTGATTTCCAAGGTTAGAAGGCCTTCGATTAGAATCCATGTGGAGAAGACACTTGGCAAGCTCTCCACACATTTCACTCCTTGGCCTTGAGGTATATATATGGGTGGAGTTGGTTGGGTGGATGGATGTGTGCATCTCTCATCCATTGTTCATTTGATTAGACTCTTAGAGTTGCTTAGGCTACTCTCTTAGAGTAGATTTGTTCTTCATACAATAGTGGCACCATAGCCACGTGAGGACCCTGTTAGATTTTTCTTCTCTCTATTAGTTGCCACGTGAATTTTTTCTTCCTCGAGATTTTCGATGCTACCTGAGGTTTGCTTGGTTCGCATGCTTAGCTTTGCAAAAGCTTGTCCTAGTTTGGCCCATGGGATGGAGGCCCAACTCCCATGTGTGCATGGGTTTAAGCGACAGAGGTAGGCCTGCCTGTCCGACACATGTCTGTGCATGAAAAGCGGCCACAAATCCTGTCAGCCGGATGCCCGGCTTGTGCCCGGGAGCCTTACGACCATCTGACCATGTAGAGAAATGAGCAATGCCCATGAGCTCCTCCTTGCAACTGTAGAATTCCATGAGTCTCAAGCATATATGAAGTGCATAAGTTTGAAACTATCTCCGCATATGGGATATATCCACACACTGAGGCACTCATCAAGATGTTCATAGACCTCGTGCTCCCCCATCCTCATGGAATAATCATAGATGACGTGACCTATCAAGATCGAAAGAGAGTCATTTTTTAAAGAAGAATGACTTGGAGTAGCAACTAGAAACAAATGGAGGAGGGCTCTTCTTGAATGTCAAAGGAAGGATGAAGCTTGACCTTGAGCTAAGTATTTTGGAGTTTATAATTTTGATGGGTTTGCCATATCCTTTGTATAGAGATGTAATTGAAGCCTAGTATAAGTCTTCAATTTGCATCCATAACTAATAAAAGCTTAAACATGCATGGAATTCAAAGCACCTTTAGCACTCGCATACATCTGTGCATTGAATAGAAAGAATGTTCATCTATTTTTCTTTTGATAGAGGTGCATTATCATGAGGATTTTTGAGAGTAGAACCCATGTTTGTTCACAAAAAAAAGAAGCATAAATGAATTACAAAGGATTTTTCATTTGCCACAAAATGGACCCACCACATGGAAATGATCACAACTTAAGTATAGAAAGTTCATAATAGCATGGCATGAAAACGAATGAAAAGAAAGAGCACCTTATTAAATAAAATGGAGTTCAACAAGAGAATTCCATGCATGCTTTAAAGAGGGGTTCAATCTTGAATCTTATGCATGCTAAGCATCTTTGAGTAAAGATGTATATATTTCTAGCATACACTAAGTATGCAAATCAATAAATTCCATATGCATGGTTTTTATGGGACAAGAGAGAGATTAAGGTTAAGCTTAAGATAGGAAATGACTTCTTGGCATGAAGTCAAAAGCATAAACGTTTAATGGTATGGGATTTAAAGACCATTATCCTTTTATGCTTTTTATATGTTGGTTTGATCAGAAAGCCAACAAAGCTGAACACAAATAGAAAGAGCCTCAAGCTTCAAGTCTTGTTCAGGGATATTTAAGGTTCAACCTCCTGTGATCCCATTTACAAGATTTTAGCTCTAGTTTCCTGTAGGCTTTCTTTTAACTCATTGATCTTTTTGCTTCATTTTCTCTTATATCACTCTCATGAATCTCTCCACGTTCTCGTTTTCTTTCCTCTTTTTTTCCTACTTCACTGGCTTCAGCTATTCCTCCTGGGGTTTCTGGTTGCATTTGGCTTTGTGCTTTGGCTCTAGTTACTGCCTGGATGGGTATGTACTAGGGTATGGAACCTTCGATGTGTTGCACAATTCCTATCACGTTGATGGAGGTCACTTTTGTGGAGGTATTAGCAGGGTTCTTAGGGCAATCTTTTATAAATTGATCCTTCCCACATTCGGGACAAAAGCCTTGAATATTGAAATATTGCAATTGCACTGTAGTTGCTGCGTGTGGACAATCACGTATGAAGTGGTCTCCTTGGCATTTAAAACATGGTCCTTTGGGTCCTTGAGGCCTTAGTTGTCTAGACTGTGGTCTCGGGTTGGGGTTTGTATACATGACCTGAGCATAATCTGGTTCCCAATTTCGCCCATACATAGGATTCTCATAATAAGGGTCTAAGTTTTTCGGTGACTCCGTGTAGTAGGCTGGTGGGCTATCTACATGGGTGGAGTCGAAATTGTTTGCATTACGATCATTGCCTATGATCAAAGGGGTTATGGGTACTAATGAATTCTCCTCTGGTGTGGCATACTTCATAGAAACTACATTAGTAGGGGGTGGAGGTTGTTGTCCTAGGACAGGTTGAGGTCTTGGCTATGCTTGATAAGGAACTTGATAGTGAGGAGGGGGCACGATAGTATTGTTGTGGCTGGTACTACCCTTGGTATCTACTTGGCTGATATTGCTGAGGGTAACCTTGTCTAACCACTTGTTTATTATATGGGCAATCTTGAGCCATGTGGTTACTGTATCTGTGCTCTATGGTACAGTACACTCCATTGGCGTTTCCTATGGGTTCCATTGCATGTGGGCACATATTTTCCATATGGTTTCCTTCACAAGTGTAACACCCTTGAGGGGGGCTAATTTGATATGAGGTTTACAAGAGACTCCCAATCATTTGGCCACTTGCCCCGCTAGGTCCTCTATTGAATTGGAATGTCTAGATGAGGTATCTGTAGTACTATCCGAATCTTTGTGAGCCTTGGGAAGTTCTAGCTCTTCTGCTAAGTTATCTTCTATGTCTACACAAATGCGTAAACATTGATCCAAGGTTCTTGGTTCCTTCAAGAATATGTATGACCTAAGTTTAGCACTCAATAGGCCGTCTATGAACAAAGCTATCAATTTGGCTTGAGTGGGTACTTCCAATGGGGGGCATCTCTCTATGTAGCATCTGAATCTTCATCCAACCATCCTTACTATCTCTTGAGGCATTTGTTTGAATGTGTGTATTAATGAAGACGTGTTGTGTCGGAATCCACTCTTGGAAAAATCCGTAATGAAGGACTCCATCATGTGGTGGTTGTCTCTAAATTGGTGCTCCTGCAATGGTCAAAACCAGTCCAATGTATCACCCTTTAGAGTGAGTCCAAAGGCATTAAATTGTGTGAACATGTCTTCGACTTGTTTAGCCTGTAACACCTGTTTGAATTCTGCTACATGCTTGTAGGTATCTCGCGATCCGTCAAAGCAATTCTTCATAGCCTTCACTAGTTGAGTAGGCCTCAAAGTTGTAGGGTGATCTCTAGGTCTAGGTAGGGGAAAATCATCCCCACCCCTATGAGCTCTATGATCCCTAATTGGTTCTCTTTTAGCCCTCCCACCTTTAGTAGGGGACCTTTCCCTTCTTGCATGATGGGTGAAACTACTCTCCAGTCCTTCCTTGTTCTTCTCTCTATGTCCTTGAGATAAGCCGATACCCAAACTCTCCTTAGACACCTGGGAGCTTATTAGTGGAAAAACTAATCCTCCTCCCCACGTATATGCATGGCGACCATGTTTTGTGACCGTTCTGAGGTCTCATCTAAGTATGCTACTTTCCTTGGAACCTTTGGGTTCTTTAGTTCATAAATCATGTTTGCTCCTACAGTAGTAGGGTGCTCTGGCCTATATCTCCAAAAAGCTTCATCGGTCTCTTTATTCCAAAAGAGTTCTATGCTCCTATTGTCCTGGGGCATGCACTTAGGAGTTAACACTCTCGTTAGCACATATTTTCCTCTAGGTGTTCTAGATTCTTCGATTTGTCCCTTGTCCTTCCACACCTAGGTGTGCAGTTTCTACTGTTTCACCTTGTTCATTCGTTGAGTCGGCCTTAGTCATGACGATTTGCATGGTCCCTTCTTTGTCTATGTAAGCTTCATTTTCAAACTTCACTACTTGATGTTCTAATCCCATAGGTTGATCAGGGTTATGTAATTGAATTATTGACCTACAATGGCCATCTTCATATACTTGGGCATCCAATCTATTCGTGTGGATGTACTCCAACTGAGTCTTGTAGGGTCCCTGTGTTCTTTCTAGATGGGCTACACTAAACGAAATCCCTGGTCTCCCTGTGTTGAAAGACACATCTGAGTCACTCGTGTCTGAACTAACCTCGTATCGATAACTGCCTAACTGTTGAGCCCACGATCGTGTTGTAGTTCTCACGCTAGCCTCAGAAGATGGAACACTCTACTTATCACTTTTTCCTAAGTATTTCCGAGATCGAAGGTTCATTAATCCTTAGTTCACCTTATCGCGCTCACATTTTTGATTAGGTCAATCACTTATTTCTTTGTGTTTTTATCTAGAGTCTCCTAACTTTTTCACGTTTATCGCAAGGAATCATTTTAATACATTCAATTTTAATTCATTTGAGTGATGCATAATCAAATCACACAATTCCTCTAGGCTTGATCCCTATATCCCCTTGCTCTCTGTCTCTTTCTCTCTCTCTCTCTCTCTATTCAACCACTTATCACTCAATGTGCTAGAGCAGATCATTGCTATTCTAGGAGTCCTAAAGCACTCCATTTATCACAAAGTATATTTACTCAAAGAAGTCACCAATTGAAAATGGAAATTCCACTTACAACATTCTCCTAGATTTTAAAATGGCTATTCTTATTTGGCCCAAGAGTTCGAGGTACTTGTCTGCTTCTCCCTTTGTCCTATGCCACACACACAAGATTTCAAAATTAATGGGCCAAAATACCGCAAAAATTTGAAAATATTTGAGAAACCCTAATTTTGACATTTTGCCTAAGAGTCGCGATGGTCAAACACGATCGCAATGGTGTGTCACCGTCGTGATATTGTGACACCCATGATGGTCAGAGCCCATGATGATCAGGCTAGATGGTCAGTCAGGATCATGATGATCAAGCTATGATGGTCGAGACCAGGATGATGAGTCACAGTCGTGACGATCAAGTCATGACGGTCAAGGGATAATGATCAATGACACTCACGATTGTCATCATGATGGTTAAATGACGACGATCAGGACGAGGATGGTCAATCACGATCACGATTGTGAAGCACTGTTGCGATGGTGTGTCACCATCGTGATGGTGTGATGCGATCGCGATGGCATGAGCCAATTGCCACAGTGGTCAGTGACTGTCACGATGGTCAGACATAGTCACGATGATGCATCACCATCGCGATTGTCAGAAAATCATGCAATTTCAAAAGGCTAATTGTGGATCTATGCAAGCGCTTACCTAGGCTCCTCCGTCATGCAAAAAGTTCACCCAAATACATACCTTTGTCTGACAGTCATGATGGTCAGCTTCTATGACAATTTCTGAGAAAAAATGGAGTTTTTACCTGTGTTTCCTGTAGATCTATGATGTCTAGAGGCTACCTACAAGATTAGCACACCAGAAAACACGAACAAGCACCTGCAAAATCTCTCTCTCACTCTTGCATACACACAAATGAGGTAAAGAGAAAAGAAAGAGAAGAGAAAGAGCGAATATGACAGATTTTTGGTGAGTTTTTGGAGTTTGAGATGATGATGGGTAATGAAACTAGAGGAAAAGTGGAGTAAAAGTGTCTAAAAACTAACTACAAACAACAAAACAACAAAGAAATTATACCTTCCAAATATTTTCTCCAACACACTTACCATCACATGCTCAACCTAGAGCTCTTCCCTGGCAACGGTGCCAAATTTGTTGTCACTTTGGTACAATGGTGAGTACCAACATGAGGAGTTCCATCTCATAATTGTCAATCCGCAGAAAGGTTAGGCCGATATGAAGATCAAGAGCAAGTGATCTGCATGAAGGTGATGGTGAGAAATGTGATTGCATACACACACATGCATGCACACACACAAGGAAAGTGGCAACGGAGATCAATGTAAGGCAAGGAAATAACTCATACTCATGTTCAGCATCAACTAATTACAAGAGCTATTCTAGTTACTAGCTCATAATTTCAACAACAACCTCAAAATGAGCTCTCTAGCTCTATTTATAGTTACAAAAACTGGTATGAGATTTCTACTTAGACTCCTCAAGCTCCACGACTCCTCGGCTTGCACAAAATGGAGTCGCACATGTGGTAATCGGATGTATGTACATATATTACATTGTTTTAGTGATAAAAATCACTGTTGAGATTATGAAGTAATCTATGAGCAATTTATGTGCTCCCTCTATGCCTATGATGAGATCCTATGCTCGATCCTTTGCCTTGAACATTGATCTTTTTAAGGCTAGGGTCTTTCACTCTCTCTTCTCAGACTTCACTTGTGCTCAAATTTCAACCAATCAGAATTTTACAACTTTTGATATGTCTTAAGGTCCTCTCTCAGAGATGTGAATCTTTGAAAATTTGGGATATGATTATTCATTTGATTTCCCATTTCTTAGGCTTCTATGCCTATGTCATTTTATTGAAAAAATAAGACTTAACACCTAAGTTTCTTGCCATATACAATCATTTTCTACTTTGCACAGCTTTTTTGTGTCTCTTAGAGACTACAAAAAATGCAATTTAGGCTTCTCTTATCCTCTATGTTACTACTCCCTTAACTCATCCCTATTGTTGAGAGAGTGAAACATGCTAGAATTCTAGGTCTACAAAAGCACACAAATAACTTAAGGAAGAAGAAGAAGAAGCTTGGATCAACACAAATTTGAATGTACTTCCAAGTGAATGTACAAAGAGAAATGACAAATTAGGGGATACGTCTATACATAAGTCAGGTGAAAAAACCTTCGAAAGAGTGAAGAAAGTGCCTCAATGGTCTTAGGTGTGTTCACACACATCACTACCAAAATATGTCAACAAATCCCCCCTCGGAGTGATGTGGTGAACAAGGAGCTGGCACTCATGTATAAGGAAGTGCCAAGCTATGTGGAAAGAGATCAATCCACAAAACGAAGTAAGCCCAAAAGCTTCATTTCTCCCTAGGTAGAGCCTTTATGAAAAGGTTTGCAACATTATGCTATGTGGGCACATATGCCAAACTGGTCTCTCTTGGAGAGAACCTTCCCATGTCATAATGATAGTGTACCTCAATGTACGTAGTGCGAGCATGGAACAAAAGGTTTCTCACAATCGCCAATGGGCTCCAATTGTTACTGAAGATGGTGGTGAAAGAAGATTGACCAACACCTAAATCAACTAAAAGGTGTCCGAGCCACACACACTCTCAATCATCCTTGTGACCCTATACATAGCCTTGCAGCTAGAATTTACCATACTAAGCTGCTTCTTGCTCAACCAAGATATGCATGAGCTACCAAGCATGAAGCAAAAACAACTAGTGGACACATGAGTGTCATAACAGCCAACCTAGTCAAAGTCATAAAAATCATGTGAATTGGGTAATGATCCCCCCTTTGGATAAAACAATCCAATTAGTGGGTACCATTGAGGTAGTGAAAGACACACTTAAACACCTACCAATGGCCAGGCAGATTATTTTTTCAAAGAAACATGTTTTATAATACTTTTTCAAAACCCTCAATAGTGATTTAAATCACTCTTGTATCATATGTAACATAGAACAACAACTTTTGTAATTAGTAGCTCCATTTTGTGCAAGCCAAGGAGTTGTCGAGCTTGAGGAGCTTAGGTAGAATGAGACGACCAATTTTTGGCTATTTTTAAACCTGGTTTAGACCTTCAAATAGTACCTAGAACCTATTTTTTAACTATGTTAGACACTAGATGTGAAACCGATCAAAACTAGTCTAGAATCTATAAAAAAAGCTCGAGAGCTCATTTTTGAGGTTAGCAAGTGTGAGCTTTGAGCTTGTAATAGAGATCTTGATCAATAGATTCTATTTTACCTATCTTCCATTGTGTCTTGCTTGTCTCTTCCTTGTGTGTGTGTATGTGTGTGTGCATCTCAATGCTTCTCACCTTCACTCTCACTACATCTCATGTTCAGGATCTTTATATGACTTCTATCTCTTCCGTGGATTGACATTAAGGAGGTGGAGCTTCTTAACGTGGTGCTTACCATTGTACTAGAGCAATATTCATCGTTCCTTATTTTGTGACAAGCGTGTGTGCCTTATGTTAAATTCTTCTTTAGTTCCATATTTAGGGGAATTTTTTCCAAAAATGTTTTCACCCTATGGTGTTATATATGAGAAATGAAAAATTAGCATGCATCCATATGTACATACATACATGCATAAATACATACACATACATACATACATACATACATACATACATACATACATACATACATACATAGTTACTTACTATTGGAGTTTGAGGTCCAAGGAAGCACACCAACAACACCAGGAAGAAGAAGGAGCTTGGACCACAACAGAAAATATTCAATGTATTACCACTTTACGTACAAAGATAAGTAGCCCATGAGGGAAAAAGGTGCCCTGATGGTCCTAGTGTGTTCACACACATCACTACCTAAATATATCAACAAATCTCCCCCGGGAGAGATGCACTGAACAAGGAGCTGCCACTCATGTCTAAGGAATTTCCAAGCTATGTGGAATCAATCCACAAAAGGAAGTAAGCCCAAAGCTTTGTGGAAAGCTTCAAACTTCTCCCTAGGCAGAGCCTTTGTGAAAAGGTCTACAATGTTCTCCTGTGTGGGCACATATTCCAAATTGATCTCTCCAGTAGAGAACCTCTCCCTAACATAATGATAGTGCACCTCAATGTGCTTAGTGTGAGCATGGAGCACAAGATTCCTTGCAACTGCCAATGTGCTCTGACTGAGTGAGATGGTGGTGGCAGAAGACTAACCAACACCCAAATCAGCCATAAGGCCTCTGAGCCACACACAATCAACAGTTGTTGTGAATGCATTTGGGACAATCACAGTTTCTCAACTTCACATATGTAGGAACAAGTGGATTCAATGACTTTCTACCATGCATATTAAATCTATGAAGTGCTTTAGTTATGTACTCACCCTCAAACAAGTATATACATCTCTTACTCCTATCATGAGTAATACACATGCCAAGAATATGTTTAGCATCTCCCAAAATTTTCATGTCAAATTTTTGTCTCAACTTTGTCTTTACGAGAGACCCTTTGATGAATTCCCCAAAATCAACATATTATCATCATAAAGTATCAAGCATATCAAGCTTCCATCTATGCACCATGCATATGTGAAGCATTGGTGTGCAGTTGGGTGGTTGAGTGAATGGGTAACTTTTTAATGCTAGAAGGATGTTCTTTGCCTTTAGATTTACATTCTCTCTTAAACTCTGATCGCGTTGGATGTTATGATAATCCTTTATTCACAAGTTTCATTCACTTCATGCTTGGTAGCTTGTGCATATCTTGGTTAAGACTGAAGAATCTAGCTTGTAGATGTCCTCCTTAGTGCGTTGGAGTGCTAGAAAGCAAGCCCCTTGCTTGTTTTTCTGTTGGTTTTGAGTAGACACACCTCCTTCCCTACATAGACAATGTTGGAATTCTCTACCCCTCTGTTGTCAAAATTGGTTGTCCTTCATTAGGGATCCATTTTATGTAATTATTGGGCCATTAGATACCTACTATTTGTGCTCACAAAATCTCAAGTTCATTATTCGAGGAATCTCTAAGAAGACTTAAAAATAGTGAATTGTGGTGATTCATATCTCTCTCTCTTTGTGATAGCTCTAGTAGAGCTATTTAGCTATGACCATAAACACTCGTTATATTTCCATAGTTCTCCATTTCTTGTGATTTTTATGTCATTGGGTGGCCATTAAAGTGCTCTAAATTTTTTCAATTTTGAGCTTCATTCTTTGGTTCATTTTTTACAAACTCTTACTGGAGTCAAGTGTCATCACTGTGTGAATAGATCCTACATACATTCAACTAGCCTATGTTGTAGAGATTTAATGGAGAAAAGCTTGTTGGAGTCAAGTGCGATCATTGTGTGACTAACTCTTGCATACATTCAACTAGCCTAAGGGAAGTATGAGATTTTGAAGTTGTTGGAGTAAGAAGGAAGCTACATCCCAATGTCTCAAGTTCAACCATCAAGAGGGAGTTTTTTTTGAAGACATGACAAGGCTACATCATTTCATTTCAAGTGCTTGGAGTCAAAGGGTAAACCTCCAAGACATACATCATTCATATCACTTCCTAGGTCACTTAGGGAGCATCCCAAAGTAGAGGAGATCACCAAAGGCTTGTGGGGATTGATAAATGGATGAGACCCAATGCCTAGATTAGGAGATAAACCTATCAATGATCAATTAAAGGCATTTAGAGAGTGGAAAGAAAGGGACAAGATAGTAGTTTTCATTCTCTCACAACACATTAGCAATGCAATTATTGGACACATAAGAAATTTAGATACATCCATGAAGGTATGTGAAACCTTGGAGCAGCTTTACTCTACATCCACAAAAGCTAGGAAGATACAATTGAAGAATGAGTTCAAAAACTTAAGGAAGTCACCAAGCAGCAATATCAATGATTTCATTGTGAAGGTAAAAGAAGTAAGGGATGCATTAGGTTCCATTGGTTGTCATATTGATGATGATGACCTATAGCTTATACCCTTGATGGATTGAGGGATGATTAAAAATTGAAAGAATTCACCTCTTTAGTGTATGTAAGAGACAACCTAGCCGATTTTCAGTAACTTTTGGCCTCGGTGTTCATAGAGGAGATGAACATTGGAGGTACAAGATCAAGGGGCAATGAGGCCCAAGTTTTTTATGCAGGAAAAGGCAAGGGCAAAGGAAGAGCACAAAGTTGGGGTTGAGGAAGACAAGGAAGAGAACAAAGTCAAGATCAAACAAAAGAGCAAGGAGACCATTCCTCATCACAAAGAGGAAGGGTGAGACATAGAATAAGAGGAGGAAGACAAAACCAATCTAGAGATGTAATTTAGATGGTTCCTACATGTGGAAAATATAGACATTACACAATGGATTGCTATCAAGGAGGAGGAAAAAATCAAAGATACAAGTCATATAAGGGACAAGGCAACTATGCATTTACTTCCTCAAACAATGATTGTAAAATAATGCTAGCTATGATGCAAATTTTAGATCATAGAAACCATGTGGACAATACGTGCTACATAGACAATGGATGCACCAATCATAAGAGCTGCAACAAGGACTTCTTCTCCAACATGCAAGTTCCATCAACAAACGGGCATGTGGAAATAGGTCATGAGACCCTCCCACTATCACACACATAAGTGGTCTTATGTTGGATGGATCACAAAAGGCAAAGTGCTTGAAGGATGTGTTGCATGTACCCACTATCACAAAGAACTTGTGTTAGTGGGACAAATAGTGGACAAGGGCTATCAAGTCAAGATCAATCAAAGGGGATGTTTTGTGGAGAACCCCAAGGATGGTTGCAAGGTGATTGCAAGAGGAAAGAAAGAAGGAAGGCTCTTCACACTTGAGGTGAAGCCAAAACCTAATCATATAGTCTATTTCTCATTTGGAGATCAAAGGATTGCACATGTTGATCTTTGGCACAAGAGGATGGGGCATGTTAATGTCTAAAGGATGAAGGATATGGAGAAAAGGAAGTTTGTGCACGGATTACCAAGCTTTAACTCACAACATTTGAAGCACTTATGTAAAGCCTGTCATCTGGATAAGTAAAAAAGGCTACCTTTCAAGAAGAGGAGCTATTTGAGCTCACACCTCCTTGGCTTGATTCAAACAGATGCATGGGGTCCAACAAAAGAAACCTTCATTGGACATAATTGCTACTTTGCGACATTCATAGATGATTTTACAAGCATGGCATGATTATATTGCATGAATCATAAGTCCCATGTGCTTTATTTCAAAAGATTCAAAGTACTAGTTGAAAGAGACCTTGGAAGGTATATAAAATGTCTTAGATCCCATGGAGGGGGACAGTACTTCTTGCATGAATTTTTTGTTTTTTTATGGAGAAATGGTATAAGAAGGCAA